>VWZW01000878.1:111491-296517 GCA_013397115.1 Edolisoma coerulescens | reverse complement strand
GGGGGGGGGGAGAAGGGGAAAAAAAGGAGAAAAAGAGAAAAAGAAAAAAAGCCCAGGTGTCTTTAGCAGCTGCACAGCCAGAGAGGCAGCGAAAAGTGTTCTCTGTGCAGTGCTCCCTTAGTCTGGGATTTACCAGGTGTGGACAAGAACTGAGCATCTCTGTTAGTTTTTTGTCTGCTCACATTTTGTCCTGTGGGAGGCAAAAGCAGCCTCAAAGAGCAGTGATAATTCTAGTTCCTCTCTTTTTCCAGAAGAAACAGCTAGATGCTTTAATGCCCTTTAAAAGACTGACAAATAAATGTATTTTTCATTCAATATAGTTCCTCTGTACAGGCAAAGGGAAAGAGGTAAATGGCATTGTTAAATTTAATTTCACTTTAGCTTTCACTTTTCAAATGCTTTAAGGGTTTTCTTCTCCTTTGTATCTTTAAGAGAGGGTTAAAAAGACTTCCTGGAGGCTGTTGCTATGGTGCTCATATCAAGGTGTCTGCATTCATTCCTCTGAACCTTGGTTAGTACTTGTACATGTTTACAGCTTTGTCTGTCTGGCTCTATTTGCATTATCAAAATTAACACAGTGCACCCCAGCTGGTAGAGAAGTGTTTGGTTTTGTCTTGAGAAGATGCAGAATAAATGTAATGTGAAAGAAAATCTGAAGGCCTTTTTATAACACTTCCCAAGTGTTTTTGTAAACTCAGAATATGCATGTGCAGAGCGACATGAGAGATGCTGTACTTGGCAATGTTTGCAAATCAGGGGACACGTTAGTTAGGTTATTTTAATAATTAGTTAATTTTAATTGCATCTTGAAACATTACAACTGAAGTCATAGCATAACATGGATACCTTTTCCAAACACACCATTGGGCCAGGGCTCAAATTAGCATTACTGAACTGCAGTGGAGTTAAAAGGTGCTGGGTTTTTTTATAGGATGTGTTGAACTACACCGATATGTAGGAAGAGACAGGATGGAGTTGATCTGCAGACTGTGAGACATGCCTGCAGAGGCACGTGGCAGCACAAAGAAGCACATGGCAGCACAAAGATGCTTGTCTCTGGCCTGACCTTGGGGGAGGAGATGCCACCCGGCAGAGCCCTGCGGAGAGCAGGACAGAGGGGTGAGCAGCGCGTGATCACCCCACAGAAGGACATTCAGAAAGCGTGTTGCTGAGGTGACAACGTGGGATAGGTCACCTAGTGAAAATTGCCATGTAAGGAAGTACTGTGCCTTGAAAAAGTGTATAAAACCAGCTCGTTTCTTGGAATAAACGATCCAGATTCCCACGCGGCGAAGTCCGTGTTTCAATCACTGACACCGATACATGAGTGAACATCACTGTACAGCTGATAGCTGTACATCTTTTTCTTTGTGGTTCTCTTCCTCCATTTGTGAGCTGATGGCAGTATTGTTTGTTTAGTTAGTACCGTCAGTGGATTTAGGTTGTATATTTGTTATCCTCTCTCCTGACATAAATCTGATACCTGGAGAAATACAACTGAAGGGGAGTTGTGTGATATGCGCATTTGTTCTGATGTGACCTGACAGCATTTTTGTCTGGGACGTGGATATTTTCATCACTAGACAATCATACTTGTTCTAAAATGCAGGCTGTTTCCTATTGATTACTTTTAAAAATGTGTCCTTATTTCAAAGGAGAGGATGGCTTCATAAATGGGGGCTTCTTTATTAGAGAAGAAAGAGCAGAACATCTGTCAGTGGGAATGAAGGTCTCTTGGCCTTGGTGGTACAGCCTAAGCAGATCACCATGAATGCTCTCCTTGGAGCCAGGGGGGTTTAGGTCTTGGCAACAACAAAGCGTGTGTGTGTCCTGGAAAGTTCATTCTGAAATGCCTTAAGAAAGGCTTTAACTGGTCCATCTGAAAGTCTTTTGAAGTCGAGATACTTTTGAGTCGTGATACACAGAGATACCATGTGTTGGTGCTAAGACAAAATCAAGAACTGGTTGAGCAGGTCTCATCCTTTCCCACTTCGCAGCTAGTTTAACTCTCTGACAATGTGATGTGTTTTCTGTGCTTTCAGTGGGTTTCTTTCTCATCTCTTCCTCCCCCCTTGTAGCCATGCAATGTTGGCACTTACAGTACCCTTTGGCAATGAGATCCACAGGTGTATTTCCTAAGTAGAACAAAATTTTGTTCGTTTTATATAAACAGGGCTTTACATAGGACATAAATAAGGGTGCCAAGTTGCTTCGAAGTGAGTCTTTTCTGCAGTCTGTCCATCTTTGTCTCCTGCTCTGGCCAGAGCTGCCCTCTTGGAGCCACATTCCTCCTCAGCACACGTGGGTACCAAAGGGAAGGTCTGAGTATGAATCTGAGCGCGGCATGAAATCACTCAGACTTTACACGTTTACTCTTGCCTGTCTGCTTTCTAAGCCATCTGTGTTTACTATGCTTACTGTACAATAGTTGTACAGTTGAAGAGAAAAGTAAAAATTTCCTATTTTTAGAGTAAATGAAAGGAAAATGTCACTTTGAAAAACACCTCCTCACAGCTTGGTGACTGACAGTACAAGTTTTATCTCGCTACAGTTTGTTTTTCTACAGTGCTTATCACCACAGTGTCTAAACCTCCCACAATGCGTCATCACAGCTGCTTTCTAGGGAAGGATGATTTTTCTTGTATGGAGGGAGAGCTGAGACATTCGAGGTCTGGTTTAGCACCCAAGAAAGCTGATGACAAACCTGTTTGCTAAAGGTCAAACCAGGAGTCTGTTGGCAGAGCTGAGAACAGAATAACAGCTCCGTACTTCAAACTCTGGACCATTTTTCTCCCTCTTTTTCAATATCTTTGCAGGTTTTTTGAGTGTTCTCACGTGTCAGAATTCACTCATACACCTACATCTCTAAGATGATGTATTATTAAAATATTTTGGCACTTGGTACGTATGTTCTGCTTAATATTTGCAATCAGTTAGTAAGTGCAGTTTCCAAAATGAGAGATCAGTGGGTGAAGGAGCAGTGATTCATTTTCTGTTGGAATAGAAAGCATTGGTAATATCAGACTGTTATTTTCTTTCCTTGAAAAAGAAATCTGTTGGGGTAAGCTGCTGTATTTTGCTACTGCTTATATATCCTAAGTTTGTTACAGGTTTTCTCCATTGATTAATAATCGTCTAGTCGTTTGTTTTCTGTGACAACAACCCATGTAAAATTGAGGTTTGTATGTGACCGAGAAATGTCATACAGTAGTTGTCCTTTTGTTCTTATTTTAACTCTTATTTTGGATGGGGCTTTTAGCAACCTCCTGATCAAGTTAAAGATGTCCTTGCTCATTGCAGGGGTCTTGGGCAGATGAACTTAAAAGGTCCCTTCCAACCGGAACTGTTCCATGGTTCCATGATTTTGGTTTTGCAAACAACAGAGAAAGGTATATTTTCAAAGTTTTTATTGTGGCTTATTGTCTCTGCAGGGTAATCAATTTATTTTTTCTGGGATACTGAATGAGATCTGAGATCTGAATGAGATGTCATTTTTAAAGTGTCGTGATATTCCCCCCAAATAGCCCACAAAACAACTGTGAATTTATTTATTTTATCCTATTTTTTTTTCCTGATTCAATTGAATAATCCATTACTGTATTTATATTCAGTGATAGAAATTTTAGCAGCATAGACATATTTCTGAATTCCTTTTAAAAATGGGATGCAGTTTCAGAGAAGCACAAACAATGCAGGATGTGAGCAAGAATGATGGATTCCTGGATGAATTTTGCTGAAACACTCATATGAAATACTCAGAACTCACTAGGAAGAAGAGCAGTCATCAACAGAGAGATCATAACTCTCAGCAGAGCAGTTATTGCTGTTAAATGGCACTGTGGGTTTAGACGATACAGCCCATGTATTTTCAAATGAGTGCAAGAGTAAGACAGAACTGATTTAACCCAAACTACATTTAGGAAAGTCTGTTGTGCTAAAATCTAGGCAGAGTGATCCTGAACAGAAATGGTCATAATGGAACAAAATCAGTGCTTACCAAGAATTACTGCCTTCTGAAATGTGATAGACCACAGACATTGCCTGAAATGCAATAGTGAAACAAAGACCCCGATTCCAGATTTCCTAAGGACATTGGGAGGTTTTTCATTCAGTTCAGAGAATTTGGGCTCCGGTCTTTTCGAAGCACATTTTGTCGGCCAGTCTGAAGTGCCTGGCACAGATGAGTGTTCTGTCTGCTACCACAGTTCCTGGAGAGATGCTGGCCCCTGTGTTTATATAACTCAGCCATAGCAACTGCCAACAACTGAAATACAATGTTTTTCTGTCTTTCTTGGTCTCATAGTAAATTAGCTGAATTCTTTGGCCATTAAATCATGCAAGCCACTGCAGATATTTACTGTTAAATTGAAAAACTGTTCACTAATCAATGAATTGCATAAAAACCTCAAAGAGGGCAAATAAACTGTTCAGATTAAGCTATTACAAGATCTATTACAGCAGGAAATTAATTTCAGTTCTTGAATTAATTTAATTAAGCGACTAATTTAATTAGTTTAGGCTGATTTTAAAACTCTGATCTGAGGACTGAATCTCCAGGTCCATATATTTTATTTCTATCATTCTTTACTTCTTTCAGGTCCCCAAATTCCAAACTTCTCTTAGTGGTAATTTCATTTAGCTTTGACACAGACTACTCTGTGTAAGTCTTGCATCTATCATTTTTCTGTTTATCCCATATAGGCTTAAGTTCCTGGGCTAAACAATCAAGATTTTTTTCTGATTTGCCCTGTAACTAAAAGTGAATTTTTCTTTCTTTTGTTCTAAGGTCCCCATAAAATAAGTCATGGCTGAAACAGAGTGTCATTTAACAGCAATTGGAGGATCAAATAGGTACTGTGACAAACTTCCAGATGAATATGCCCCTAAAGAAAAATGTTGGCATCCTAACTTTTCTCCTCTTAGCACTTAATATTTTGATAACAGGAACTGTGTTCTCTGTCAGGCCAGCTTGGGCTGAGGCTGCATTCACCTAAGCAGGGTCAGCAGTGCAGCAGATTTGGGTGGCATCTCTAGAGGAGACTACATAATACAGAACACAATAAAAAAACAGGTTTTGGAGATAAGAAATTTCTAACCTTCATTTTATTATGTTCTAGGAGGGGTTTTTTGCAGTTAAAAAAAAAAAAAAAAAAGTACATCTTAAATACTTGAAGGGCTGTTGAGCTGCTCCCGTGCACACTCTGTATAAATTGTTTAGCTGATGACTCAGTCTAATACCAGACCTTTTCCCCACGTTTGTTGTAGGGTTTTGTGTAACACGGCCCCTGAAATTGTGTTACAGTACCAGCTATTACTGTCATCAGCTAGCTGAGAAGGAGCCTGAAGGAGTGAAATGCAGAAAATGAGCCTATTTTTTCAGAAGTATAGTGTTTATGGGACCTGTGGACCATTTTTAAGCAACCAAGCAGTTAAATCTCAGCAGGCTAAATATGTAAAATGATTATAAAAGAGTTGGAGTTCTGTAACTATTGACATTATACAGTGAAATAAGTTAGGAAAAAATTCTAACCATAGTTTACATCCCAGGGGATATTCTTCTACTTCAATAACTTTTTGTTTTCAATTTTGAAACACTCCACAAAAAAAAGTTTAACATTGCCTAGGTTTGATTTTCTTGTTCTCAAAAGACAAAACCCAAGGTTTTTTCTCTGCCAAAAAGAATTAGGAATTAGGAAAATTATTTTTTAAAAAGTATAAATGAATCTTTTTCTGAGAAATTTTGATTTATAAATCTGCCAGTATTCGTCTATGAATTTTCTGAGCAATAATGTATTTGGAATTTCCACTAAAATGCAGAGATTTAATTCAGAACCATTGTATCTGCCATAGGCTGCTGCACATTCTGTAGCTGGTTTTCACTCCCACCTTTTCATCTCTATTTATAGTGAAAAAAAAGTGAATTTTATTGCTAGGAAATAAAATATTAATACAGATTTAATGCTAGCAAAGCCTAAGGATGAATATTGTTAGAATATGGCATATTTATTTAAATTTCAAGAACAATTTTGATTACTAGACATCTGCTATTCCAGGAAGTCTTTATAGAAGATGCAATAAAAAATATAATGACATGCTCTGATAGCATCCACTCCCAGAACAAAGTAGCCCAGTGATGACATTGACTCTTGGTTCTGCTTGGGTTTCATACTCAATGTAACCTGACTCATCGGAATTCTTGCCATCTACCACATAACTCTTATGGAACATAAATAAAGTGTGTTGTCTAGATACAAGATTCCTGTAGGAGACATTTTGTAATTGACAAAATTAAAAAGTCTCTGTCGCATGGGAAATGGGCAATTTCAAATGACCTGCAACTGAATTTCGAAAGTGGTGTTTAAACCGGGTTTTCACAGTGTGGAATGGAGACACTGCTGTAGACTCTCCGTGTAGATGACCTGTTTCTCTTTGAAAACCAGTAGCTGGACTTGAAGCAACAAAGGGCTTTGTAGCTCTGGATTCTAAAAGGGCTCTGGCTTCTTATGTGTCAGATCTCCAGGTGAGCCTTCTATCCTTACCTGTTCCCAATTTCCAGTAGGCACTGCAGATCGCTCTCTCCTAGGGAGTACTGGAACTATCCTGTGGCTCTTAAACTTCAGGGAGGAGGTTTCTAGGACAGTTTCTGCAGTAGGGACAGTGAAATCCTGGTTCCATGGGAATCAGTGGTAAAGCTTTTATGGATTTCAAAAGGATTACAATTTTCTCTACAGCTTTATGTTACCTTCTTTTGATGTAAATACCAAGAGATCTTCAATGACAGCTGAATTTTAATTCCATCTAAAGATAGCAGTTCCAGCAGAATGTATTAGGTTCCTGTTGACCCTAATAAGCTAGGAGAAAAAGTCAACAGCAACACAGCTTCATTGTTTGGAAGGAAGACACATAACAAAAAGGATAACATGAAAAAGGTAGGATTATAAGAAGAAGAATCAAAAATAGTAAACACAATGTCATGACATTAACAGTACAGGAGAATAAAATATTTTTTGTCATTGCTTTCAGGTTCCATTTATGCACTTTAGATGAAAACCAAAGACTAGAAATACTATCTGATCTAGACAAGTCTGAAAGACTTTAGAGTACGTGGAAGGACTTGAGAGTTGTGTCCATGTGCACTAAAAACCTACATATCTGAGAGTTCAATACTCCATCTGTTTCCTTTGCTGAGATTAGCAGGCATGTGTGAATCAGACAAAACATTCTATGCTATCTTATATTATGACCCCAGAAAAATATTAAAAATAGAAAACTACTTCTCAGTCATTAACCTTTTCCAAGGAGCTTAAAAATTCCTTTGTACCTGAATTGCCAAGTGACACTAACTGTAACTGAGCACAGGACAAGAATGAATTTTTGGAAACTCAGGAAATAAGAACAATTAATTATCAGGCACACAGGTAAGAAGGTGTTATTAATATTGGCTTACAGTGGCAGCATAATGTCAGATTAAAACACTAGTAGTCAGATCCAAGATGCCTGGCTTTGCAGTCATTCCCTCCTATCCCCTGCTGTGTGGGGAAGAGGGGACTGGGGAATGACTCTTCCCCACACAAGCAGCATGTGTGCTGGTGGGGACCAGCATCAGCCCACCTGGGAGAGGAGGAGCTTGGAAGTCCTGGATCTCTTCTGGGCTTTGGTTCCCTTGCCCTCCTGGACTGCAGTCCCTACATTGTTTTTTGTTTTTTTTAATGAAGTGTCAGCTCATTTTTTTTATTTCAAGCCATACCCTGAAGAGAAGACACATCTTACTTCTGTTAAATACCACTTGGTAAGCTCAACACATCCCTTAAGCTCAGGCACACACATTCTCTGCTCACCTGACACACACCTGCTCACCAGGCACATCCCAGACCTCTGGAACAGGTAATGTGGGAGTACACCCCACATCTCATTTCACAGGGCTGTTGTGTGCAAAAGGAATAGATAATTTCTACAGCTATAGGTGAATGGCTTGGCTTTATTCCCAGCCTCAGCTTTTCCTTATTGTGTGCCTCTAAGCATTTGTGTGCAGGACCAGCTGCACACCACTGGATGTGTTTGTGTGCTTGCTGGTGGGGCTCCTGTTACAGGTGACCATATTGTCTTCAGAAACGAGGATCTCCCACGCTTGCTCCTGAATCCCAAATGAGACTATAAAATTATCTGGTCATGCAATTGAACCTTCAATGTCCACTGGGACACTGGCATGCCAGGAGTGTTTCCTTCTTGTGGGTTACTTTCCATGTGAATGATTCGCCTTTGATAAAACAGTAATAAAGCAAGATGAAAAGGTGGAACATCTTTTCAGAAATTGAACCAGAATTAGAGGGAGACAGGTGCTGAATACTTGTATCAAATACAGGAATGTAAGAAGTTAATCTTAACATGGATATGCTTTAAAGACTATCAATACTTACACATTAAACCTTATGAAATCACCTTGAATGAAGATTAGAAAATTGGGATTTCTTTCACTTCCCTTCCTGCTGAACCCAGACATTGATTAGAAGAGCAGGAGAATGAAAAATCCTGTACTCCTGCTTTACTTAGGGTCTGATGGCATCAGCCAGCACAGTACTCATTTCCTGTTACATCAAAGCTGGGTGTCTGATCCCTTTTCCAAGCTCCTGCACAGCCACTTCTCCCTGAGCAGAGGCACAGCAACAGCCTATCCCTGTGGTGAAGTGGCTGCTGATTACTCAGGGCAAATTGCTCTGAATCACTGTCTATCAACTACTCATTTTCACAGGACTCTTGCACCTTATTGCTCAGTAGGACTGTGGGATTTTGCAAGTGTAGTTTTGTTGTTACATCTGCTGCCCTGGGAGGGACACAGGGCTCTCCTTTTACTTGCAGTTTCCCTTTCCCATCAGTATATGTTAATGAAGTGGAATCTTGCTCTGTTGCAGAGTACCAAAGTCCCATGGCATTTGCAGTCTGGGAACTGCTGGTTTTCACAAATGGTTTCTGTTGGGGTTTTTGAAACTGGATGCTAACTATTGAAATAATACATGATCCTAAACAAATAAAGGAAAAACCAGGAACATCCAGTCTTGACAGAAAATTGAATCAAAGATGAGCAAGCCTCATTTCTTTTCTGCATTTTATATTCAAAACTAATGTGTACTCATGACATTTCTGAAGTATGTGAGTACTTCAGAGAACTTCACCTGAGCAGTGAGTGCCTTCAACAGGCTCTGAATGCCTCAGGACCCCATGAATTTGTGTTTCTTATTCAGGGTGTGTAGCACTGGGATGAAAGTAGGCAAGAGCAAGTGTTTCTGCCATGCAGATGAGACCTTTCCTTTTAAAACCTTTCTTCCAAATTGAAGATGGCTCTTCCCTTTCAACGACTCCATGATCAGGGACCTCACATAAAGTGGGGAGTTTGTTTGGTGCTCACCCCTGCCTGAGGACTGTCTAATCCAGTCTCTGGGAAAGGCCATTAAGCATGGACTGAGGGAAGTTTTTGCTGTGGATGCGTTTGACAGGATCCTTGCTGGAGCCCCACCACTGATAAGCAAATGAGAAGAGAGGATGCTGACATTGGAAAGGGAGTTTAGCGCATCCTGCTTCTATCTAAATCCTACTGAGGTTCCAAAAATCTTTGTTGTCATAAATCTGGGATGCTGCTTTTCTCATTACTTGGATAATAGAAACACTGGCCATAATTGCTGGCCATTAAACAATCTCCTGTAGAAGAGATAAAACCTTTCTGGAAAATACTGCTGGTTTTAAAAGGAAAGAAAATCAGAAGTTTTCCACTGAGTCTGCTAAAATGCCTCTGGACTTCCAACCTGTTTTTGTGGGCTCTTGTGCTGATCCTCCTTTTCCTGGCTCTCTCTATCTTTTCCCTGTTTTTCCATACCCGTATCATGAAAATATTTTTGTGTGTAAATAACTACATCTGTCATGAAGCCAGAAAAAGAAGATTCCCTTTTTGCTTTGAGCTGGTAGAAATTTTTCAAGAGAACATATTCTTTCAGATAAGGAAGATTTGCAGAAATCTGCGCTTTCCAAGGGAATATCTTGGTTTCCATGAAATGTGGAGAGAAGCCTTTCCTACCAGCCTGTTCCCCACCTCCCAGAGTCCTGGCAGTACATTTGTGTCAGCTTTTCTGCTCTCCAGTTTTGGAGCCACCAAAAGTCCCTGCTGTGAGAATGCTTCGATTGTTTCAAGGCCTTCTGGTCCTGAAATAATGCTTTTGGAAAATATTTTCATGGGAGCTGGTGAGCTCTAATCATACAGTACTCCATTTTCACTCATGTTTCCTCAGCAAGTCTGAAAGAGCTGGCTGTTTTGCACAGACCTCTGTTGTCAGTGGTTGTGTTTTCCCTATTTCCCTCTGTTTCTCCATGGGAAACTACAGAGGGGTGAGATGTGCTTTGCTGGAAGATTCACATCATTTTATAACACCACGGACAGCAGAAAATTAAGTCTCTGCAGGGGAGTGTGATCCACTGGGCAGCAATTCTTCCGTCCATTCCACAAGAATCTGCTTTGTTCTGGCCTGACAGATCCACTTTCACCCCAAACCCCTCCAGGCTGTTGCTTATTGTGCTTTGCCTCCCCTTACTTACTCAACCCTGGACTCCTTTATCTGTGCTGCCTCTTCCTGGCCAAGCTCTGCCAGCAGTCCCAGGCTCCACATCCCTTGGTGTGTCTCGACCTTAACCTCCAGCCCAATCTCCTTGTGTAATTTCAGACTGTAGCCTCTTTCCTTGCTTTCCTCTTCCTCTTTTCCCAAACTCACATTTTCAGCCCAGGTGTTTTCTGTTCTGCTTCACCACCACCACCACCTTTGCTCCTCCTGAGGTACTGCTCCAGCTCTCTCAGTTCACAAACACATCACAGCAGCATTGAGTGAACCACACACCAAAGAAGGTTTTGATACAATTTTAGGTTTCTTAGGTTTTTACTGAATTTGATGCAAAATGCCAGTGGGAGAGGATCAAGCAGGATCTGTGACCTGTGGCCTTCTGCCCAGGTAGCTTGTGGTAGCTTGTTTTTAATTGGGTACAAAACATATCACAGGAATAGGATAAACTGGGATGCTGAGAGCTGCTTGTGGGTGAGGCTGTAGAGCACTTGGCCTGGATTTTACCTGAATCTTTAGACAGTGTAAACTTGGGGTTATGCTCAGGTGCCATGTGTCTTGGACTGTGCCTTTGCAGAAAAGCCCAAACTGTGCTGTGATGATTTCTTTGCATCAGTTTGCAGTGCTGGGGACAGCAGGTGAGAAAGGTGTTAGAGTGAAGGCAGATTCCTCAAAGGGAAGTATAGCAAAATACAGTTCTCTATCTTCCTTTTCAGTAAGGAGTGAGTGGAGAGAGCTATATCTCTTGAAAATAAATTAACTCAAGCCATATACCAGACTTGGATAGAATATCAGTCACTGAGTGGTTAAAACACAAAGTGGTAGGCAAGGGACCAAAACTATTTCCACTATAAGTGATGTTTTTCTATGTATTTGTTCATGTTTAGTTTGTCCATACATCTGTTCATGCTTAGTAGAAAGTAAAAGACTTGAATTTTTAGTTGCTGGCCATCTTTCCTTCAGATGGGCTGTGGGAAGGGACTCTTCACTCTTCTAGCAGACACTAATGGCTATTTAACAAGGTTAATATCAGTCAGGATAATTACCATCAACATGTCAGAAGAAAACATTTTGATAGATTTCCATTCAACAGCTTTTACTTTCTACCCTGAAAGCAGAAGAAAATGCTTCAGCTGACACTTGCTTTTATGTTGTTGCTTTGATCTTCCAATGGAAATGGATCTATAATAGCACTGGTGATTTCCCTTGCTTCCTTTACGTTGGAGAGACCTTTTCAGTAACATGATTTCTTGATAAAAGAAAAAGGACATAATGCTCCTTAGTCTGGATCACTGCACATTCCTCTCTTTCCTCTAAATTTTGTGGATGGACCACCCCACAGGCTGGCTGAATGGTGCTCACTTGCCAATTTATTTTTGTGGCAAATGGAATGAGTTTTCTTAGCCTTATGTACCCCATCTTCCCTCTGATACACACTTCTGTTCTTTTGGCAAAACAGAATTCTGCATGAGTGTTAATGAAGGCTCTTGCCAGTTGCATTTTGTGTATAAAAACCTATTTTCAAACTCACTCCATCCACTATGCCATATTCTTCATCCAACAAAAGGGATCATTCAATGTAGTTGTGTTTTGAATAATATAAGTTCAAAATCAAGCCTCATTTCAGGATATAGATGTTTTAAATATGCTTTCATAAAAAGTTTGTAATCTAAGAAAATGTTTGTCATCTAGTGAAAGACAAAACCAAAAACATACAGACATTAAGATTTGTTGAAGCAAATTATTTTCTTCTAACTGATGTAGAAAAAAAAGCCTGAAATACATCAAAGCTACTACTGAAATAGAATTCATTCTCATTTTAAAAAGATGGGAAATGAGAAAAGCATTGAGAAATGAGAAAATGAGAAGCATTTCAGTCTCTCAGGATTCTGAGTTATAGTTTGAACACTTTCATATGAATACTGATTAGAGAGCAGTAACTTTTTGTCCTGTAGTTGATCTTGAGAGCAAGTAATATAGATGTGGTACTTGAACAGAATGTACTTAGGGATTTTTTCCTTAATTTTATATCGAGGGTACAGCATGCATTGTGCTCGTCTTTAAGTCCTCTGTGTAAGGACATTGTGTTTTCTTTCATAGCATTTGCCCCCCTGAACTGAAGATTTGTAAAATAATCTGGGATTCCTCAGACACTGGGAAAAGAAAAAAAAGAAGTTTCTTTCTACTGTGTGGCCATTCCCCTAGAAGAACATATTTTAAGTTCCCTGGGCTTTGGAAAGTTTCAAACTAATGTTTTCAATTTTCTGGATTAATTTTCTCAGTGTTAAGCTGTCATGGCAATTGCTGGTCTGGGAGTATGCTATCACTAGGACAGCTGTAGAGCTCAGCTAGATGGAGACCTCATTACCTCAAGAAAGGTAGGACTTTTAGACATATCCCAGTGCCTAGGAGTTCTGTTACTGGTGGGCTCTGTATGTTTGACACAGCTGCTTGGGCCCTGCAGGGCTGTGAGGTCTTCCTGTGAAGTAAAAGAAAAGGGCAGGCTCTTAGCACATGGTCCTGTATTTCCCTGGGCTCTGTGGTTCAGGCGTTTAATTTCATGGCACTTGAATATTTTAGCCACTCCATTCCCTTGTTAGAGCTACCCCATAATTCTGCATCCAGAGGATCCAGAAGGACCCAGCTAAGCCTGTTTCTAGGAAGGACTTCCAGAGATGATCTCACATCCCCACAGCAGAAATGTCATCCAGTATGGTTAAAGAAGACCTTTCTTTGAAGTACCAAGAATTACTGTCATTAAATCTAATAAATAGTTATTTTACTTGAAGATTAGACATGGTGGGAAGCAGAGGTGCTCAATTCAGAGTTAAGTGGAAATTCTTGAGAGGAAGATGGTCTTTAACACTTGGGCATTGAAAGTGGGAAAAAATGGAGAGGTGCAGAAGAGAAGTTTAAAAAACTTCAGTAAATTCTGATGTAAACAGACAGAAATTTATCTGATAGCATGAAAGAAAGCTCATCATGTGCAAGCTTGTTGCAAAAAACCCTTTCACTGTTAATACAGTACATCCAGGTAACAAGAAGCTCTTGCTGAAGCAACAGAATTATGTTTAAACGCTTGTTTTATGTCTAGTCTTGCTGGTTTGTGTTAAAAAAACACTCTTATTTGGGAAGATACAATGTAATAACAAAACATTATCAAATTCCAAATATTTGGCCTGGCTGTTTTTTCTGTCTCCTAGAAGCACTCCCTTCTCCCCAGCCCACTCTAAATACATTTGTATCTTTTCTGGCAGGAAATCTGCAGCTCTCAAATCCCTGGAGAGAAAGCAAGACTTTATTTTTGAACACACTTGTAGATGTGGCTGCATTATGTCTCATTATACTTAAGCACATTATTTGGCTTGGAAGATTGAGGCTTCTGCCACCCACTGACAGGAAAAATCTGTTTTCTGTGTTATAACTGTTATCCTATGGCTGTTTTCCTGCATGTTTGACTGGTTTGTGAAGGGGTATACATTCCAAACCTGTTGGTGAACATGGGCCAGATGAACTAAGTATCTCTCACAGACACCTCTTTTAATTATAGATTAATATGTATATGCCACACAATGAGCATATCACAGTGTAAAAGATCACAAGGATGGCTGCATTATTTTAGTGGAAAGAGTTTTGGAAAAAATATCTTCAAGAAAAATACAAGCATATTTTCAGCAGGTAACACCTTTTAAATCTCGTAACATTCATTCGTGAACTGATTCAAACAGTTAATAGGAAGGGAGAAAAGTTTTTATTTGAAGCGTACTAAATGGAAAAGGTTTAATCTGGTCTTCTCAGCTCCTACAAATAAACACTCCTTTTTCAAGGAGAAAAATACACTCAAATAATCGGTTCATACATATGTATACTCTTCAAGAAGAGCAGGGCTGTGTCCCTGCTATAGATACTGGCTCAGTAAACCAATAATCTTGGTCCTACCAAGAAGAGTGGCAGCACAACAGAGTGGAAGGTGAAAATCAGTATTGACACAGTCAAGGTGGGAAGGAGCAAGCTCGGGGAGTTAAACATATTGCCGTAGTACAAATGTGCTAAAGCCGCGCAAAAAAATAGGCCAGAGCTTTGCTGTGCATTTTAGCTGTTCAGTGCATACCCATATCCAAAAAACCCATAAAGAGCTTTAACTCCCTTTTCCCCAAAACCCTACAGTATTATGAAACATGATAGTGTAAAGTACTAGCAACTTCATACATCTTAAATATGATAATGCGGCTTCATATCAATAATTTACAGTCCCGATAGGGCAATTGTAAACTGTCAGCACAATTAACACACAGGATTTTCCCAGAGAGGGACAGCACAATGTCTTAGAGACACAGAAATCTTCATTTGTCTGGGAAAACTGAAAATACTGTGAGGGGAAATCATAGAAATGTGTTTGTGGTGTGTGTTGCCAGGGGAATACTTGTGTATTTAAAGAGGAGACAAATTACAGTGAGGGTAATATGAAGTAATGAAGGATCCAGAAAAGGCTAATTGTCTGGACCTATTAGTCTTCAAAATAAAAAGAAAGTGGAATAAAAGACTGTTAATCTGAAATGGTATTATTTTTAAAATATAGTTCCCCCAATTTGACCTGTAGGATTCAATATTGCTGCTACAAACTTTAGCAGATACTTTATCTTGAAGAAAATAATGAGAAGAAGGTAATAAAAGTTAGTGCTACAACCTGAGAGCGCACTGTCAGTTACATACATTTTCTCTGATTTCTCCGCCCAGACTATGTGGTTATGCCTCTCATTTGCAAAAATATGAAGCTATGCCACTTACTCAAATAGCTGTGCCTAGAAGATGGGGAAAACATTTCAGAAATCTCTTTAAATAGATGTTAAAATACAAGACAAGCAGCCTTACTTTATTTTATTGGTTGCTCAGTATTAACGTGTACCTCTGAAAAACGTAACATTAAGGTCAATGCTGAAGTAAGAGGGATGCTGGCTACAGGAAACACTTTGAAGCACTGGTGGACTTGGTGGGGCTTCAGCAGTCTCTAAGCGTTTCCAAGACTTTAAATTCCTGGAGTTTGTGACTCGACAGTAACAGAGTAGGTGGAAGACCCGGTCTTTTGGATGACAGGTCATCAGTGAGGTGGGGATGTGTCTGGGGGTGGTGTTTGGCTGGGCTTTGGGAGGGCAGTGATTGTTCTGTGTCAGTCAGGATGATGTTGAGCAGGGATGGATTTCTGTGCTGCAGTGCTCACATGCAGGCGTCTGCACCCCACACCTGGAGCAGTGGCAGGCCTTGGGGAAGGCAGGATTCGTGGAGAACCATGCAGGGTCTTGCCAAGGGGGTGCAGAAGCAGCAAGCCAGCTCTGCTGACAGAGCTCATCCTGTTTCCATGTTTCATTTTAGCTCTCCACATCTGCCTTCAGCTGGATTCTGCAGATGCAGTGATCTGCTCAGCAGAAGTAGCCTTGTGTGCTCCCTCTGGCCTGAGCTGGACCAAGGACGAGGCACAGGTTACAGCTGCTGGTGTCACTGCAGCAGGCTCTGCCAGCCCTTTCTGTATGCTCCAAGATTGTAATGCCTGAGCATTCGGATATAACTGGGAAATTTATGGCCTTAAAGGAGATGTTGCACATAATTGAATGTAGAAAAATAATCCATAAATCTGCATTATATGGGTGCTCATTACATTTGTTAAGCTGGATTCACTGTAGCTTGCTGCCCTGAACACTTTTTCCAGTTTACCCCTGGCTTCCAGGTATACCTTATAAAGCTAGTTCAGATTGTAAATTCATTGCAGTAGTGTCTGACTTACCTTAAAGTGTGGATATACCATTTATCATTGTAGGACTCAAGACTTAGAGCAGACTCAGAGCATTTTCTCATTACTAATTAACCACAACAAAATTGCCTCCGTACCTTTGCACAGAGGCTGGAGAATATTATACACTCTACAAAATTGTGTAGAAAAGTACTAATTAAATTGTATAGCACTCTTCCAAGAGGGATTTTTCAAGTACAAAATTATCATTGTGGGAAAATTCCAGGGCTATATTATAGCACACAACAAAACATGGATAGTAAGAAACAAAAATTCTCAAGAGCACTAGTTCTGACATAGTTTTGCCCATGAAAGTATCTGTGACTAAATCTAATTCCATTTAAAGGGCACTGATTTTACATAACTCTGTATTCTTGGGCATACATTTTAAAAGGACCTGAATTTTTTGATTGCTTTCAGTTGTGTTTCTTTTAATGGATATTGAAAATTACAGTAGTTTTTATATGCCTGCTTTATTGTTTATAACAGACTTAAAGAAACCACAAACATTGAACAGCAAAGCTTTCTGCCCTGTATTATAATTTTGATTCTCTGTGATGACTCATGGGGACAGTTGGGCAATTTTGTAAAAAAATGGTTTAATTGATTAGATACATTCCTCCTTTCCAATTAAAAAGGACAAAAAAAGGGAGTTTGTGACTCTGAGCCGATTTCATTGATGTCTAGAGCATAGCTAATATCAGTCATTATTGAGGTTCTGATTGTATGGTGTGTTTTCTCACAAACATGATTATAGGAAGATCATTTGCATTGCTAAATGAAGGCTAAAAATACCAAAACATTTTTCCCTGCTGGCCAGAGCATAGCTGATTCAATCACTAAAACACAGATAAACAGAAGTAACTACTCTGATGAAAGCTGAGATGATGAAGCACAATGTGCATAAGAAATTAGTCATTTAGCTACTAGTATGCTCTCCAGAAGAAGGACCATAAAGTTCCTGTTTAAAAATCACACCAATCTTTAATGGAAGATTTTGTGTAGCAGCAGAAGGATCTCTAAAAGTATTACATTATTCCTCACTCAAAATTTATCACAGGACAAGTTGGTAGCACGTGCTAAGGACCTGAACTGCAACTGATGTGTCGGAAAAAGTAATTCCCGCTTTCCCCAGTGGGACTGATGACTTTGGCTGTAGCAGGTGCTATAAGTTGTTGTCCCTTTTGCTGCACTAGAAGGCAGAGTCTGAGCAGCCCAGCACTGCTGCCGGGGGGTCTTGCCTTCCTGTGCTTCTTAATCAGAGCCTGCATAGATGGATTCACTTTGTCATGGACGAAATCTGGGGCAGACATAGAAATAATGGAGATTACTTGCAGGACAGTGGTTTGTTCCAGGTCTGCTCTTGGAGCAGGTGCTAGAGCAGTGAGGCTACCAGAGGCAGCCTATTAACTTGTAGATTTTCTAATTAATACTCTTTGAATATCTCCTTGCTTTCCAGCTCCCACCAAAACTGTAAATGTACCTGTGCAAAACCGCTAAGCTTCTCCTATGCTGGCAGCCACATTTTTCATAGCAGAAGTGTTGGAATACCTGCCCACATGGAAAACAGAAAAATGCTTTGGGTCTGATTCAGCCAACTTCAGCCCCTCAGTACACCCCATTACACCAATATTTAGGTTTAGTTTAAACTGTCAGAAATAAATCTGAAATTGTGATCACATGTCCCTGCAAGCAGAAAACATCTAAATGAATGGAATGGATGGATCAGTGCCTATTATTTCCTCTCTAATGTACTTAGCTGTCATTTTGAATAATGTGCCAAGACCTATAACCAACCCTCCAATTTCCCCAGATCTACAGGAAAATCTTCTGGAAATATTATATTAATCATTTTTGTCAAGACTACAGATGAAAGGAGCCATTTGTACTTTATGGCAGTTGGTAATTAAACACATTACAGTACTGTGCCAATATTTAATACACAATGTAGAAGGAGCAAACTGAACAGAAGGTAAATCTGGCAGAGTTTAACGTGGAGTGATGCTGTGGGATTGTGCATGTGTGATCAGAACTGCAACACCACAGAGCAAGAGGCACTGCAATAAACTGAGGTAGCAGCAAACTGCTTTTCCAGCTGTGTTAGACTTCTTTCTGTCTTCCCTGGAAGAGAAATGAGAAAAAATATTTTTATCCTTTAAATGACTTGGAGAAACCAGATGAGACTTTGGGAGTCCAGATCACTGTCTGCTTTTGCAAGACAATAAAGCTGTATAGAATAAATGAGTCCCAAGGAGTTTCTTCTGGTTTTATGACTGCCCTGCTTTCTTTTTGTCCTCTGTCTCCCTGAGTATATTGTAAAAACCTTCTAAGTCTTATTTAGGACTCCCCTGTTTTCATTTCTGCTGGAATGCAAGAGAAGAGTATGTTTTTGTATTTTCTTGTTCCTCTAATACCACTTCTGCACTTAAGGATGAAAACTGTTTAAACATCTCTTACTCCCATGGAATAGATCACAAATGCTCCCATTTTTTCATAAGGATTTGACTGCAACTCAACAAATTGTCTGTGCCGTCACAAACAAGATTCATCTGACTAAATGTCAGTGCACAATGTGCATGTCCACTTCTGAGCTGTGTGCACTGATGTTGTACTCCATGGAGGCAGAGCTACAGGGAGAACCCTCTGCTAAAACAGACAATCAAGACAGGGAAAGTGTACCACATCCTAAAAGCATTTTTTTTTCCTTTTTCATCTCTATTTTTGAGCCTGGACCTGGCTAATTAATTTTTCTTCTGTCTAAAGTAGGAGAGAAAAGTCTCACCCAAGCATTTCTCAAGCATGTTCCCAGGCTCTGTGACTTCTCTTGTCGTATGTGTTCTGTCCCCACAAATCATATTCTATTAAGAATAACCTCTCTTCATCATCTTCTGCAGCATTACCAGAGCTTCCCATGGCAAGGCAGATCCTTACAGCTATGTTGGTTGAAAGGAAAGATGAAATAAGTGTAGGTGTTCCAGAGAGATGGGGGAAGCCCCATCCCTAGAAGCATTCAGGGCCATATTGGATGGGGCTCTGAGCAACCCGATCTAGTTGAAAGTGTCTCTGCTCACTGCAGGAGAGTTGAACTGGATGACCTTAAAATGTCCCTTCCAACCCAAACCATTCCATGATTCTTTGGTTCAATATTGGGTCTCCATGGTACAGCTGAGGGCATTCACTGATCTGTGTAATAAGTTGACATAGATAATTATATGCAGCATAAGGTGCAGCTTACAGTCAGTGAAAGTGCCATGGACTATGGATAAAGCTGATTGGTGCCATGATTTCACTTTTTTGCAAGCAGTACAGTTTGAGAAATGATCGTGTGGCAACAAGCGTGAAATTAAAGTGTCTGAGTGAGCTTGCATTCATGCACAATACTCTATGCAAATATATTTAAGTAGATGCAATCTATTGAATAACCAGGCTCCTCTCAAAAACAGCTTAGTAAAGCACTGGCAAAGACACCCAGAAACAGCCAGATCAGACTGCAAATATTTGGTAGAGTCCTGCTGCTAAGTAAATTCTATCTGCAGTAAACTCCTCCAATTTTTGATGCATTCACTGATGGTCTTCTTCTGTATGTAGATCTTTCATCCTATAAACTTCTCATTCTATGAACCCAGGCTTCTTGGGGGCTGTGTGTGCATTAGCTGGCAGGGCAGCTGGACAGGAGGGGCTCTGCTGACCTGACATCCACATGAGCCACATTTGGGGAAGTTCCATCTCAGATTTTCTCTCACCTGTTCCTGTGGTCTACAGGCCCAAGGCTGGGCAGATGGCAACAAATGCTCCCTTGGAACACATCTTCTGGTTTTGTATCATCCAAAAAGCATCTGATTTGGGTGCTGCAATAAGTACCAAAATGCAGTAGGGCTGCAGTAAGGTTGAGACATTTACTTCAAAAATGCCTTCCCAGACTCAGTTAAGGTGCTAGCACGGTGGCATCCCATGTGGTTGATGTACAAAATCACCCAGAGTAATTCTTCTCACTCAAAATAACTGTAATCACAGAAAAAGAATCAAAAGTGCAACTGCCTTTTTTCCCCATGTTTTTCCAGCTGGAAAACTTTACATGGAAAATCTCAATAAATTACTGGTTCTTCTTCTAAATACTCCATGTGTCTAGTCTATATCCTCTGATACATCATGGATCTTGCAAAATTTTACTTATGATATTTACCTAGTAACATTAATTTCTGTAGGATTACTCAAATAAATAAAAGATTTTCTTTCAGATCCAGATCAAGGTCCAGGATCACAATGAATTTTGATTGAAACAGAACAACAGGTGTTTCCAGAAATTGTGTGAAATCTTATCCGCTTTGGTCCTTCCCAAGGGAAACCAGTATCAAGGAAAAAAAAAAGAAAAAGGTCATTATAAGAAAGGATGGATACGAAATAGTTTATTCTGGGCAATGAAATCTGTCCTCTTATGACCAGAAAAATTCTGCTCCTTTGCCTGATCCTAAGATTATTTCAGTCTATGACCAAATTAAGCAAGTAGACCAACATCATGCCCATGACAGATATAAAACCTTTACCTTTGCACATTTGTAAACTGATTGTTTTTGATAGGAATGCCATATCATTCCATGGAGTGATAAAAATCTGTATTTGCAAAAAGATTGTGACCAAAATATAACATGAAACAAAATTTTAAAATAGGTTCAATTACAAAGAACTTTGTTTTGTAAAAGATAGAATGGAGACAATGCAGTAAAAATAGATTATTTCAAATGCTTTTCACTTCCAAAAACCTAACTTATTTGTTTTAAAAGGTTGAAATGGAATTTGCTTACTGGTGGTAACTCTTCAAAATAAAAGCACAATAGGACAGAATAAACATGCATTTATTATCAAAATGTGGATGTACAAGTTGTAAAATACCATAAATGTTTGGAATTTTGGGTGCTGTTTAAAATAAAACAATTTCATGTCAGCAATATTTTGACTAAAGTATGTTTCTTTCTATTCAAGATAGTTTCATCCAGAATAGATCCATGAAAACAGAGACACATGTAACTTCTTCACATTTTATAACACTTAGCTATGGATCTGAACAAATTCTTAATGTTTTTAGCTCTCCTTACTAAGTTGCTTTTCAACTCTGGCTCAGTCAGCCTATTGTTACAAATAAAAAGGTCTTTCTTTGCCATGGTTACCATACATAACTAATGTGTCTGGTCTTGCATCCACTAAAGTCACTAGCAAAACTTTGACTTGGCCAGGGTCACGTTTTTTACTACAAAGCAGAACACATGATGTTAAAGAACAATGTGAATACACTCACACTGCAACTTTTTCAATGAGTTTTAGGTATTTAAATGAAATTATTCCATGTTTGGCCTATTTGACACTACATTCATGTATTTACATCATGTACATCTGTTATAAACTCAACAGCAGGTGCTTAGAAACAGCTGTGTCCAGCAGTTTCACAAAATTCCAAACTGGACCATTTTAATCAACAGAGAGATTGGGGGTAATGTAAAGCCTTCAAGATAAAGCTGGCCCCAAAATAACGTTGTCTCTTGCAAATACCCAGGAATGTGGCAATCTTTGAGAGGCTGCCTAATGAATTGTTTCAAGTTTTCTTCCAGGATTTTGAAAACAAAAGTCACACTTACTTAAAAAACTGTATTTTGTTGCTGATGGTCATTTTTCCAGTGGCAGAGTCAAGAGCAGAGTTGTATGTGGAAAATCTCAGCCGGTGTGCTGTGTGGGTTTGTCCTCAGCCGGGGATCCTGCTTTTGGAGGTGTCCCGGGACCCGAGGGCTGCAGAAGAAGGGGTGTGCAGAGAGGACCTCCCCTCCCCCTGCCCGGGTGGAAGCGTGTGGGGCCGTGGCTCACTAACTGCTGCAGCCTCTGGTGCAGCCGTGTCCCAGCAAATTGTTGTTTCGCCCGTCTTGGAGTTTCTCGTGGCTCTGAAGGGATGCTCTGCTGTCAATGCTGGAAGTCTGTCCACTTTGATCCTCCTGTCTTCTTAATCTGCCAGAGGTTAAAAACATTGATAGAGCTGTCATGTGCAGGTAGCTGTATCAGAAGGACAGCTGCTGCCTGCCCTGTGGATAGCCACATACACCTGGGTATGAAACAGACTCCCGCACCGTTTCACCTGTGTTAACTTCTTGAGCTTAATAGCTCCTGTAGCTCTAAACACTGATGATTGCTTCCTCCTAAATAAGTGCAATTAGGTCTTGGACAAATCCTGCTCCCCTTAAAGCCTACCATAAAGAGCCAGCAGAGGAGAGTGCTTTGTCTGGCTTTAGCACCCCTGCTCAGACTGTGGCTTGGTGAAGCCTCCAGGTAGCTGGAGGCTGATGAAAGCTGTTGTCTGGGCACACAACAGCTGCTCCCCTCTGCTGTCCTACAGAGTTATTGCTGACCTTCGTCAGTAAAAGAGAAAAAACCCATGAGATGAAAGTATATTCAGTATTCCTCTTGTTATTACTTCATATGGTATCAAAGGCTCATAAGTGGTTTCAAGGAACAATGGCAACAAAATCCTATGTTTAAAGACCGCAAAGTTATCTTCTTTTGACATCACTTTCTAGAGAACAGCAACAGCCCTAGAAGCCCTGCAGTCCTCACCAATTGTGTTATCATAGAGCTTCTCAGCATTTCTGCTCAACAGTGATAGCAATCTCTGTGATTTTACTGTGATTCATGTCATATTCAGTGTTTTCCTCCAAATATTGTGTAAATACTTTCAGGAAAGATGTAAAGATTCATGGGGAAGCTATGTGGTAGGGACCTTTTTTTTCTTGAAACATGAACAGCTACTATTTTGAAGGAATTTTTCTCTGACTGCTTCTTTTCTCAAAATGGGAAATAGTATTCCTGAAAAAGGCACCAAGACTTGGCACAGGAGACACTACGGAAGAGCTCTTTGGTACAGTGATTATAAAATGTATATATGCTGTACTCCAAAAAAACCCCAACTTTGCAAGTAATATAGAATACCTAGAAAATAATCATTAATGGAAAATCATGCAAAAATCAAATTTAAAGGACCAATTTCAAAGCCTTAAATACTTCCAGGTGGCATAAAGAATATGGAGACACCATACTGAACACTCAGAAGAGAATGTGAACGGACACAAAAATACTGTAATTAAACAGAGGAGTAGAGGAGGCTATTAAAGCAAAAAATACGGGAACACTGTACAGAAACTTAAGTTTAAAAGGGCAGACATATTAAATGAAAAGCTGTAAGACAGGATGAAAACAAGTTAGAGGAACAAATTGCTAAAAGCATTTACCCTAATAGTGAATTCTTTCAAGTGCATCAGAAATCCAATGGTTACCATTGAGTCTACAGGTCAATGTATGATTTATTAGAGGATAGCACAGAAAATATGAGTCCCCAGCTGAAAATCCAATGAATTATCTTCACTAATGTTCACAACAATTGAGCTGAGGAAGATTCCTTTCCTTATGAGAAATTTGTCCATCATCTCCAGTTAAACCATCAGTGAGACAACTTTAGAACCTGTTGCTTAAATTAATGATGGCAAAGCACCAAAACAATGGATTTTCACCCAAGGACTCTAAGAAAATTATAATTTTTGCACAGCTGAACGGAGAGTGTAACTTACTCTTCAAACTGTCTTGGCACCATGGAAGACAGCAGATGTGATGATTCAGGGGTTTTTTTTTTGGTTTGGGGTGTTTTTTGTTTGCTTGTTGGTTTGGGTTTTTTTAACAAGATCTTCATAAAAGATCCAAGAGACTACCAGGAGAGCAATAGAGCTCAACTTGAGACTTGAAACATCTCAGGATCTGAGATACTGGTACAAAACTAATGTATTTGTAGGCATTGAGAGAAAAGACTACAGTGCTTGGAAACTCATGCTGCAAAGTGAGGATGGCAAACCTTGCAAAGTGCTAAATAGTGGAGTGAAACAGATTTGGGCTCTATAGAGATTTGAGGAATCATTTCATTGGTCTAAGACATGCAAGCACTTTCTCCCTGAAATTGTATATTTCCTTTGTTTGTTGAATGCTGAAAAAAGAAGGCATTTACTGCACTACTCAATTTAAAAGGAAAATAAGAATTCTCTCAATAACAACATGAAGCAAGAAAACGCCAATTTTTTTTTTCTGAGAACCACTTGAACTGGCACAAAGACAGCTTGCATGTAAGGACAACAGTGGAAAAAGGAGAGAAATGAAGCCCATGCTGAGTTCAAAAGATACCTCTGGCCAGCCTCAATTTTTTCACTCTCTACAGAGGTGGGTAATAATGCTGATTTATTTCCATTATTTTCTTTTATCCTGTTCCTACTCCCCCAGTCTACTATTGAAACAGAATATGGGGATTTGGAAGTGCTAAAGAAATACATTGTTTTACCAGTGCTTTGCTGAATTCCCTTTTCAGACATTTTCTGTTTCTGTATCTAGATTCACTACCCATATTTCAAACTATCGAAGTAAGCAATAGGTTATTAACCTGATGATGAGGTAAAAAATTAACTGGTATTTAACTATTTAATAATTTATCAATCACTTTATTCAGTTATTAAAATTACATTAAGTATTTCACTCTAGGGGTTCAGTTATTGTGGGCAAAAAAAAACCTGCTTACCAGTGTACTCTTGGGTCTGGGGAATTGGACTAAGAATCAGGAGATTTTGATTCTGTTTCCACCTCTGTCACCTTTTGGACAAATTGCAGCACTTTTCTGTGTCTCAGCTTCTCTCATCAGATGTCGAGGCAGCTGCTGTCAAGAATGATGGAAGCTCAGAACTTTGTGTCTCTAAGTACTGCTCTGTGTCTCACAGGCCTGAATGTAACAGGGAATTACAGTCTGGTGTCTGTGATGATTAGAAAAGAAGGTGGTGTGTATAATCAAGCAAAATGTAATTATACTGCAGGTATAATTATGCATGTATGCATTATTGAATAGATAAAAATACAAAAATAAAGAGAACAAACTGGCTAAAACCTAGCATGGAAAATAAAATACTGAACTGAACAAGACTGCTACAACTATGGCAGGCCAGAATGAAAATCACAAACATTTAATGAAAGCCAGGAGCAAACCTGAGAGCACCAGGGAATTGCTTGCAGCTCAGCTTTGTTCTTTAGATGAAGAAGAATATTGAAGTTTGTCTTTAGGCTGCTTAGTAGGATAAGTTCAATGACAAAGAATGAAAAGTCACAGATTCAACATAACTGTCAAAATTGCAGATTTGCTATGAATAAGGCCTCCTCCCAAACCACTGCAGTTTCAGAAAAGATAAAATAAGGCAATTGGTTTGTATTTCTCTCTAGCTCAAAACTGCAGGCTCAGATCAAGACACAAAGAAATGTGTGTGCACAGTCTCTTCAGTTAAAATATTGGTCAGTTACAGAAGTGAAATTTCTCTCTTTTTGGTGCATTCTTGATTCTTTGGTGTCAAACCCAGAGCACTTTTCTGTCAGGTGTTCTCAGCTTTTAAAAAACATGAGTACCTTGACATGTTTCCTGTAATCATGGCAAAATAAATGCAGTCTGGGCCCTTCTGTCCAAAAATGGCACTCGTGCAATAAATCACTTGTAGAAAGCTGCTTTCCAGTGAATGACTTATCTTGCCTTTAAGCTGATGCAGCTACAGGCTGTGATAACTTGATAAAGGCCCAGGGAGAATGAATGGCTTGATGGAGACTTTGTGGTGGATCTGAAGCAGGTACCTGTTCCTGTGCTGAATACTATTGGCTAAGAATAAATAATAAAATGGCCAGCTATGAATGAAAAAGTGAACAAGTGGTTCTAGTGGATAGTCATATGGAACAAAAGAACCTGCAGGGAAAAGAGGATGAAAATGAGTTTGAACAGTGTCTGTTACATTTATTCCATGACAGTTCTGTGCAAATACATAAGTAGTCTCAGAGGCAATTATGCTGAGTGGTTCTGCTAAACCAACAAAGAGTTTTCCTTCCCTTCACCGTTGATCCATGCAATATTGATAGTGTGTGGGCATGAGCATTGCACAGACTCCTCTCCAGCAGCGAGGAAGAGGCTGCACCAGCCACTACAGGAATGCATCAAGAACAGTGACTGAACCTCCAGTCAAATCTTGGCTTTGTCAGTATTTCTGGTAAAGAGGAAGAGCCTGTGTGAGCTGTGAATTGCCTTTCAAGGTTCTCATTATCTCAATACTCAGATATTATAGTAGTGTTCCTGCAGCATTGATTTCTGATGCTGGCTCTTGAATCTGATACAGGTCAGTGGACGGGAATTCAGAGGAGAGGGAAAAATTCTAGGTCCAAAACTGCTATGTCAGTATAGAGCAATAGCAGCAGGCTTTGCAAAATGTAGTTGGCTGTGTTTGAGAGCCGTGTGGAGGCTGTTGCACTGCCTGTCACTCTTGTCTGCTTGCTCAGTGCATGGTAACACCTTTCAGCAGCTGATGCACTCCTCAGTGGGTCTTGCCAGGCCGTCAGGGTGAAACTGAAGCCTCAGAAATACAAGGAGTTGTTTCAAAGAGTGGGCTTGTCCTCAGCAGCCATCGAGAGGACAAAAGAGGTTTTCTACTGACAAAAGAGACCTCAAGCCAGGCAGAGCTGCCCCTCCTCTGAGACTCCCACACTTACCACATCTTAAAGGAAACTTTTGAGTATGGAAAAAGTAGAAGTGAGTTTGCCAATGTTGCAAATCAAGTGTCCTGAGTGTGGAGGAAACAGAACAGTCTGAGTGGGCAGTGGATTTGCTTTGCCATTTCTTTATTTAGCATTGTACCTTGGTCTCTTGATATTTCAAACACTTTGCTGGAGAAAACAGATGCTTTTGCTTTTGGTTTGGGGAAAAGAAGAGCATAATAAAAGGAACTTTAGAAACTGTAGTTTTATTGTAGGAAAAAAAGCCTATTGACAACTTTTACATCCTTTGGGATAAGTCATGAGGAGCAGATTAATCTGCGGAATATTAATCCCAGTTATTTTTCACAAGGGAGGGGGGCTGAGATCGGAAGAGATGAGGCAGTGTCTATGCCGGCCTTTTGAAATTCATGAATCCTGGAGGACAGTTTGCTAAATAGTCAGAAACTCACCCCACTTGTATGATTTAGCAGCTACACAGAAGTAATGCTGTTGGCTTGTGCAGATGGCCTTCCTCTAAGGCTAATTCTGAACACGTCTGAGTCAGAGACTGATCTGTCGTGAGGAATGACTGTGCTCAGGAAGGAACTATTCCATCTTCATGTCTCTGAGCCTGTCATGTGTTTTGTCTACTGGACCACAGATACAGAAGTCACGAAGGGATTTTAAAAAAGCAGTAAATGTTCTTATGTCCAAATCCCGTATTTTTAGAATGAGTTGGCAAATAACACAGCACTAGAAACTTTTCCTTCTCAATAGAAAAGATCTAGCAATGACATTTTGCGAAGGACTTAAAAGAAGCCATAAATGGACAGAGATAGGCACTATTTTGTTATCTCCTGGTCAGAGAAAATAGAAACGTGAAAGTTATGCCATATAACTAAAATTGCTGGATATTATCATGTTGAAAAACTTTCATCCAAATAATTTTTACAGGGTGGTATAATTCTGTAGAGGGACTCCATAAAGTAAGAAGATCCCAACAGCAGCAATGTCTCTCAGGGATCCTGTCAGAGCTGGGGACACCCAGCATGTCCAGCCAAGGTGGGAGCATGTTGCCAAGATAGACAAAGATGGAGTAAGATAGTTTGGCACTGAGGGCAAGGTGTCAGTTTTGTACCCACTGGTCTTGCCCACTGTTTGTTTCTAATTTTAGTCTTTATTCAATATGGTAATGATGCATCCAAATTTGTATACAAACATAACCAAAAAAGGCCCAGAAGAATAAATCACAAGTGGTCAACTTGATTTCTTCCTCAAGGTGGTGACTCTTTAACTATTCCCACACCACCACTGCCTCTCCCTGAACACAACTAATGTGTTTGGGTGATAACTAAGCACTGTTTTACCAAATGGTCCAGAAATTGCTTCCTAAGGAAATGGAGGTAGTTAGCAGCTGGTTATCAAAACTGGCTTCAAGGCTTGGTTTCACACAAAAGAAAGATGAAATGCTCAGCCCAAAGAGTTTGTAAAGTTTGTGGCAGTCCAGAGCTCTGCAAATTAGATCCCTATCCATCTCCTTTATTTCCAGTCAAAAGGTGTAAAAAGGAAAACTTAATGGGACTTTGGAATCTAACTGTGGCAATAAGATTTGCGTATTGTGGAATAAGTATAGACTATATCCCTGTGTTGCTCACATTTTTAAGTGGTTTTATGCAGAGAAACATGTTCTAGAAAGAACAGAAGGATTTGGACTGTGAGGATTCAAAAGGATTGACACTGAGTGCGATAAAAAGTACAACCAGAAAGCTGCTGGGTAGCTTGAACTTTACATGTTGGTACAACCCTCATGAAAGGGGATCTCTTTTGGTTTACATCTCTGTCCTAAACAATTAGTGTTCAGTGGTAAGTAGGTGGTTGACAGGTGGAAATTCACAATGTTGGTCATACCATCTCATTTTCTGCATCAGCTCACCCAGCAGCCCCAAAAGGACTCTTCCCTCAGCTTGGCACTGAGGAAAATGTTCACAGCACCCACAATCTCTCATGCTTTACCCAGAAAAAGAGTCCCTTCCCCGAAGTCATGCAAAACCTCATCATTTATAAAACCCCTGTCTAAGCTTTATAGCAGCTCATGCACTTCAGTAAAGTGGACATACTACAAAAACAGGGCAAGTTTTTGGCAGTAAAATGTAGGTCCTGCAGTGCGCACATGTCTTTTCAAAAATAATGGGCTGTATGCGTGGGCATCTCATGCTCTGCTTTGAAAACGTCACCCATTATTTTTCTGTCATAATTTTAACATCAACTGCAGGCAATGATTGCAGAAATACTGATAACAGAGCATGATTTCTGGGACAATAAGCAGCTTGGCTTGTCATCTGGTTTCCTCTGTCGGGAATAAGAATGGACTTTGATACACAGTCACTTAATAATTTTCTGCCTGCATATTTTAAGGTTGCTCTTATAAATTGGTCCTTGCGGTGTTCTATTTTTGTAAAAATGGAAGAAACTGGCAGTACTTTACAATTGTACGTGAGTGCCACACTTTCTCTTATATCTTCTTTATTCTGCTTACTAGTTCTCTTCTGCCAAGTTTTCATTCAACTATATTTTGTAGTGAAAAGGTGAAATAAAGAAGGAAGAAGTGAGCAAAAGATCCTGATCAAGTTATTTTTTTAACTGAATAAGCATATTGGGAAGAGTATTTTTACTTTTCAAAACAAAATAGCCAAAAAAGTTAACATAAAGGACTGAAAAAGTCCTAGATTTGCTTTCTTTTTAAAAAAGTTAGCAAAATGAGCCTATGAGTTGGTCAGAAGTTCAGACAATTTGCTTAATTTGCACTTCTATCCATAAAGAAGAAAACAGTAGCTTTGCTCAGTGTAAATCTTAAGGAACAGTCAAGTCTGTCCAAATCCTGTGAAATTCCCCAATTTGAAAAGATGTGCTCTAATTTCATAGCAATATATAGCAGTAATAATTGTTAATCCTTCTTAAGATTAAGTTACTTGGTAACCTGAACTTCTGACAAATTATTCACCCACTTCCTACTCCCCAGTGGTACCTGGGAGGGCTCTCATGACAGGCAGCAAATAGAGCACTGCATGGGAATGTAATTCCTGTCCTTTAGACATCAGTTCCATTCGCTCCCGAAGGTAGGGATCAATGCCTGGGAGCTGAGAGAGTGGCACAGACTGCCTCACATCCTTATGGCTAATCTCTAATCTGCAAACCAGAGTTGTTGGATTCCAGCTGCCTGCTGGGCAGCCTTTGGTCTATGATAACCCCTGAAACGTGAAGGGAATTGCTTCAAAGAGTGATTTTGGCCTGGGAAAAATTATGCCAGGGACCAAATGGAGCAGTATGGAAGACTGCCTGTATACTGCCTTTGAAAAATAGGGAGAAAACAGCAATGGAGGGGGAAAATGCAGGATAAGATAAAAAGGAGTGGAAATGGAGGAAGGAGAGGTAAACATCTGAAAAATGAGGAAGGATTCAAAAGAATCCCAACTGCGGACATCTAATTAATTAAACTAAGTAATTATATAGCCAATTAAAACTATCTCAAAAGACAGTTGTATATAGCTAATGTCCTTTTTGGTTTGTTTATTAAAAATTCTTTTTTACACGTAGCAGAGGAGCAGAAAGCATGGGAGAGTTGATAGTGGGCTTTTATTTAGCCTCTGCACAGAGTGATCTCAGAAGTCTTTTCAGGAAAACAGAAATCACTGAAAAGTGTATGAATTTTCTAAGCATTTCTGAGTAAACAAGGAAGGCACAGTCTTGCTCTGTGCCAGAGGAAGCTTGGGGCAGACCAGGGCAGACTCAAGGAGCTGCTGAAGCAGAGACAGCACTCATCACTCAGCCACATCAGAGCTGAGTCACACGACTCCAAAGTGAAAATTAATCTGTAAACTCAGATCATTTCCCCTTGATCTGGAGTTTGTTTAGAGAACCAATGTGTGCAGAGCAGCCTTAAATGAGGGACAATCCTCCCCGCGGTCTGTTATAGCAGGTGTGTTTTGGGAGACCTGGGTCCAAGAAATAGCTCCATCTAACCACTAGCCGAGAGTGGATGTCATGAGACACTCCCTTGATAATGGTTACAGCTATGGCTTGCTTGTTCTTGGCCTCTGCCCCCATGGCTATGGACATACACTCAAACGCAGCTGCCCCACAAGTGATGTTTGGTGCTGCAGGAGATGCCCTTGATTACCTGACACAGAGAGAGTGGTCAGACCACAGAGCACCTGTGCCTGTGGAACTGACATTTAGAAATGATCTGAGCCCACAAATGTGGGATGGATTTTATGTCAGCTAACTGTAGACAACTGAAAGATTAGTTCAGGTTCTCTCTACAGGGTAAATAGAGTCACTAACATAGATTAATTTCTTCGGGTCTAAGTTACCTAACATATGTGTCACAGATCAATCTTGGGAGACACAAGTCTTTCCTCACTGAGTACAAAAAGAGCTTAAACTAAATAAATTATTTTGAAATATAATAATTTAAAGGCATACAGGCTTGTTACATCTCTAGAAAAACTTATATGCCTTCCCTCTGAGAAACAGATTCAAGGCCCTTCGTGTCTAGTGGCTTTACAAGCTCACCACACACCGCACTGCTTAGCAGAGCAAATTTACTTCTGGATTAGAGCTAATTTGCACCCACACTGTTCAGGCGTGCAGAAATTGAATGGTCCCATCAGCCTGTAACACAGCACATGCTGATAAACTCTGCCAAGAGCTGGGTAATGAAATCACCAATGAGAACAGGGGTGCAATTGCCTGTTCATCCATGCAGACGTGCCTGCAGCGTATCCAGGCTCTGGCTCTGCCAGCAGTGGCTTTTCTGCATGACTTGGGCTATATCTTGAAAAATACTTTGTCATCTAATTCCCATTTATTTCAGATATCTCTGAAAAACCTTGTGTACAGCCTGTGGGGTAGGAGTTGTTCTGTGTCTAACCACTATTTAACTCAGCCTGTCTTTGACCCCAAACATGTTCTCTTGGTACCCACTGCTTTGATGGAAAGAGTCATAATCTCAGGTCTGTTTTCCTAATACACCATGACGTATGTGTTTTGACAGCTCAATAGACTACCAAGTAATTATTCAAATAACTGTATTTTAACTCCCTTTGAATTTAAATGAATGATTTTCAGACTAAAATTTATGCTTTATTACAGCTGAATGTGAAAAATAAAATTTTGGGGGAAGTATCTCCATGTAGCACATATGTCTTCTTTTACCACTGACACTCATGGCATTTACTCCCACATTTTTCAAAAATCCTCAGGGAAATATTCTTAGAATTTGGATAATTGATTCAGGTTGATGGTTCCTGCTGAGTAATTACACTCAGTAAATGGCTGTGAATATAATTTTCTATCTACCAGCAATTTATAATCAAACCTAATGAGTTCAGGTGCACATGCGGCGTGAGTGACATGTGAGACACCGGTATACAGAAGGCAAGAGAAATATTGTACAGGGTGCTATAGTATGTTGACCTGCATTGTCTTGAGATATCAGGTCTATCCTGGGATTTGATAAAGCAAAATAAGTGAAGACATGAAGTAAATAAATGAAGACTTCAAATGATGTGCAGTCATTTAAGAAAACGTGACTAAATCAACTGATTAACACTAAAATTAAAGCCAGGTTCAGATGAGTAAAATAGGTGTCTCTTAGAAGAAGGCTATTGTCTATTCAAGACCAGGTGCATCCTAAAAATGTCTATCTTGTTCTGCCACATTTTAAAATGTGAACAAGTTTTTCTAGTTTAAGTATCTTTGCAGATCCACATCTACAAGGAACAGGAAAGCAGCTATGAAATTTCCCAATAATATACTGGCTTTTAGACCCTTTGGGATGACAACGAAAAGATTTTCTTTCTAGTTAGCCAAAATCCAGTTTTAAGACTATAGGCACCTGTCCACAAATAAAGATATTTCTCAGTGTGGGCCAAAACCCATTTTCAAGAAAGGCATTAATTTCCTAGCCCGCCTTTGGTGTGTATCCTGCAGGATGTGGGCTCACCCTTTTGTTCAGCTACCAGCAGATGGATAGACCACACGGAGGTCAAGGGACCCACTCTGTAGCAGTTTATGAAGAAATGCAGTCTGTCTGAGGAAACTCACATCGGAGCAGGGGAAGAGCGTGAGGAGGAAGCAGCAGCAGAGAAAACACGTAATGAACTGACTGCATTCCCCATCCCCATGTGCCCCTGCCATGGAGGAGGTAGAGGATTTGGGAGTGAAGTTGAGCCCAGGAAGAAGGGAGGGGTGGAGGGAAGGTGTTTTTAAGATTCGGAGTTTATTTCTTACTATCCTGGTCTTTTATTTATTGGCAATAAATTAAATTTATCTTCTCCAAGCTGAACAAGTTTTGCCCATGACAGTAACTGGTGAGTGATCTCTCTCTCCTTCTCCTTTTCACAACCCACGAACCTGTTGTTGTATTTTCTTTCCCTTGCCCAGCTAGGGAGGGCCATGATACAGTGACTTTGGTGGGCACCTGGCATCCAGACAGGGTGAACACACGACTAAACTCAGTCTGTCTCTGCCTAATTATTTGGACCTGACAATAAACATTCTCAGGCTGGCAAATGCATCTGGGAGTAGGCAGGTTCAGCCCTACAGTTGTCACAGCACCAGACTTCCAGGAATTAAAGGCTGTGGGCTGCCGGGGAACAGCCACAGCCTGCACTCCCCTCCCTGCAGGCTCATCTCTCTCCACCTATTCCTTATGCAAGATTTCTCTGCCCCAGTCCAAAACTTAGCTTCACAAGAAATCTGATTGCCCGCGCAGCTCTTTCATTCCCTGAAGGTAGACCCCACAAAAGGAGGCTGAGCCAGGAGCTCCCTTGTGATTGCACAGCATGACTTACAGCCTTCAGTGAATCACCAAACCTCTCTGCACAATGTGTGGGAAAGGTGGTGCCTAACACAGGGATCCCCAGAAGCCACTCTTCTGAACATCATGTCATCGAGGTTAGTCACTAAGGTGTGCCCACAACAGGAGCATGGATTGTGCTCCAGGTGGGACACAGGAAAATTACCTCCATGTGGGAGGTCTTCCCAGGGGATGGGGGATGTGTCCTGGAATACAGCAATGGACAGTCTGAATCTTACCTAAATCTCTTACTGACCTAAGTCTGCATTTCTTTTCCTATTTCCAAAAGGAGATATCTAGATAGATAGATAGATAGATAGATAGATATAGATACATATATAGATAGATATACACACCCACATACTTGCATGTTTGCAAACATATACGGATATATATCATTTGTATATATCAAATATGTACATTTTACCGTGCAACCCTTGTGCTATTGTGAAGGGTGTATGAAAATGGAGACCGTATAAGCTGTGAGAAGCCATAAATGCACACACCCAGCCATTATACCTGACAGAGATTCCCCTCGCTCATAGCAGCCCGTTTCAGACACTACTGCATGCTGTTGAAGAATGAGCTGAATGGAGACAAATGTCTGCTGTGGCATATCCCCCTCACTTCCGACATTTCCAGATTTCCTGAACCAATGATTGCATGAGAGGCCTCACATCTCAAGGACCTTGATGGATTTTTTCCCATGAATTTCTCTAATCCTTTTTAAAATCTTTTTGTATGTTTAACATACCAAGCACGACTCAAGAACATGCTGCAATTCACAAAAAAACATGGTTTGTTTTCTTTTAAACCTGCAGACTGATAATTTTGTGACCTTGGGTTACCACAAAGAGTGAATAATCATTGCTTAGTCATCTTCTAAATAAGTTTAAGAACATGTTATTATTTATCCAGTTTCTGTCTTTTCAGTTGCTTCTTCTCTGAGTTTAAATTAGTTCAAGTCTACTAAATCCTTTGACATGACCCATGTCACCCCCATGGCCAATCCTGTTTTTCTTGAAACCTTTCTAAGTCCTTTGTAACTTTTTGAGATAAGGAAGCAGAACTGTACACAGAATGGAAGATGCAACTGTAGGTGTATGAACATATATTTATCTGTAGCTGTTTTTTCAGGTCTTAACATATACCTTAACATAACCTTTTAATCTTCTACTTAGCATTGTGCTATCCACAGTTTTTTCAAACTCTCTCTCCTTCATAACCAAAGCTAATTTTGAGTCTGTTAACCTAAAGGTAAAGCTTAGATTTTCTTCTTCCTGATGTATTTGCATTTACCAGTACTGAATTTGAGCTGCCGTTTTCTTACCCTGCAACTCAGAACCATGGCTATCATTATCTACTGCAGCTCTTTGCAGTCAGATTTCGTTGTGGCTACTCTGGTATCATAAGTGAACTTTGTGACCTCACCATTCACCTCCCTTTCCAACTCATTTATGAATATATTCAACAGATACATGGACATCAGAGAGACTGGCAGTAATAATGTTATCTCATTAGTGGCTTGTTTCTGCATTGCTTCAGCAACTGGCTCCAAATTGCTTTCTTAAAACAGGACAAGGATTTCAGTCTTCACAACTCATTCTTTTTCTATGGCGACTCATAATAAGTGAAAAATTATGTTAGTGCGGGACACAAAGAGAGATAAGAAGAAATCCTGGAAGTAATCCTCTATGGCAATGGAACAGTCATGACCTGTTATGCAGCCTTTATTTATCATAGATACGATTTGTCCCACACAACCTGTTTAAAAAAATAAAATATCTGGTACTCAGAATTATACAGTTGTGCTTCCCCTCCAGAGTCTGAGATGTACAAATGAGGACTCCTCTTTCCTCTGTCTGTGAATTGACTCCCAACTAGTTTTTATAAGGTGTATTTGTGTTTAGTTTTCTGTGAGTAGAAACTAATTTCTGGCCTCTGGTGCTGAGGATCTGCATGTTATCCTGATCCTTCCAGGACCACATTTCAGCATGGAGAATGCCCTGACATATGTATCCCCATGCAAACTTTCATTCCCAAAGTTGGATGGTGAAGTGTAGCCATTATAATGGTATCATTACATGCTTGAGAAAACTTTGACCATTTTTCCTGGAACACTTTTAAAATGAGGTTCTAGATACTCATTAGCCTTTGTGGTTTTTTTTCCCTCTATGAAACTGTGAAGGGAACACATTCTTGAAACAATGGCATTTGTCTGACCACTCCTTTCTCAAAATAAAGTGAATTTGAAGTTATATCTATAGAAAAATTACCAGTTTGGACCTGCTATGCTCAAACTTTTAGGCAGCTTGGCTCACTAAGAAGAGAGTGACATTTGGATTCGTAATTCTAAACTGGTAACAATGAGCAGGAATCCAAGGCAGAAGTGAAAGGGCCCTTGTGAGCAAGCAACACTTATTGCTGCCCACACACAAACCAGGTTCAATCACATTCAGAAAAGCATCTTTCTAATTGCAAGAGCAATCTCCAAAAGCAGACATATCCATGACAAAAGGGAGAAGAAAGGTTCAGTGAAGAGCTGCGCAACCACTTGAAATGCTCAGAAAGAAATGGATTTAAACTGAATTAAGGTCAGCAGAAGGGGCAAGGACTGTAGCCTCATCCAAAAAGGATTCAGATATTAGAGGGATTACGATAATATAAGTATCTCCAGAGACACTAAGTGACATAAAATAAGTATTAAGAAAAGTACATTCAATAAAGTATACTGCAAATCATTATGAATATTCAATTTCAATCAAAATAAAATGAAAGAGACTACTCAGGGACTCTGGATTTGAAGCTGAAAAGACAATTAAAAGGAAAGAAAAACAATAAAAAGAGAGAGATAATAAATTTGATCTTATAAAAAATGCAGAGGATATTAAGTAAGCTCTTCACCTATGATATGGAAAAAATCAGACAACATGATTTTAAGCATCTTAATATGCTTAAAATACGCTCCCTCAAGTTTTGCTGTTTTTTCTGGGAAAAGAGAGCTGTCTGTTCACCTCGAGCTGTTCAGTATCATTTACAAGAGAACTAGATATGCTCAAATGATAGGAATGATAACAGGAAAAGACAGTAATGTTCTTCAATTTGTGGCAGATTTTTTTAGTATGGTAGCATTGAACAAATACTGAGAAGAGGAATAAGATGTATCAGTATCTTAGGACAGAGACAACCTTTCAGGGTGAAGAAGAGGCTCAGCAGCCATAAGGGGTAAGAAATACAATTTCACTACGAGCAAGTATTGGGAGTCTATTTCTTAATTTCTGGTCATTTCAAGTTTTAGATATTCATAAAGAGATGTAGCCATATGTGAAGATCTGTTTAGTGATAAAAACACAAAAATAGCAAAATAATCTGTGCTCAGCTTTTTAATAAAGCTACAAGAAAACAGTGTGGCTTTATCTGTACAATCTCCCCCCACCACAGACACACACACAAAATTAAAAAAAGAAAATTTGAAAATGTCACCTACAGCTTCTAAATGAGATCAAATTCTTGAAAAATTGCTGGCAAGTCTATGGGAATGCACGTGAAGATACTGCAGAATGTTTGGTGCTGCATTTCTGGATATAATAAAATATCTATATACAGAAAAGGAATTAAAACCAAAAAATAATTATTTTGCCACCAAAAGGAGCCAAACAGATCCCAGAAATCTACTTCAGATCATATTTTCCAGCTACTCAGTGTGTGGACCATTTGTAGATCAGAGTTTATTTTGTTTATGTGTTCAAAACTGAGAGACTACACTGACAGTTTTGGGAATAGAAAACAAATCCTGCAAAAGGATTTTCCTATGTTATTTTACTTTGGATCAGAGCAGTGTGTGCCCCTCTCTTGAAGGTACTGGAAGATAATGTCACTGTGCACAGATGCCATACCCCCATGTCCTATCAAAAGACACCCACACCCACCCCCATCCCCCCCACCCACAAGTATTTTAATTTGTAGCTCGCGTTCACTGAAATATTCAACAGAAGATGCCGCGTGATCAGGAGTGGGTAACGGATGCATTTCCAACCTTTTTTACCCACTGCTGGCAATCACTAACTTCATGTCTTTGTCAAGGAAGCCCTTGCTTAAAACATTCCTACAAATACCAGTTTTCCATTACTTAAATACAGAAAGCAATGGAGTACAGAAAATGTGCACATTCTGTCCTTGTCTTCATTAACTGAAACCATTAACTTACTTCAGTCTCTTCCACTATGTTTAAATTATTTTTAACATAGTGAGCCTTTTCTCTACCTCCCCCTGCTCCTCTTGCCTGCAATCTAAGAGTTTCTGATAGTCTCCTGAGCTTCTTGACAAGAAAGCAAGTATGACATTTTGCAAGATTTGCAGTGTCTGTTGCAGGATGAAAGACACACAGTGGAAAAGAGGCACAGTGTAGAACTACCAGCAAGACACTCAATAAAATCAGGTTCTCTTTTTCATAGCAGATATTTTACAAGTATTGGATTGCAAGATATTGTGGAACTGGGATGGTTAACATCACACAATTAACTACATATTACTACCTGACTTTATGTTGCTCAGATAGAAGCATCTAAAATTTTTCCTTGAATCCTTGTAATTTGGAGAGTCTCATTTTTTCCCTTGAAAGATGTATTATTTTTTTTTTCATCCTTTATTATGATTTGTGTAGTGTTCTGTGACACTGAAGTAAACTGAGCAGGAAGCTTTTGTCACAATAAAATGCAGATTTTTGTTGCCGAATATAATGAATATCTATAGAAATATGCAGTTTCAACAGTTACTATGTAGAGGAACATGGAAGAATATCAAAACACCTGGCTGCTTTAATCTGAGATTGATTTAAAGCCCTTTTTTGGGATTGACACCTCACCTAATGACACAATCACTTATTAATAGGTATTGTGTTTGTAGGAACACACAGCTCACATCTTTCGGCATCTGCAGCTGTTCCTAAGAACTCGATGGGCCATGTGGCTTTGGAAATGCATGTAAGCACAGCCTCAGCCTGTACATCCAGTCTTGAGGGCACAGAAGGTCTAAGGAAACCCACCCTGAGTTCCTCTGGTGTAAACTGTGTAGCTTCTTCTGGTATGGTGGTATCTGTGCCTGCCATTGCTCCTACTTGGTTCTCATTAACTTGAATTCACCCTGCACTTCAAATATTTGACCTCTGCTTCCCCCCAGTCTTAACATTTTTGCCTTTGAAAAGTATTACAGAAGTCTCTTCGTGTCCTTCTTAAGCTGTAATGCAATTTAAATGAGAAATTATTGTGATCTGGCTTTAGACAATGCAGGATCTGTTGTAGGTCTGTACTAAATATTTTTCCATTATCTTGTCAAAGCCAATCAAGCAATGACCAAAACACATGCTTTTCTGATTGAAGTGCATGTGGTTTACCTTTTGCTTCCATTTTACTGGTACTCCATTTAAACTTCTTGATCTCTCATCAGCCTCTCAAGAGTTCTTTATAGCTTGTAGTTGTGCAATATGAAACAAATTTAAAAAATTTCCTATGCACAAAAAGATTTAAGAATAACACAGTAAAATTATGACAAGAGAAGTTTTTCAAGGTAGTGAACACACCAATGAGATTTTGAGTGTCTTACAAAATCTGGTGTTTTAACTTTCAAAAATTGCTGCATATTGGAACTTCTTGATATATGACTCTAGAGTAGGTGGGAGACTAATATCTGGAAATTAATTACTTGTGTGAACAACTTATAAGAGACTCATTAAATTGATTAATCAATGTAATATTTTTCTAATCTTTTTATTATGATCTTAATAATTTTATTTTTGTGGGTTAAGCTACAAAGTTGAAGCATTCACTACAACTGCTTCTGAAAACCTTCTATGGTCTGACTTGGTCTGGCATCTCTTCTTTATGGCTTTTACAGAAACAAAAGGCTTTCTTGTGCTAGAGATCATGCAAAATAACACGAAGAATCTGCTGGACCTTCCTTTTCTTTCTAAGAACTTGTAGTTTCTGTGAGCAGTCAGTATCAGTCATAGGACTGTCCCCAGGACACAGATTATAGCAGGAAGAAGAGTATATCATGGCATAATTTCCTTTGTGCTAGTATGTGAACTGTGCAAAGATGACAATTCCTTTCCCAGTTTTAATTACAGAGACAGTAATTACCTGCATTATATGCATTAAGTAAAATAGTCACAACTTTTAAATTAATTTTTAACATCTCACAACTCTATTAGAAAAGCTTGCATATGTACTTAGGTCAAATAAAAATATGGAATATACTTGAATGAAATGCAATAATTTGACCAAAGACACAAACAACTCCACTGTTATGAGGTGTATCTGCTAATACAAATGGGTTCATAATGACTGCAACTCAAAGGCAGTAAATTACGAGAAATGCAGTGCATTAATTGAACCAGGAAGATTATTGATATCCTTGGGAATCAGTCTTGTGCTTCTGTGAACCCTGATTGACCCTTAGATTACAAGTTCTTGCTTCATGTCTGATATAGGTGTAATACTTAGCTTTGTTGAAATAGTTAATGTTGAAATACACTTTTCTTTTTTTTTTTTAATAGTGGGGAAATATGAACAGTGTTTCCAAGTCAGAACAGTGCAGCTCCTATCATTAAAATTTCATGAGTTATGACTTCCCTTGGTTTTGTTTGAGTTGTGAAAAAGCAGTACCTTGTATTGTATTCCTCTGCTTAATTATTGGCATTTTCTCTGGGGAGTTTCAGTAACATTTACCTTATATTTCTAACATACTTTCATCACAAGGTCTTCTGCTTGCTTGCAGAGATGCAAGAACTACAAAACTGTCACACCAGAGACTGTAAGAGGAAGAAATCAATGGAAATCCAGTCTTTTAGGCTCTGCTGTTGTGATCATTAATCACTTTCCCTTACACTGTGAGAAAAAAAATAGTTCTCAATTTAATTTTAGTACTGAATGCTAAAGAGGCATTAAGAAATGCACTTACTTCTCTCTGTTGAATATGATGAATTCTTTCCTAACGGTTTCCAAGCACTGCTGCAGGTGTACGTTCTTTAAAAAACAGCATGAATAGGTTGATTAAAAAAGATGAGAAATCATAGACAAAAATCACAACACAAACAACACTGAACAAAAAGGCTTATGAATGAATACTATCATGAGGCATTTCGAAGACTCATTAAATTGGGCTGTGATAGCACAATCAATCTCATTCTTTTGGAATAAGTTCCCCACTAAGAGTTCCTGAGGATTTTTACATCTGATAGCTCTAGGAAGAACAACTTGCATGAACATTCAAAATCATTAGGAGTAGCAACACAATTTATAAAACCTCACTGAAATGATAATTCAAGTCTGGAAATTATTATTAATCTTCTCAGTACTCTTGACTGTTCATACAATGCATCTTTCTACGTGGGACACATTAGTCAAGAGTGGAAGAGACAGCTTTAACATATTTATAAATAACAAGCCTCTGCATACTTTTCATTTTTGGTAGTAGTAGTGAATAAATACTCTTTGTAGCTATTTGTCCATGTGTAGGAAGTGTTTTTGGCAACTGGCAACACTTTTTCATACTTTAAATGAGCATCTGTGATAATCCTAAAAATTATTATAGCTTAAACATGTTACTATTTGACCGAAATAAATGGTTGCTTTTCATCTTGCTTTGGAGATGATTTATGCAATGTATAAAATGACAGACAGAGAGGTTGAGTCTATTTTGAGAAGTGATAAAACTGAACTAATCTGAGTTTGCCTATTAGAGTGTAAGCAAAATGCCACTGACTGCAGTCACATCCCCATCTTACCAGTGGGCAGGTTTCCTTGGCTCCGTCTTTGGATTTGTTTTTGGCAAGTCGCTTTTTCTTTTTATGGAGAGGCTTGGACTCTAAAATCATTTCCTCAAGTTCAAATGTAGGATCGCAGTTCAGTCTTCCTTTCTGGTACAAAAGGATTCAAGATTACTCTTTGAAGCATCGTTGTGGTTTTTTAGTTTGCTTGGCAAGTGTAAATAGCAGTAATAATAAACCAGCTCCTCAATCACATCTGTAAAATGAAAACTGTCTTTTTAGGCCTGGAGTGATGCTCGAAGTTTAAATAAGGGAGATAAAATAAAAATCATATTATAAAGCAATTATAAAGTGTTAGAACCACTTCCTACTTATAAACAGATATACTTCTAGAGTGACTAAAGTTTTGTAACCCCAGTGAGAGAGATTAATCGGGCCCTGGGTCTTCATCAGAATATCAGTTAGTGCCATAGAGCATAAATGGCACCTGTAATAGTGCAAAAGACATGGGGAGTACCTCTAAGACCTTGTTGAAATCTGATTTTCTGAAGTGTTGCAGTGGATTCAGTTACTTAGATGCTGTCCATGAGAACAAAGGAAGGAGCAGGACTGTTTTGGTTAGCAGCATATATATAAAAAAATGGTTCACAGCATTATAGAATCCCAGGTTGGAAAGGATCTCAAGGATCATCCGGTCAAACTCTTCTGGGCAAAACCACAGTCCCCAGTCTGGACAAGATGGCCCAGCAACCTGTCCAGCTGAATCTTAAAAGTGTCCAGTTTTGGGGAATCCACCATTTTCATGGGCAGATTATTGAAATGGATGATTGTTGTAATGAAAAATTTTGCTCTTGTGTCCAGCTGGAATCTTCCCAGGAGTAACTTGTACCCAATACTCCTGTCTTTTCCATGTGACTCCCTGTGAAAAGGGAGTCCCCATCTTTGTAGGTAACCTTTAAATAATGGGACATGGTGATAAAGTCTCCCCTAATCCTTCTTTTCTCAAGGCTCTACAAGCCCAGTTCTCTCAGCCTTTCTTATTATGGCCTATTTCCCACTCCTCTGATCATCTCCATGGCCCTTCTCTGGACTGTCTCCAGCCTCTCCACATCTTTTTTGTGTAGGGGGGACCAAAACTGAACACACTATTCCAGGTGTGGTCTGTCAAGTGCTGAGTAGAATGGGGCAATGACTTCTTCATCTCTGCTGGTGGTGCTCTTGTTGAGGCAACTCAACATCCCGTCGGCTTTCTTTGCCGTGGCAGCACCCTGGTCACTCACATTGAGCTTGCTGCCCACCTGGACCTCCAGAGGTGCTGGAGCTGTTCCCCAGCTGGGTAGATCCCACCCTGGGCTACATCCCTGGACTATGTTTCCCAGGTTTAAGACCTTACACTTGTTCTTGTTGAACTTCATAAGGTTCTTGTTAGCCCACTTCTCCACAGGTCTTCCTGCAGGGTGGTTCTCCCAAAGTGTGCACTTCCCCACTCAGTTTGGTCTCCTCAGGGAACTTCCTCAGGGCACACTTGATCCCATCATCTACATCACTTGTTAAGGTATTAAACAGTGTTGGACCCAATATCGATCCCTGGGGGACCCCACTTGTGACAGACTGCCAGTTTGAGAAGGAGCTGTTTTCCACCTCCCTCTGAGTGCAGCCCATCAGCCAGTTCCCCACCCATCACATGGATCACTTGTCTGTACCATAAACATCAATTTCTCCAAAAGGAGGCTGCAGGAAACTGTATCACAAGCCTTGGAGAAATCCAGGTAAAAAATGACCACCACTTGCCCCATATCAACTTTCCTTTGTCATTCAATATGATTGGGTTTGGAAAGTACCATTTGTCCTTGATGAATCCTTGGTGAATCCTTGGCTTTTCCCAATTATGTTCTTCATTCTAATCTATTATTCTTTTTCTATTCTATGCAATTTATTAAGATCTTCCTTACCCAATACACACATTACTTAAATATTTTGGACTCTCTATAAAAGTATTTTATGTTAGTTTGTGGTGCATGAAGCAAATTTTAAGATTCTTTGAATCTTAAAATACCAGGAAGTCCTTTACGAAAAATTTGCAAAAAATTTGAATTGTGTTGTGGAAGATGTTAAAAGCAGCCTGTTTTCCTCTGGGACTTGTGAGAGTTCAATCACACCACTGTCACTGCCAAGGTGGAAGTACTGAAATAAGTCATATATGGATGCCAGATATTTTTAGTAACCAAAGACACTAAGCAGCAAAATCACATCAGAAACTACTTGTATAATTTTTGGTGTCCTACAATGAAACATTTGGTTTAGAGATCACTCCATCATTTTTATTCCTAGTGAATTCTGTATGGTCGGAACACAATATTTTGATATCTCATGCCTTTTCCTGCATATTATCCAGCCAGCTTTAGTAAAATGCATTTGTTTTTTATTAATGGCAGCTTATAGTTTGTTTATATTTATTAATAAATAAATATTTCCTTAGGTTTCATCAATATTAGTTCCTTTCTTGACCATGAATAGTTTTGAGATTTGTGAGTACTTAAAAAATATATCACTTTAATTCTGAAGCTTTAAAAATAAAAGTAAATTATATTTTAAAAAAACCTACTAATAATTTATGACTCCAAGATGAATATGAAGAAACTAACTAAGCCATAAAGAAACACATGTGCTAGTTAAGTAAGAACTGTGTTTATGGAATCAAACTATAAGGGAGAAATTAGGCTATGGGGTATTGCTCCCACGGGCCCCCCATGGGAGCTCTTAACTGCAGAAGGCAGAAAAGCTCCTGACAGTCACGGCAAACTGTCAAAATTTACAAAACTCTCTACTTTCAAAACACCCTGCAGGTCACAGGGCCCCAGTTCACCCGCTCACCAAAGGCTGAAAAACAAGAAATATTTTGTTGTGTGGTCCCAATTAATCAGTGAAAGTTTTGCTGGTGCAACAAAGAGAAAGTTCCTGGAAAATGTGTGACCAAACTTGGTCCCATGAAACAATAAAGTTTCTATAAAAAGAAATACTGTGCTAGAAAAGACACTTTGATTCTCACCTCACTGTTTTTCCTAATACACTTATCGACCAGGTGAAACAAGCCCTGGTCGATATCAGACTCTTCATGGAAGAGTCTGGTAGAACTTGTAATGGGACTTTCAGATTAATCTGGATAGATAAATGAAACATTTTACTTCTATTTCCTTTTAAATGTAGAATATTATTTTGCTTCAAATAATACAGATTTTCCCTTTGGTTTTATAGATGCCTGCCAAAACACTAATAAGGTGAATCCAAACATGGAAAGAAAAGCTGTCTTTGCAGAATCTGAGTCTCTCTTGGATCCCCAAGTATGTTGTACCTTTGGATATGGGGAAAGGGATCTCCCTTATAAAATACTGTGTTGTGAAGTTTTCCACATGCTGACAGTTGTGGCTTAAACTTTTAGCTGGGAGTAGGAGATCTAAATAATCAGCTGAGTTCTGCCTGAGAAGTCAGTGCACACCTCTGATATCTCAAAGAGCAGCTTGAACTTGAAAAAAGGAAAAGAAGTCAGTCTCCACTCATCTTGTAGATCCACACCACCAGGAGAATGGAGTTCACAGTCCACCAGGCCAGGAAGGATCTTTGTTCTGCAGTACTTTGCTGGGGGCAGAAACCTGAGAGAGTGTAGGGGAGGATCCTGGCATGGCATAGCAATTATTCCAGCTGCTTGGACATCAAGTAAGAGGGAAAGACTCCTGGCCTGGTAGATATGACATTCACCTCTCCAACTTTCATCTTGCACTAGCATTGAGCTACAAAGTGAAAGGAAGGAATTTCCCTGTGGGTGAGCATCGCCCTGGAGCACCTGTAAGAGGGGCCTGCCTTTCCCTCTTCCTGTTGTCTCTTCTCCTAGTTACCTATGGTATTCCTGGTCTTTCCCCCAGTTCCCTGAGGGAGGCCTGCTTGCCCACCCACACCTTTCTTCTCCTGCAGGATGTTGCTTCCAGAGAGGCTCTGGTCAGGTGCCAAGAAGCCCAGCAAACACTGCCAGCAGTGTCTTGGCAACCCACCTGACTACCTTTGCTCCATTAGGCAATGCTCTTTCTCACCTTCAGCTTCTGAAGGGTTGGATCCTGTCCCCATCATGTTTATCATGGACTCTAACGTGCATCTGGATGAAGACAGGGTCCACCTATTCCACCTTCCTCATCTTTATTTACAGTTGCATAAAAAAATCCCAAAACAGAACCAAACCTTGGTATGCTATAAATACATTGTTCAGAGAAGAATTATAGTGTGATATGACTGAAAAAAGTGAAAAAGCATATTAACACCACAGTCATTGCTTTTTATTCATGGCCCTCAAATACATTTAACTTGAAAATGATCAAAATGGGAATACCCAGAAAATACCAAGAAAATGAGACTACAGTAAAAAAGAAACCACCAGATTCCCTCACAGAATCTGAATGTTTTATTGTAAGAAACCGTCACAAAGGAAATAGGTCAGCCTTTCAGAACACTATTTTTTAAGTGAAAAAGTAACAGCATACTGGGATGTTAAAAAGTTTTCCAAATGTTATTCAAATGCCTAACTTTCACAGCCACACAGCCTTCTTGGTTTTCTTTGTCTCAGAGTTAACTCTGACAATCATTTGCTCTAACAGCTGAAATGCAAAGTCTGGAAAAAGTTTTCTTGTATTTGAAAGGGGGGAACGAAAAGTGAACCAAGGTTAATTAGTTTTTGTTGTGATCTGTTGAAATGGGACGAATTTTCCCTTAGCTGTGACTGAATAAATGAAAGTAGAATCCAAAGTAAATCGCTGAAGAACAACAAATACATGCATAAACAAGTAAAATGGCAGTGATAATTAAAGTCAGAATTTACAAACACTATTCACCTGGAATATGGACTTACGTTAGGAACAAAGCCTGGGGTCACAGCTTTCTCTAGAACAGCATCCCAGTTGACATCAGCTAGGTATGGAGAGTTCTGGATGTCTGCAAGGCTTGAAAGGCGGCACTCTGGGTCCTTAGTGAGGAGCTGTGATCAAGCACAAGGCATTTTCTAAGGGACTGGATGCCATATATAAGAGTAAATGTATCACACACATAATTGTATGATACACATTTTTGAGTAAGAAAATGGCTAGGGAATCTTCTAACAGATGCTAGAAGTCCCAATTAAAAAAAAAAAAATTGAAAGTAATAACTCATAGGATACAAGGATAATTTAATTGCCACCAGATGGCTGTTGCAGGCATGAAGTGTATAAGTGCATTAGCAACAAAAGTCTGTTTACAAATACACAAGAGCTCAAGCAAAATGAAACATCACAGTTCAATGCCACCCAACAATTTGTATTTTGTCTTTAATTTTTTGGACGATACAGTTACACTGAGCATCCTGGCAGCAATTAAAATTATCCACGTCACTGCTCTATCTATTCAAAACTAGATTGCTAATTGCTGCAAAAGACAGATATTTTTTATTACTCTATTCAGACATTCACAAATATTTCCTCTTCAAGTATCAATATTGATGATCTGAAATGCCTAAAATAGACAGATTATCTTTGCAGTGAGGCCAGACAATTATAACAAACAAAAACCTGAGATTTTAGGAAGAAAACAATTTTTAGGGTTGGATGCATTCAGATAGAGCCCTGTCTTATAGCTTAGGAATGTTTACAGCAAAGTGGCTCGACTTTTGTTGTTGCCACTATAGCAACATGGGACAGGAAGAGATACAGCCATTTTAATTTCTAATCTCCCTTTCTGGAAACTGCAGCAGAAATTCAGAGGGCAGAGTGGTCCTTCCTTCCCTATCCCACTTGCATATCCACAGCTGGAGGGAAATGGGGCCAGGGCATAGAGGAGGAATTACTGATCCCCAAACTTTTACTATCACTCGTGAATCAGTTTTAAATAAAAGAAATATTAAATTTTTTACTTCTTTGAAGCCATGAAAAGCCTGAATCTAAGCCTGAGAATAAAGCACCTTCTTAAGAGAAAATACTGCAGCACTCACATTCGGAAAAGCCTAAAAATAAGCCCTGCTCTCTTATCTTTGAAATGTTGACTACCTAATGTGTGTGCTTGTCTGATGCCTTTTCCAGTATCGGAGGGGCTTCTGGAAGAGGAGAGAACAGAGGACAGAAGGTATTTGCGCTTTCTTACCTTTTTCAGTAGTGCTATCATGCCCTTGCACCATGCAGATGAGTAGTGAACTCTTTCTATCTTGAACATGTTGAGTATCTCATCAATGGGGGTGGCTGAATGAATTTCATAGGGCCTCTGGGATAAAGTTAAATCAATATCAAGTCAGCAAGAGTGGATAAAAGAGTTCAGACTATTCACATTTTCCTGAGCTCAGTATTGTTTGTGTTGGAAATATCAAAACCACAAAAACATCTTATAGCAATTTTGAGTCTAATCCTTTGCGTGTGTGCTTTTCTTTGGTTGTAATGACTGTAATTACTCATAGACGCATTTCCTCTGCAAATTTTTTCTCTCATGAAAGGAAGTATCAGTTCAAATGAGATGAATAAATAATTTTGTTCCTGGGGCATTCTATGTGAAATGTGGATTATTTACTATTTGTTGCTTGTAGTACTAGTGATCAGTTCTTGTGACCTAAACTGACAAAATTGAAAAGAGGTGGCTGAAAGGAGCTTTGTCATCCTGATTTTACTGAGTAGTACATAAAGAAAGTAAAAAATGCTTACAAAATTCTGTGTCAGAATCACAGTAAAAAAGAAGAGTGCCAATCCTTCTCCTTTGCCCTTGTTTAAAATCCAAAATTAACACATTACATGGATCTGCTGTCATGTGTTTGCAGTGCCTAAATTCTTCTATAGATGAAGAAAAGCCCTGGGCTTTGCAGTGTTTTGTTCATGAAGTTTGCTCTGATTTATCTTTTATAAAATGCAGAATTTGGAAACAAGAGTACTACATATAAATTTACATTCTTGTTATTTTCTGTGCATATACTTGTATGTTTGAAGCAAGTTGTTATAATTATACGTAATGTGTTTTTGTAAACAAGGACAGAGAGTGGATTGTTTGTGAATTAAGTTGTACCCAGCAGGTGATAAATATGTGATATGAGATCTGCAGCTAAATGCCATCCTAGCAGCAGAGTGCAAATTAATGCATCATAATTCATAAACAACATAGAGTTACCTATTAATCCAATATCCTGAACAGCAAAGGGCAGACACTCATTACCTTGACTAAGAACTGAATCATGCCTTGACTTTTGCATGTACTGGTAGAAGATTATAATTTAAGAATATTTCTAGGTGTTAGTTATCTAATCTGTTAAGGAATTGGTGTCAATCTTCATAAAGACCCAGGACATATTCTTATTCTGGGAAGATTCGTGCACATATTTAACTTTGAACATATGTATGAAACCAGGTCCATTCCAAGGCACAGGGGTGTTCTAAAAATAAATTCAAGGAGGGCTTAAATCTTTTTGCTTTGATTCACATTAAGTTAGCCTGTTGTCATTTAGCTATACCATGTCCATGTGAATTCAACAGGACCAAAATATCTGCTCTAAATACATAATTTTCTTGAATCAGTTTGAAAATTGTCATTAGAAGTAGTCTGTCATGTGCTTTTCCCTACCTGTGGTAATGTTGCCATGAACCAGTTATTAAAAACGAAGCCTTGACATGCTTTCTGTCACCTAGAAGTAGCCTACTGCTGACTTAACTTGACATAAAAATGTGGTCAATAGGATCATTGAGACAGAATGTACACCAATTGTTGAAAATGGCAATTAACTCTAAAAATAGCAAGTATAAGAAATTGTGAATCATTAAAAGTTTTTCTGTTAAGGATGTTTCTTCCCATGCCTTTTTCCTCACAGGAAAATCCCTGAAGTTTACCTTGTTTTCAAGACTATTAGCAGTCTGCAGTCTTGATTTTTTGAGATTTGCAGAGATTTTAAATATCGTTATTAGTTAATTCAAACTATAAATGGCCATTATAAGTTTGGTCTTTTGAGGCTGTTCATACCTCTATCATCCCTGTTTTTCAGCTATTCAATCCACTTGAAGGCCCTATCCTTTCAGTTCTATTTTGTGAAGAAAGAAAAATAAATCTGGTTCGCTTTTGTTCATGATTTTTTATTGAAGTTTTTAAAAATTGTTCACATTGCAGTGAAAGTCAGAATCTGGGAATCCCACCTACTATCTCATTCCTTCTCTTTGTCTCTAATGAATTCATGGTATATAAATTTATTGTGGCATTTTAACAGTTGTCTATAGCTCAGGAACAGACTGAAACATGGCACAGTTTGCATCAGACAGTTTAATTACAGTTTAATTTCATGGACTTGGTGAAAAGATTGATGTTTGATGCAAAGCTGTATGAATTTGGTTTTTTCTTGCTAGGTATTTCATTAGCAATTGGGTAAGGAGAAAAATGTAAGGAGAAAAATTAGTGAGAAATGTTAGCTCTGCTGTGGATAACCAAGAAATGGTGCACAGTTCTGTACTGGACACAACATGCTCCTGTGGCTACGGCCTCATTTCCAGCACAGCATTGTTTTGGCTGCCCAGCACTAGGAAGCCAGACATGAGAATGGCTGGGATGCCTTGAGCACCCTGAGCAGTAGAGGCAAATAAAAACAAAAATTCAGTTCAATGAAAAACAACTAATTTTTACTCATTTTACTTTTACTTATCACCTCTTGAATTCAGACTGTCAGCATCGTACACTATGCACAGCTCTGAGGTGGAAAATCAAATTTGTGATGTTCCTTATTTCTAAGGCTCCTTCCTTGCTTGCCTGCTGCCTTTCCCCTGCAGCAGCAGGCACCGGGCTCCAGCTGCAGACAGCCCAGTGCCCTGTGGCTCTGCCCTGGGCACAGCCTCCTCTTTGCCCAGGGCTGCTGCTGCTGGCACGGGCAGGCTGCTCCAAGCCCACCCGTGTTCCGGGTGGCAGTGGGGCTGTTTCCTTGCTGCTGGACAGGGAGCTGTGGGAGCCAGAAGCAGCAGGGGCTGCGTGCCTGCAGGTTTAGCTCGCAGCCCTGTGTGTGCAAACGGTGCCTTGGTGGCCATCTGCGCGCTGCTGCTGCCACAGATGGGCTTCAGAGCTCGCGGTGGTTGAGACAGCAACGTGCCTCGGGTGAAGCACATTTCCTCAACCCACTGCTGCTTCTCTTGTCATCACTCCTGTCATTTTAGGCCTTGTCTAGACTAGAAAAATTTAGAGTATATACACCTTTTCCTTGTCCATGCAGTGGTGTGGGCTGCTAAGCCATCCTCTGGCTTGCTCAGCAGCCAAGAGCTGCTCTTCAGGAGAAAACAAGCAGCTGGCTTGATTGACTTGAGCAGGTACAGATGGCAATGTTTTTATTTAAAAACAAACAAACAAACAAACAAACAAATTGATTCAGTCTCAACTTTGCTTTGTTTGTAGCCAGATTGACTTATTCAGGAAAGACTGTATGGATCTTGGCAAATGGATATCAGTCAATATAATTTTTCATTTCTTAAAGTGAATTTGTCACATCAAAGTGATCTTTTGTGATTAGTCTTGGGAGCTCAGCTTTCATTAACAATCATTCATTGCACTCCTTTCTTGGAGACACTCACTGGTGAAAGGGTTGATATAAAACCATCAGGATGTTCTCTAAATTCACTGTAAGTGCAGCTAGAACTACTGTCTGTGACTAGGATTGAGGATGTTTTATGCTTATCGCTGCCAGACTTTAACTTCTCCATTCCAGGAAGAATGCCAGCCTAAAAACTTCCTGAGGTTTGAGAATTATGGAAGAGAAAAATTGATAATAATTGCTGCTTTGTTGTTTTTATTGAGAAAGGTGTTTAATACTCCTCTGCTTTGTGAGCTGAAACAGTCTTTGCATGGGAGAGATCTTTGTCTCAGGAGCATGACTTTTGCTATTTCTATGCAAATACAAAGTAGATTGGCCAAATTTTAGGCCTTTGAAAAATGTAGCTTCTGAAGTAACAATATGCAGACACTCTGAAATTAAGTTTTCCATCTAAAACTGGGAATAACAGTTATTCTTTATTTCTATTTTCCTTTATCTGTCATTCTACATGAAATTGTGAGATCTTTGTGGGATGGATTGTCTGGCAAGACAAGGTAGCAGAACTGTTAGTGTCATAATATAAAAAATACTTCTTCCCTCTTAAAAAAGCATGCTGCAATGCAATAAAATCCTCTTTCCAAAACAGGAATGAAAAATAATTTTAAAACCCCCAAGCAGCTACTTTAGCTATGTCATCATCCTGAAATAGTATCGAAATTACTGTTTTCCATGGGGAATAGTAAATATTTAAGCAATTGACTGAAATCCTTTGAACCAAAATGGAAAAGAATTTTCCATTATCTTCTGTGATATTTGGCCATGCTCAGGAAGATTTTTCATTAAGCTTATTCACAAAATTGATTAGATAAGAAACAAATGCACTGGCAGATAAGCATTTTTTATGGTTGGGCCAAGCATCTTAGGATATTGCATTATATCTCTTATGGTATTAGCCAAGAGAATCAAAGATATAATAGAGTCTGAAGTAACTCAACTTCTATTTGAAAAAGAATACCATTTTTTGCAATTCAGCATTATAAAGAAGCCATTAAACATCAGGCCTTTCCTTAGCCAAACTGAGGCAAATTTTCATAATGTATTTGAGTGTGGGGTGAAACTTTCCAAGAGTGTCTTCAGCTGGCAAAGAATCAGGACATCATTCCTGACCTGGGCCTTGTACACTCAAATTTTATCCTGAAGAGTACACTTGGGCATTGCAAACTTGAGACTCTTGTTAGATAACAGCAAACTCCATCATTCTTACCCAACCCCTCAGTAATTCATATGCTGTAATTCCTAGCGACCACCAGTCTACTGGGTACGAGTATCCTGGACCTCCATCCATAAAAGCCTGGAACACTTCTGGAGCTAAAACAGTAAATCAAATCAAACAAAAAAGCATTGCATTAAGGTTAGACTGTGGATATCATTTCACAGCTGAGAAATGAATAAGGACTCAACAAACTGGCATTAAATAGACCTGGAAGCAGAGCATTTTCAGGATGTAGTTTCAGTGCCTTGTTTTACTGAAAACAAGCAACCATCTCCAGTCAGGGTATTTCAAAAGTCAGTAATTTCATATGTTAATTCTTACCTGATTGATTTCAGTTTTAAGTTACGTGAATAAAAATAAGTAATAGGAGGGTAATTCTTGATCTGAAGTGTGCCTTAGAAAGCCTAAGGTAATGTAAACATTTTATGGGAAAAATATCTGCAAGTGAGGTGATTCTTTGTGATTGATGGAGGTGTTGAATACAGTAAACCTCCTCCTTATTCTACATTTGGATAGAACTAATCAGACAGGTTTAAAGGTATTCAACATAGGGAAATGGTACTTAAATAGAAATCCTGACACTGATTTTATGATGTGAGAAACTGTGATGGCTGGAGGAAAACACACTGTCAATGAAGTAATGACTTCCATAAAAGTAACTTTTGTGGAGGAAAAGAAATTTTCAGAACAAGGATCCACTTGTCTAATTTCAGGAAAAAAACTGGTACTAAATAATGCTACTGTAGTTTCTTCAGAAAACCAGATATAAATAAGAGTGGGTACGAAATGAAATGAAATGAAATGAAATGAAATGAAATGAAATGAAGTGAAATGAAATGAAATGAAAACTCAGTCACGCTTTTCTAATGATTTAACAGCAGAATCTCAGTACACTTTGCAAAAACAACACTTTCACTGGAGATTTTCTAAACAACACTGTCCCCAGCCATAACATCATGCTAGGTCACAATTACCATGTGAGCCTCTTCTTGCCATGATACCGAGTCTAATGTATCACCCTGCCCCCTGATTACCATGGCCTCACTTTGTGATGTGCGCACTGCAGTGAATGATGTGGTCTGGTCGCACTTGCTTCTGACTGGCAGTTTGGGATATCACTATTTATGGCATTTAGAGAAGCACCTTTAATAAATGGAAAGGCATTCCTTCTAGAGGAGTTTTTGAAGTCCTTGCATTATGGATGGCAACCTAATAATTTACAACTCCAGACCTGACTTCAGGAAGTCTTCAAGAGCCAAATGTAGTAGAGGACTTCAGCATCCATTCATTAGTTATGGCAAAACTCTAATCTGTAGAATAAAAAGCAGTGAATATATGAAAGTGGTCTTATAGTCTTTGATCAGCAGGACCATGTCTAAACACATTTGGTACAAGATCTGCAGGCACATAAATAAACATTTTTGCTAGAATACATGCGTTTGGAGAATAGATGACCAGTGGATCTCTGGCAGGGGAAAACTTGTGCTGTGATCCAATATGACATGAATCAACAATGCCATAAGAGTCATTACACTGAGATAACTCTGTCTCCCCTCCAGATGACATAGCTTCCCTTGGCATACTATATCTTCATGTGTATTTCAGCTCTTTTTTGCATGCTGTGTGTAGGTACATTTTACAGGTGTGCAGTCTATCAGATAGGTGCCGAGAGCACAAGCAGGATTCTTTTTATTACTTGAGTGGATGGATGCACTTAAATTGCACATTAAGCACCAAACTTATATTTTGAATATCACCATCGGCACCCTGTAGTGAAGGTTTGCTTGATTTAGCCCCATTCGTTATGGTTTTTGCCCCCTGTGTCTAGATGACGTGCAATATCTCATTACAGAAAACCGCCTTTTGGCATTTTTACTGAGCTATGTAGGTATAATATTGGTTTCGCTATTTTGTTTATAGCTTTAACATTTTAATAATGAGACAGATCACTATCTGATTTCTGTGAGATAGAGGTGAAAGTACTTTATTGATGTAACCTATGACATTGCCAGAATGGTGCAGCTGTTTTGCTAATTTAGTGACTGAGCTATTGACTTATATTGTATTTTATTTTCTTGTTCTAAAAGTTTCAAGGTCAACTCATCCTACATTAAGCTGATCAGCAGAAAACGCTTTCTTTTGCCCTGGAGTTTTGAAGCTGTTTTCTCACCTTAAGCTGATGACATTCTTAGGTCAGAACACAAGCAGTTAAGGTCCCAATTTTTAAAGCAGATAGCCTCTTTTTGCCCGCTTTAACAGCATTATTTTCAGTCCATCTGGAATGCCTCTCTGCATTCCATCAGCTCCTGTGAAGCAGTTGTAAACACTCTCTTCCCATGACGGGGGGACTGGAAGAGGGTGCAATATAATTTGTAGTATCCTATGTACAGGTTTTTTCTCAGGATGAAATCTCAACCATGGTGAAACCAAAAGGCCTTTCTCTAGTTTGACAAGGCTGTTAAATGCTCATTTCACACTAAGCTTGTGCTTAATGTGTCTAAAAGGTTTTTTTAACAGAGACATTAGGTGTGAACGAAGGGCTCCAGGCAGTGTGCAGACTTCTGGAGTCTGCCTGCTCATTCAGAAACAGAGCATGGTCTTACAGAAAGACAGCACACCCTCCAAGTCATGGAATTAGCCAAGCTCTGAAGAACTAGAGCTGTGAAACACAGGACATAACATTAGGTTTTACTCTAAGAAATAACTATGCCAGGAGAACCAATTCAGAATGCAAATTGGCTGGGATAAAAGCAAATAAAAACTTTGAAAGGAAAGATGAAATTCTGCCTTGAATTTCTTTAACATTGTTACTTAAATAGATGATATCTGTAATCTTTTAAAATTTGAACTTGATCCCAAGCTCAGCTTGGACAGCCATCCTGCAGCCTGCTCTGGGTAGATTCTTCCAAAGGATGATCCGATTTGAGCTTGCCAGCTTGGAGCAAGGGCAACAGCTCTGCTGTGAGCACCCTTTGTGAACATATCCTCCCTTGACACAACGTATTTAGGATGAGGACAGTACTTCATCTTTTACCCCCATGCATCTACATAGGCAGAAGTATTCTGCCTTCAAGAGTTTGTGTGAACAAGAGTGAGAGTACCTGCAAGAGCAAGAGTTTCAGACCTTTTCCCTCTAGGAGTTTCTACTGAACAAGGGCTTTTCAGGAAAATAAATGGGTTTAATAATGGGTTTGATCCTCCAGTTTGTCTTGGGTGAGAGCTGTAGTTCCTATCACATGCACTTAGGCAGAAGGCAGTAGATGCTTGCATGGCAATAGCACAACTTTTAAATAGTGAAGCTAAATCAAGTAATAGCAAGTCTAGCAGCAAGAGTGAATTCAAAGAAAAGTAGAGAAGCGTTGCATTTGGTAGATCCCCCAGGTCCTCACAGCTCCCCCTGACCTAATTTCTTTAATATGATGGAGAACTGCATATTCCTAGAGCTGCCTGAAGAATGACTCAACAGCAGGAACCTGGTCCAGCCTCTCTGCTCATCCTTTGAACAGAGTTGGGCTAGAGGCTCCTGGGGTCCCCACTATCATGAGCCACCCCACAATCCTGTGATCCTAATGAAGCTCAAGCAGCCAGCTCCTCACAGCGCATCTGAGTGGGATGACAGAGGCACCTGAGGCCAGAAAGCCTCAAGGGGGTCTTTACAGCTTCTTGTTCTTGGCACTCATCATTAACTGCATGGGCTCTTCACCTCTGCTCAGGCACCTGGAAAACCTGTCACCCAGAGTACTGGCAACTTTTGAAAGTCTGGAACTCAGAAGCAATGCAGTCTTTTTGTTTGGGTTACTGCTTTTCATGTTTTGCGTAGTGTGATCTGACACCTTTCATGCAACTTTTTGGAAACGACAAAGAAAGACCCTTTAAATACCAATGCCATTCCAAGCTGGGACATCTGTACTAATTTTAACAGAGTAAACAATGAAATACGGAATGTCGCTGTGTCTTATATAATACTGAGTCATTGAACATATTTAACTTTGGCAACTAGCCAAGCTAAAAGTCCTTCCATTGTTTCTTTTCTGCATCTGTATTTTTCTCTTAATAATACACTTTCATGATTTTATTATTTATCTGCTTTGCTTTCTTGAAAAATTACATGAACGAATCCACTTTTGTACTGCCTTGTGTGCTTCAGTGCATTTCTTGCAGTCCCCAATGCAAATTTCCAGTCAGGATTTTTTTCCAACTAATAAATTAAAATGAATCCTCTTCAGAGATGTGTCTTTTGATGCTTTTGCACAATATCTTTTTGGTAATATGACATTACTGCAGATTGTAGGAAGTAAATAAATGGTTATTTCTCTGTAAAATAAAACCATACTGGAGGACAATGTATGAACAAATTGAAAGTGACAGCAAATCTAGTGGGTCTGCATCCATCTCAGAAGCAATGGCTTACTGGGATATCCTTACTCCTGTTCTGTAGGTTTGTGCAAAAGGGAGTAATTTCTGACAAATCCATTAGTGTATATAGCTATACACTGGAATTTTCATGCAGATCATCTGCAATGTGAATTATGTAGATGATGCATCTCATATTGTATACATATTTTCCTAAAAATCTGTAACAAAAATAAAGTTATAAAAAAGGAAATGTTATGTAGCTGGTAGATAATTATTTACCTTTATTTGTGGAAAGATATTAGCATCTAACAATATGATTCATGAGCTTGAAATTAAAGATAATATCAATGTGAACACAAAAAACGCTAAACCAAATTTTCAGTATTTTTTCCTATTGTAAAAGTCCATTTTGTACACAGAATAAAATGTTTTGAGTAGACTTTCTGAAAATCTGCTGAGTATTCATTGGTATCACAACTTCATAAATTGTAAATGCTCTTGATCTCTGAAATTCAGACTATGTTTAATTTGGTGCTCAAAAGTGAGTTTGAAAATGCTGTCCATGACAAAATGATCAATATGAGGTCTCTCTTTTGGTGTGGTTGCCAAAAAGAATAGCTGCGATTATTTCTGATGGAGCATCTACATACTAACAAATCTGTCTATTTAAGCAATAACTTGCAAAGACTAGTCAGTCTTGCAAGATGGATTACTGTAAGGAGCTCACTGTCCATGAAACGCTAAATGTTGCCAATGACAGCTTGTCATCAGTTCCTGCAAAATGCCCTGTGCCAGTGTTATCAACATGAGAAACTGAAAATGAAACAAAAAATTAAACCCTAGTGGTTTTGCCTCATTTTTTTTTTAGAATGATCCAGTTCAGGTGGACATGGCCGAAACACTTCTTAAGAATGAAATCCTGACATTGCACATCCAGCTGTCTAACTACAGCTCTCTGAAGTCTATTTGTATCTCAGCAGAGACCCTACATGTCAGTAAAGGGAATCAGAGGTTTGTGGTTTACAGCAAGGGTTGAAAAGCAACACACTCTGCTGTAGGCATTGCAGCAAAACATACTTCAGTGGCATGGGTTTCATTGCAATGCCCAAGATTTCAGATTAGAAAATGCATTCCAGTGTCATTAACTGAGATTCAGCATAGTACCACACTGCCAGGTATCATTCTCCTTCCATATATTAGTCCCTGACCTTGGGAAAAAAAATTATATGTATAAATATAAATTGATATATACATATATATACAATACACACAGCATCAGCAATATTTTGACTGACTAGCACAGGATAAGCTGTTAAAAGCTTAGATGTTTGAAAATTTTAAATATGTGAATGATGATATATATAACTCATTTATAATTTCACCTTGCTGAATCAGGCTTAAGGCATGACAGATTGAGCTGAATAAAATGAACTTGATTTTTGGAATAATATTCCAAGAACCTTGAACTGAGATGTTTCAGTGAAATATTAGTTGCTTTCTCAGCACTGTGATGAGAAAATATGAATTTTCTCTTTCCCCTGAGAAGTAAATTCAGGGATCAGTAATTTTTCCAGATCATGGTTTAAATAGAAAACAGAAATCAAACTACAGTAATGACAAGTGATCTTCTATCCAGAGTAGAAGCTGTTTCAAGAGCAAAATGTAAGAAAACAACTTACCTCTCCCTGAATATAAACGTGGATTTGATAAACTATCAATTTACCTCCTAGTGTTTACTTTCTCATGTGTTAAAAGGGTCTAAATTATAATGGTCAGCCTTCTGACTCAGAGCTTTAGACTATCCAGCTGCTAACATCTATTTTAAAAGGCAAAATGCTGCTTAAAATGTGGCCGTGCTGGGATGGCAATTTTCTAGCATGAGGTTTATACTTTTTATAGCCACGTAACCGATTTTGCACCATTATTCACATTATACACCTCAATAGTTTTAATACTCATATTTAATGCAATTATTCAATCAAAGTAAATAATTTAGATACCATTACCTGAAAATGGACACAGCATTTAGAATGCCTTATTAGTTTTCCATATGGCTATATAACCTCTCCTGCCCTTATTTCGAGTGCTGTCCTCATACAACCCTCTGCTTTGCTCAACCACTGAACAGAACTCACTTCTTGACCTTGCACAGAGAAGCCTTTAGTGGCTGAACATCTGGATCAGCCTCAGAGAAACAACCTCAAGTTGCTACCCCTGTTGAAAGCAAGCCCAACAGCAATGAGCATGTCATGGTCTCCCATTATTGAACATGAAATTAATACACAAGCACCTTTGTTACTCCATACAAAAGCTCACGGTGGCTGCAGGGCCAGTTTTTCAAGCAATTTTTAGAAGGGATATTGTTCAAAAATATCCATTTGGTGTTTGGAAGATTGTTCCAGTGTACAGACAGCAGCTGTTCTGCCCAATACTGAAATTAGGTGGTCTGCATAACTGGGGATTCACAGGACAGACTGTATCTGACACGCCAGAAGGACTATTACATACTCCTGCCTCACGTACTCCTACCAGGTTAGAAAATATCTTTGCACCAGTTTATGCATGCAAAAACCAGGGTGGGCTGGCCTGACCAAAGAACAGGAGTTATCCAGTGGGCAGAATGGCCCTGCTGGGGTGGCCTATTTGCCACCTCCACTGGACATCTGCTCCCCCTCAGATCTGCCTGCAGAGCTCCACAACACAGCAGGCCCTTTCAGGCAGGTAATAAATAAATAAACAAACAAATTAACAAATAAAAATCCCAACCCAAAACTACCTCTTGAACTCAGAGTGGGGTATTTATTAACTGATATAGTCAAAGAAATGATTATATTATTAGATTTGCTGGAAGATCTGAAAGGATGGTAGCAGGTCAGAGAGCACAAAGAGGTGAAGAGCAGCTGGAGGTAGTAACTTCTTTCCTGATCTCCTGAAGTTCCTCAGCTGCTTATGCTCCTACTCATTAATGTCAGAGTAGAACAAAAACCTGAATGCCTGCTTGCAGCTCAGTGTGTAATTCCTTGAGCCAAGTAGCTCCTAGCAAGAGCTGAAAATGCGATCATTGTGGGGAGTATTTGTTTCAGCACCTCAAAGTCTCACTAATGGCTCTTGTTTATCAGAACAAACAGAAGCCTCCCTCGTCATGCCGACATCGTGAGATTTCCCCCGGATCAAAAGGTCAGGTAATGACATGACCAGAGAAACTCTGCAGATGGGCAATCAAACCCCCTGTAGGATAAAAGTAGGATTTTTAAAAAGCTAAACACTTCCTTAACTGCATTCAAAATGCAATGAGCTGCAAAACAATATTTAATTTCAGAGCACTGTTTAATATGAATGCAAGAAAGACCAAAGGCTGACCACTTTTGAAAACCCTACTCAAAATTTGCCCCTGCTGTATTTTAACCATCTGAGGAACAAATTTAGCCCTACAGGATAATTTATTTTACATGGAAGGTTGATATCAGGACACCACTGGCTTTCCTCTGAGTCTAATAGTACTCCTACACAGTATTAATTAATAAATATGGATGACTCATACATTTTAGAAGTTCAGTGGACCAGTGTAAATCCACAATCCTCTGGTAATCTCAGGCATACAGTCATTCTTCACCATGACAGCAACCTGTGAAGGGAGCTGTGAAAACCTGAGATAACAAGCCTGTAGGATAGGAAGGGGGTAGCTGATACCTTTCGCATAATTTATGACTGATTTTATTGACTTTGGATTTTTGTCAGGTGTATTTGTGTAATAAAATTGTATTGGTTTGATTTGAGGTGAAGTCACAGTTCATCATTTGAATAACTTCAGTCTCTGCTGAGAAAAACATCAAAGACTCTACCTAGTCCCCCCAAACCCTCCTACCACTAAAACCAAAAACTCCCCAAAACCAAACCAAAAATAAGCAACAGCAGCAAAAAAAAAACCACACAAAAAACCCAAACAAACCTTAAACCCCTAAAATACAACCTGTGAATGAAAAGTTTTGCAACACTCAGAAATAATACACAGATCTATGGAAATTGATTATTCCAAAATATTCCAGTACGGAAAAAGCATATGCTATAGGACTCAAACACACATTCTTCCAAAGTCAGGAATAAACAAAGGTGACACCTGTCATATTTTCTAGATGTGTTTTACTATTTAACTTTTGGGTTTGTAGCTGAGCACCCTGCTCCAGTGTAGAGGGCCATCACTGCAGATGGGTGCCCAGCACAGAGCATATTCTTTCAGACACACAGGTATTTCCTGCAGCCTTGCTCATGATGGAGCAATTTAAGAAATGTCCTTTTTTCTTTTTTTTTTTAAACTCATAAAGATGGAACAGTGTTGAAAGTAGCAAGGACTTACACAGGCGCGTCCACTCAGGCGAACACACCCTTCCATTTCACACAAGAGGCCAAAGTAATGTCCTTGTGCAGGAAGGAAGAGCCACAGCTGAATCGCCCAGCACAGGCTGCAGCCAGGGACCATGTCCTGCCCTGCCCTGGCCTTCCTGGTCCACATCCCAATGCAGAATGGAGAGGGTCCTCCACAAGTGCTCGTGCTCATACATTGGCAGCAGCTGTGCCTGCCAAAAGCCAGCCTGGTCTCAAAGGACATTTTGCATTGCTTGCCAGGGTGGGATGACAGCCTGAAACCGTACGAGTTTTCAAAGAGTTATTCCCACAATAAAGCCTTGACAACACCCTCAATCACCGGTGTTGCAGAAGGTTTGAGCAGTGAATTTGTGAAGGTAAAATCAGGCACGGGTGACACACAGGTTTCCCAAGTCAGCTGAAGGCACACATAGCCTTCCACAGTCACAGCCACCTGAACAATACAAGACAGAAACTCGGAGGACCCCCAAACTCTAAGAAGTTGATTTCACTTCAGCATTTCAGGTCACTGGCTTTGAAAAGAAAAGCTGCAGAAGCAGCTGGAAGTGTCTTGCCTTGCCAGTCTGTTGGCCTTGTTCCTTTCACATAAACTGCTGTCCCTGTCTATGTTTCTAACTATTTCAGTTGTCTGAATGAACTGGCTGGGAAGGGGGGGACACAGAAATGGAATTGATCATTCAGGTTCAGGTACAGTGCATTCTGCATAAACATTTAATAAGTAGGGAAATAGGCAGGGAATATTTCAGGCTGAGAAAGACTTAGGGGCTAAAAGGCTAATGTCAAGTGGGATTAAGCAAAGGCTTCAGGAGCTGACTCACACCATGCTTAGCATTACAAGATAGGCATCTTAATCAGAACAGCTAGGGCATTTTTACAACACAATATCAATTCACTCAGAAACCATTTTTATTCAGTCATGCTGCATGTGAACAAATCACTCCCTAGCAATTTCTCAACCTATTTCAGCCAGATTTCAAACAGGAATGGAGGCTTTAGAGATAACATTTTTCTGTTTATTTCCTTAAATGGGCCATAGGAAGAAGTGAGAAATCCTATAAGTGCCTCTACTAAGGGAAAGGTTGGAGAGTGCCCTCATATCTGATTAAACATAACAGGATCCACATGAGAGTAAGACTTCATAAATCTTCAAGAAGGGGAAAAGGCTTTCATCACATCTCATACTGTCATCATTGTGAAAATCAGCATAGCAGAAGGCATGTCTTACAGAAACTGCTAAGTTTCCTTGGTTCTGGTACTCAGCAAGTACCATGCTTGAAGGTGACTTTGGCTTGTTACACCAAGGTTAAAGCGGGGTTTGAATTCCTGGTAATAAAAGATTACCACCAACCATAGAGCCAGCATCCCCAATTCTGTTTTCTTCTATTTCTCTCTTAGTCTAAATGTCTCAGGAGAAGCCACATGGAAAGCCTTTGGTACAGCCTTACAACCAGAAATCACTGCAACTGAAAAGTCCTTGTAGCATTTCACTGAAGTTACAATTCTTCACAAAATAAAACGTGTAAACTAAAAGAGGAAAGCAGCACCAATGAATGTCTGGCCATATCTGTCACACACTTACTATTTGGTTTGTTGAAGCTTTGATATCCAAACTGTGTCACAGAGAATCCTTACCCATCACTTTTCATCTGAAACAGAGGATTTTTACAGCTCTAAAATTTTTGCTGTCTTCTTATAGCTCCAAATAAAAACAAGAATGGCTCTTCTGACCCTTTCTGAATGGCAAAGACTGCACTTGTGGCTTTTGTGGCATCTTTGCATTTCCAAGAGGTGAGGAAGGCACACTGAAGAGAAAGTAAGCAGCTGGATGGTGTGATAGCCTTCATAAAGGAAAGGAGAGCATTTTTTGGTACTGTTTCTTCTTGTGAGGTTGTTGGATATGGTGGAGATCTGATGTGTGGGGAGGAGGCCTCAGGAGCAGAACAACTACATGAGCTGAGGTGAACCAAGACCAGATCCATTAGTGTGAAAAGGTAAAACCTTTTCCCCCATCTCCCATCTTTCCCTTGACCTCCTCATGCTCTATATCCCATGCCTGTGCTGTGCTGCTCATTTCATCTAAGCAGAGTCACTGAACTAGCTTGTCAGGGGCAATAGACTCCAGCTCCTGCTAACTGCTGATTCACAACAAAAAATATATCATATGTGGAAAAAACTACTCTCATCCAGTGCCTGGGACTGCTCTGCCAGTCTCACAGCTGGTGTGGAGGCACCCTGCAGATGCCTGCCTGCTTCATGTGCAGGGTAGTAGAGTGTTCTTTGTGCTGTGAAAAACATCAGTGTCAATTCCTATTTCTTGGGCACATGCTTTTACTCCTATGTAATATGCAGAGGTGTGGCACCACAGTGGCCTTTGGTTCCCCAAATGGCAGTTTCAGAACATGATAATTTACCAATATTTCACCATTGCACATGTGTTAGGTGTGCTATGAGCATGTCTGCTGAAGACTCTTGGAGATACACCTACCTCTTAGTATATGGTTTCCTGAATCCAAATACATTTAGTCTTAGGCTAGGCATCTGCCCAAGCAATGACAACTCCATACACAGAAAAAACTAAAACAGCAGAAATGTAGGAAGCCACAAAGAGGACAAATCACACATACGCTTAGTCATGGAAACTAGCCTGACTTTGGTGGGACAAATGACCTTCAGGAGATGCCTTCTGTCCTTCAGCTTCAGGGAAAGTTTGAGTTTACCTTTTTGTCACATGAAGACAGATGAACTGAATTTTCCTCTCCCAGCCTTCAATCAATCATACATTTTAAATATATTATTACAGTATATAACATGGCCCTAAAAGCCATAGGGCAAGAACTTCAGCAGTTAGTTACAAAGAACTCTAATTTTAAACAGGCACATTTTTGAGGAACTCAACATAGAAAAGCAATTAAGGATGTCCCTAAATACTTTTAAATGACATTATGTGTTCTCTGCTAGGTCATAGCCACAGTGGTGCAAATATATAATATATTCTTGTCTCAAGATGTGGGGATTTACAGAAAGTAACACAGTTGAAATTCTCCTCAATTTGCTTCACAAAACAAAACAGAACCCTGACTAGAAGCACTGTAGAGATCAAGCTCCTGTTTAAAATAGCATCCAAACTACATCCTCCATCTCCCAAGTTTTCCACTGCTAACACACATATATACTGTCAAAAAAAGTAGTTGATCTCATCTACTTTATGCTTTTACAACTTAAAATCATTTTGCTATACCATTAGTTAGCCTTAATGTGTAACTTTTCTTACATTTTTAAATGTCTTGAAAACTTACCCATATAGGGTTTTGTGCCAGCCATGGAAGAAGCTTTTTCTGAGCCTTTCACTATGGTTGCTATGTTAAAGTCGGTGATATGAACATGTCCTGCAATTACACAAAGTAAAAACAGAAGTCAAAATAGCACATCATACTAATATTCCTCTCTTTATCTAACATTTAAGTGATAATGGAAAGAAACACAATTGGAAAGATCTGTAACATTAATAGAAACAATATTAAATGTTACTCTTAACTAGAAAAATCAAATTGGAAGCGAAGTGGTGGAATACTCTTCTTATGTGGTTGCACCCACTACCTGTTTGCAGTGCTGACCTGTTTTTGCTGATCACTCCTGAATCTTGCCCTGCCATGAACAAAGTGGGCCCACAAGAACCTCATGAACTTCAGCAAGTCCAAGTGTAAGGTACTGCTCCTGGGTGGGGGCAGTCTCGGACATGAGCACAGACTGGGAGATAACTCATTAAGAGCAGCCCTGCGGGGAAGAACTTGGGCGTTCTGGTGCATGAAAAGCTGGACATGCTGCAGCAGTGAGCGTTTGCAGCCAGGCCTGTCCTGGGCTGCATCAAAAGAGGCACAGCCAGCAGGCTGAGGGAGGTGATTCTCCCCCGCTGTACTCTGCCCTCATGAGACCCCACCCGGAGTGCGGTGAGACACTGGAACAGGCTGTCCAGGGAGGTTGCGGATGCCCCATCCCTGGCAATGTTCAAGGCCAGGTTGGATGGGGCTCTGAGAAACCTGGTCTAGTGGAAGATGTCCCTGCCCACAGCAGGGAGGTTAGAACTAGATGATCTTGAAGGTCCCTTCCAACCTTAACCATTCTGTTATTCTGTGATTCCCTCTGTCTTCTCAGAACAGTAAGTAACATGCAGAAGCAGAATGTGAAGCTATGTGTGAAATTTGCCTCTCCTTATATCCAGCTACCATCACCCCTCACATCTCAAGTACTTGTGACACTGTCTACAATTGCATCCACTACAGGTTACCATCAGCCTGACTTTTTCTGAGTCTTCTCAGGGCAAAGAGGGAGGTGAGAAGAAAAATGGTATTTTTATCACACAACGACTATAAAATCAGATCCATAGTAGCAGAAGATGTATATGTAACAGAAGCAGGCCCCAAATGATCATTCATTTGACAGCAGGTGGCAAGATGAACAATAAGTGGCAGAAGTCAGCCTGAGAATGTGCTGCCTGACCAGCCAGACAGATGATTTAAACTGAACTAATCAGGCTGAATGGCCCAAACCTTCTATTACTTTTTTTCCTGGGATAGTTTATGATAAGCATAGGTTCAATTACTCCACAACAGTGAAGTCATAGTTGTTAATCCTGGTTTGTCATAGGCAGGTAAACTGAATAGAAATCCAGATTGAAAATCTGCAGTTTGAATTTGACAAGTCTTCTGTTAGGTTTTGCATCTTTGCTCAAGGACTAGTGTTGTGGAGTGATGCAGATACTATCCTCCCTGTGGTTACATCTGGCAATGCCATGGAGGACAGGGGAAGGCACTCCCTTCCCCAGCTTAGCTCTGCACTCACATCAGGATTAATATATATGTGTTGAACTGGACTCCTGAGTGACAAATTTGTGTGGGCTTTTTTATCAAGGTCTCAGTCTCATTCAATCTACAGAATGGATCAGGGTTTGGGCACGATGCAGTTGTTAAGTGAGGGAGGTTTTTATCATATTTGCTGCCAAAGATGAAAAGAGTGTAACAAATGACTGATGGATGTTACCCTGGCGCCTGATGGAGGAAGAGCAGTCTCAACAAAATGTCACGCTGCTCCAACAATCTAACCTAGATCCTGCTCAAAGTCCACAGGAAATGTATCTGCCAACCTCTAACTGTGCAGCTAGGCATGTGTGAACTGAAATTCTTGGAGGACCCTAATTTGGCCAGATCTAAGCTGGTTTTGAAGGGAAAAAGGAAGAAGGCACTTCCCACTGCTAAACTTAAAGCTGTTTCTCCAAATGGGAGACACAGTAGAAGTTTTATGAAATGGTTTGCATGCTTTTCCACAACTTTTTCAAAAAACCTGCTTGGATTTTATTGACACTTTTTTCCTGAGATGCCCAGACCAGGAAGCCCTCTACACATAGCAGAGAAAAACTGTGAGCCAGTGAAAACCACCCCTTTATAAGAGGTGGGAAGTGTTAGGCTGCCATAACATGAATTAGTGTTCATAGCACAGCTTGATATAACAATTCCAAGGTGGTATTCCTACTTCCTGGTGGGTGGAGTGTAGCATATTTGCAGTTTATCTCTGCCATCATAAAACACGGTGGCAGAAGGCTTCTTGAAAATGATAACTGAAAAACATAAAGCCACCTCATGGCAGTAGTTTAAAGCAATTCTATGTACACTGTAGAATGAAATGTTGCAAGGATCTTGGTAGACTACTACTTTCTCTTTTTTAGACAGATAATATAAATATAAATATAAATATAAATATAAATATAAATATAAATATAAATATAAATATAAATATAAATATAAATATAAATATAAATATAAATATAAATATAAATATAAATATAAATATAAATATAAATATAAATATAAATATAAATATAAATATAAATATAAATATAAATATAAATATAAATATAAATATAAATATAAATATAAATATAAATATAAATATAAATATAAATATAAATATAAATATAAATATAAATATAAATATAAATATAAATATAAATATAAATATAAATATAAATATAAATATAAATATAAATATAAATATAAATATAAATATAAATATAAATATAAATATAAATATAAATATAAATATAAATATAAATATAAATATAAATATAAATATAAATATAAATATAAATATAAATATAAATATAAATATAAATATAAATATAAATATAAATATAAATATAAATATAAATATAAATATAAATATAAATATAAATATAAATATAAATATAATTCTGTCACTTAAATGACACCATTGTCAGTGATTATTAGATTGTTGGAGCAGCATGATNGAGGAAGAGCAGTCTCAACAAAATGTCACGCTGCTCCAACAATCTAACCTAGATCCTGCTCAAAGTCCACAGGAAATGTATCTGCCAACCTCTAACTGTGCAGCTAGGCATGTGTGAACTGAAATTCTTGGAGGACCCTAATTTGGCCAGATCTAAGCTGGTTTTGAAGGGAAAAAGGAAGAAGGCACTTCCCACTGCTAAACTTAAAGCTGTTTCTCCAAATGGGAGACACAGTAGAAGTTTTATGAAATGGTTTGCATGCTTTTCCACAACTTTTTCAAAAAACCTGCTTGGATTTTATTGACACTTTTTTCCTGAGATGCCCAGACCAGGAAGCCCTCTACACATAGCAGAGAAAAACTGTGAGCCAGTGAAAACCACCCCTTTATAAGAGGTGGGAAGTGTTAGGCTGCCATAACATGAATTAGTGTTCATAGCACAGCTTGATATAACAATTCCAAGGTGGTATTCCTACTTCCTGGTGGGTGGAGTGTAGCATATTTGCAGTTTATCTCTGCCATCATAAAACACGGTGGCAGAAGGCTTCTTGAAAATGATAACTGAAAAACATAAAGCCACCTCATGGCAGTAGTTTAAAGCAATTCTATGTACACTGTAGAATGAAATGTTGCAAGGATCTTGGTAGACTACTACTTTCTCTTTTTTAGACAGATAATATAAATATAAATATAAATATAAATATAAATATAAATATAAATATAAATATAAATATAAATATAAATATAAATATAAATATAAATATAAATATAAATATAAATATAAATATAAATATAAATATAATTCTGTCACTTAAATGACACCATTGTCAGTGATTATTAGATTGTTGGAGCAGCATGATATTTTGTTGAGACTGCTCTTCCTCCATCAGCCAGCATGACTGCCCATTACAAAACATCTATTGCATCATATCTGTTCAGACTGATCCAAATAAGTGATTTGCAATGAAAATTGCCTCTCCTGCAGTGCATTGTTTTCTCTCCCTTTTATTATATTTCTTCTCATTTAACAAAACCAAAATATCACACATGAAGTGTTGTATACATTGTGGGGTTTTTTGTTAAAAATGCCTTTCTGGAAGGTAAGGGATGGATTGGGAAGGAAGGTTCTGCACAGCTCCTCTGCATCCTGCTGCCCATACAGCAACAGGCAGCTCCTGTACCTGATGCAGGGCACAGTTTACTGCTGGAAAAGCTGCCCCTTTGCTTTTCCCCATCACAGGGCCACTCCACACCCCTCAGGCTGTCTGCAGGCTGCCCTTGCCTGGTGCTTGAGGGGCTGCTAATTGGTGCTGGAGGGAAAGGAAGGTGCTCTGCAGGCAGGGGAGGCACCTGGTGGGAGCTGGGGGCGTGGAGAGGGGCTGTGGGTGGGACAGGGGCAGGGCAGGGGTGACTTCCCTGTGCCTGTGGGTGGTGGAGGAAGGCTGGAGGGATGTCGAGGTGGAGCTGTGCCTGCCTGTGCACACCACTGAATGATTTCAGCTCTTGTAAGCCTAAGGACTTGGGGGTTTTGGATTTGGTGGGTTTTTGTTTGTTTTGTTTTGGTTTGTTTTTTTTAAGTTTTTCATTCCTGGTGTGAATATTTCAAGAGACAATTAGACCCCAGTTCTCTATAGGAGTCTTTCTAATCAACCTCTAAGACAAATTTTTGCTGCAGCTCTTGCACATCAGAAAAGGGAAGGTTGTTATTGCCGCACTGAATGTGCTGGGATTCCACCTACTTCATACTGTTTGCAAAATTTCTGTTTGTGGGGAGTTTTTCCCATCCGAGCTTCACACCTTGTAGTTGATCTCCCTTTCTGGATATGATTGTAAACAATTAAATGTCAAAACCAAGCCTGTACCCTGGTAAAATATTGAACTAAGCAGAGTGTCACTGTCACTTGAATTTAGCTCTTATGAACAGTGAAGCAGACCAGTGCACAACAGATTCAGCAGGCCTAACCAAATTCAAGTGTTCCAGGGAAAGAGCTCATTGCTTAATTCTTGGAGCTGCATGACCCCATTTATAATAAGATAATGGTAGAAAAAGCAAATGACCACATTCCTTTGACTCTCTGCAGAGTGCCTTTTCAAATAATCTCAGACTGCAGATTTCACATATACCAACACATACATTTGAAGAAGAAAGTATCTCAGTGGAAATTGTTTCAAAATGACATCGCTTCAGTCAGCTTCCATTTAAGGCTTTAACTACCCACAGAACAGTGTATGACTTTGGAAAGCTTTATGCGATGTGACTTTTGTGTCTCACTTTTCAACATGGCCTGAAATTGCAGTTTCTGAGGTAAACAGCAAATGATCTGTGTTTGCATTTAATTTTTGAGCAAATCATGACGACAATTAGAACAAGTCCTGAAAGGTGGCTGGGGCTAGCTGACTAACATTCAGCAGAGGAAGATGTACATGACTTCAAACCTTATTGAATTTCTCAGAGTCTGAAACCAAAGAGGTGAATGTGATGTCAAGAGAGAAGAAATGTTATACTGGAGTTAATGCATCAACTCAGCCTGCACCAGAGCTGATTGTAAATTTCAAGTACAGTCAAATCCGATTTGCTCTCAGAAAGTCAAACGCTATGAAGAATTTAAAAAGCCTCTCTGGGTTCATCTGTACTATGTATGAGAGCCCAAGCTTGCACCCACCTGAACTTGGCATGACTTGGCAGTCTGACACTTATTGTTAGGGAGATTGGTAGAAATTGCATGGCTGTAGATGGGTTCAGCAAAGCTGTTCATTTCAAAAAGTTACGCTGTTGAATGGCCATGTAGGCATGTAAAAGTTTCAGATACACTTTCAAAGTCTAGACAGCTTCAGGTGGATGAATTCTGCTGGAACCTTTTGTCTTCTTAATCAGCACTGGAGGGTTAAAGAAGATATAGTCCCTGCAGGTTGTCTCACAGACATCAGCATACAGCAATAATATCGTCAGTTCTGGTATTCAGAAGTCAATACTGGGATTCTAATTACTTAATTGTGGGTAGTTTTTTTCATCACATTTTTGGTTTTAATGCCAAGATTGCTTATTGGCTATGTTTTTCACTTTGCTGAGAGTTTTCAAGTGAGACCTGAAATATATTCAAGGAAATAGAGTTTTAAGGAAAACTTTGATTATCACAAACCAATATAATAATATATAAAAGGCAAAAATGAATGCCAGTTTCAATTAATTTTGCTCACTCATAAGTGAAATGATTTTACCGAGCAAAATTGTCACAATCACATGCAAAAATCTAAGAAACCCCCAAAACCCAATAACATGTAAATAGCCCTGTTAAGTCTGAGAGTGAAATACTAGATCTGTGATTTCAGTATCGAGAGCCATCAGGAGACAGTTTCAAGACTAGAAATAGTAATAATTTGGTGAAATTAGCAGGTAGCACCTTCAAAAATTAACAACAAGGTAGTGAGTCTTCACACAATCTATGTTTAAATTAAGGACCCTAACACAAGATGTTAAGGATGCTAAAAGTTCTCTTCACTCAAGGAAGCACCAGAAAAGATCTTGGAAAAGGTCACCGAAAGCTTTAAATGTGTGGAAACCATGATCCAGGAAATGCCTCAGTCACAAAAGCTGGAGGCTGGGTGAGTACATGGGGAAAGTACCACAAAAACTAGTCTCTTTTTATATCCTGCTCTGTCATTCACTTTTTGGAGACTCCTGGACATAAGACACTCAATTAGACGGGTCTTTGATCCACAGTGGTTGCTCTTCTGCTCTGAAACTGAAAGCCTGCATATCTGTAATTCTATCTATGGCAAGAGAGAGAGGGGCAAAACATCTCACTAATAGGGAAACATTAAAAACACTGAGGGTCTTTTGCTGACAGGAGGGTGCTGAAGGAGTTTTTGAATATCTTGAATATTGTGATTGTGAGTTATTATTCATCAAATCCTGGAATTCTAAATGTTTGTTTTGTTTTTTGGTTTGGTTTGTTTTTTTTTTTTTTTGAAAGAAGAATGTTTTAAAACATATTAAAGAAAACACTTTTCTTTCGTGAAGGATGGTGAACTTCTACAATTTGTTGCTTCAGGAGGTTGTAGAGGCCAATATCAGCTGCAGCTTCAAAGAGGCAGCAAACAAACTCATTAACAAGAATTCCTTCATATTCTAAATGGAATATGAAAAGATGCTGCAATATCCTACCACAAAAAAATCGTGGGTGATAGGCAGCACTGCAGCATTTGGCGGCCAAGTGGCAAAAGTCATGTTCCACAAATAATGTTTCCTCTTGCCACCAGTTGCAACAAAATGCTGGCCAAGGTCTTGGATCTGACCTTGCAGGGAGTTCTTCCTCAGTAAACCAAGCAAGGATCTTGCTGCATCTCATGAAATGATGTTATGGAAAACTTGCCTGAGAGGAATTCCAACCCTTGCTGATTTTTTGTAAACAGATTTTAATGATGGTGTGGTCACTTAGTACAAGGCTCAGCCTGGATGCAAAAGTAGAGCTTGTAATTTCTGCAGAACCACCAGAAATGTTAATTTCAATGGTGCTACCAAATAGCTACAGAAATAATGTTATCATTCCTTAAAAAAGTCAATTTACTAATCTGTTTGCCACTGCTTGTTTTTCTGCATTTAAGAAATACTACATCTCTTTAGACATCATAGTTAATAGATCATGCAAACTTTTAAAGACATCTTTAATTTCTTTGGTATTTCAGAAAAAAATACAACATAGACCAGACTTAGCAGATTCCAGATCTAAATTCTGTCACTTCATTTATATTGTTCTAAACCATTAAAATGAAAGGAATAGAAGAGGAAGCGGAATTCTGTCATTAAGAGAATTCTATAATGCTTTTCTCTGTACAATACAATAGTAATAGTTCTCCTGGAACACTTGGTAGTCCCTTCAGCTGTCACTGGAATAATTCTGTTTCAGATATATGTTAGCAGAATAGAGTACTACTACTACTACATTTAGAGATCAGTGTCAGTTGTAAGAGGAAGAGCTCTCTGGGAAAGCTGAGAAGGAAACATAAAAAAAAAGAGCTTTATTGATAAAATTAATTACGTTAGAGGATCTGATTCTGGTTCAGAGAATGAACCCTGAAACAGTCCCTGCTTTCTCTCCTCAGAGATGGGATGTGGAATGTCTCCAGGAGACCATGGAATCATCCTCTGGTAGGGGTTGAACACTATTTTTAACTGCTGGTTATCCCTTTCTCATGTACTACGATGCTTTTCATGATCATCAAACATTTATTTCCACTGATCCATCAGAACCTGTGCTCAGCAGTGCTGAAATGGGGCTTTGATGAAAAGCGTACGGAAAAAGTCAGACTTCCTCTGCCAGAGTGATTTTGAATACACTGTACATGTTTTTGTGGGGTTTTTTTATTATTTGTGAATTAGATTGATCACTTTTAAGAAAAATCTTCTGTTTTCATTACTTCTGTATTCCTGAGGTATGTTCCCTAAGCCATACAGATAAATTATAGTGAAATTAGTTTTAATGAGCGCAAATATCTATAACAGATATTCCTGGTATATGTTCTGAAAGTCAGTCAATTTAACTGCTTGAAGATGTAAGGTGATGTGAATGGGGTAACACTAAATTTTGACTTCAGTCAGGAGAGGTTTCTTCAGTGAGACCAAAGAAATCTAAGTCAGTGAGACAAAGTCTCAGTCAGAAATGCTGTGCATATCCAATATGCCCATACTTTGTGTGAGCATAATTTGTTTAATGAACTGTAAGAAAGACCTAGGGGTAAAGTCAAGCATATAGGAAACTGTTGTGCCATCTTAGAGGCCACAGGCTAAGATTTCTTAGCTGAAAGTTCCTTCCTGTGCACCTGGTTAAGCTCATATTAGGTGAATTTGTTATGCTTACTCTGCAGGCAAACATATTCGTGGTGCATATATTCAGCACATTTTTCCATTAAGTGAAATCTGATGACTTCGTTAAAATGATGTTACTATGTTGCAGCTTAATCAGAGCCGTTAGGGACTTCAAGAATAGCTTTCTTCTTGCAAAAGAACTTCACTTCTGTAAGGTAAGCCTGAGCTAATTAGCATGGTACAGACACTTGTCCTACTAGTATCACATTTAGTGAGTTGAAGTGCATAGACCCTTTCTCAGCTCCGGGTGATTCCTTCTCCAAACTGCATGGCAGGTCTTTGAACCTGCTTGAACCCATGAATTGATTACTTCTGCTGACCAAGATTTGTGTGCATGTCTGGAGAGATCTGTTGTCTCACCACCTGTCTGCCGGTGTGCTATGAGGCAGCAGTACTCTGCTGCTTTGCAGAAAAGAGGTCATCTGTCCCGAAATTTCCAAGCTGTTTTTCCAACAGATAACTTTGTTGCTGAATAGTTTGTAATCACAAAAAGCCCTTCATTTTGCATTGCAGTGCTCACTCTGGTGTAGGTTCCTCTCTGTGCTGCTTGAGTCTCCATAGGAAAGCTCCCACAAGAGGCTGGTTTTGTGCACTAATTGACCTTGATGAGGGGCAAGGAGAGATGAAGGTGACTGTGCTTCAAAGGCTGTCAATCAGAGATTTAACATACTCATGTCCATTTTGTGTTGCTGTTGACATCTTTAATTCACCAGGCCTTAAAGACAAGATATTTCTATTTCATGCTTGTTTGCTGATGCTAGAGTCTTGGGAACATTAACTCTTATGGGTCAGAAACATTAAATTGCTGAAGTTCTAAATGGTTTAAACCTCTAGATGGTTTAATATTACTTAGCTTTATTAGCTTTCATGTTCCCAGGAACAAACTTCAGCTATGCAGAATGTTACAAATTGTATACCCAGCAGCTCTGCAATGGATTTTGAAACATAATGCCGTGGTTGGCATAATTTCAATATTATAGTTTCTCAGAGGTTATCTGCTTTTAATCAATTTCTGAAGTAAACAAAGCACGAGACTTTCCCACAGTAGCAAACACACATCTCCTTTTCCCATTTAGTCTTTTTCCTCTCTGTATTTCTGTTGTGACTGATACAAGGCCCTCTTTACCTATATTTCTCATGTTTTCCCTATGAACAATTGCAAGAAGATACATGGCATTTTAGCTAAATACTTCTTAGAGAGGGTATATGCTTAAAATTTAAGTTTAGAGAAATTAGCTGCTTTTTTCGTACCATGTCTTTTATCTTTGAGAACATGGAATTAGAAGTAAAAGTTCAAAGTTGTTTATTGTTGTCTACTCTTTTTTGTGCTATTTAAGCCAGAATTGCATGTAGAGGCATACAAATTTTGGAGTCAAATTTCCAAAATCTCTATCTTGACTTAGGAAAGTAATTTTAAATATCTACATTAGAAATAATTGGTTATGGGAAATTTCTTAGCCCTTCAGAAGTTCTAAAAGAGAAAATAAAGTGCTTGGTACTCTTCTACTGGTAGGCACCTAAAAAGGCGTTATGGTGATTCACAGAATCCCATTAATAAAATACTAAGATCTTTTTATTAAGTGTCCCTGCTGGTCTCAATTCATATTAAACTCCTATGTTTTCAGACCTTGAAAGTTTCTGATCTGCACATTTCTTTGGCAACAGGAGGAAAAACTACAAAATCCACAAGGTGTTTTGAGGGAGCTTTCTGAGAAAGTCCATGTTTGGGCAAGAATTCAACATCTGAGGTTGATTTACAAAGCATTTCATGAGCATGCCACTGAGATTGCAGGAATTAGGGATTCTGAGAGAAAGCAGTCAATACTCACTTACCATGTTCATCCAATAGTATGTTGTCAGGTTTGATGTCCCTGGAAAATAAGGAAAGGAAAGCATTACATTTTGTACCCAAAGGAAATCTGTAATTTCAAAGTTTTCCCCATTTGGGTATGAGGGCTAAGTCACTTAAATCATTACAAAACCAATGAAAACCACATAATACATAAAGGCAAATGATTTTTATCTACATCTTTTTGCTGCCCTGAGAAAACATGCATACTAAAGAGGCTCTCTGGGTTTCCATTATTGTGCTTTTGTTTTCATATGGTTAGCATTGACATGGGTCTGGTTTTCAAGATTATGTGCTTTAATCTTTAGAGTAGCAGTAAAAATGAGAAGGAAGATTTTCATCTAGAAGGTGCCTGATTGCTTCAGGGACTCCACATTTGACAGAAATCATTTAATTGGAATCATAGGTGGTTTAGCCTGTCTGTCAGACCCTGCTGATCTGCCGTGCTCACATGTGTGGTTACTCACATACTGCAGAGTCCCGTGAGCTGTCTTGTGCTAATTGAGTATGTCCAGCAGCTCTGCTTTTACCCCCAAGTCCCCACTTGGCTGTCTGTAACCAAGTACCATGCTGGGGAAAGGAGCAGGGATAAGGGAAGATGGAGATTATGGCAGGCTGAAGCATCAGCTCCACTCTGTCATTCTTGGCACAAGAGAACATTATTGCCCTAGAGAGTTACACTTTCAGGATTATTTTCCTTTAACCTAAGTTCATGCTGCTGTGAGGAGGGATGGAAACAACTTTTCCCCACCACTGTCAGGCATTCCCATCCTCTTTCTTGGCCCAGCATTATTGCCATTGGCCTGGAGCTGTTCAGGGAAAATTCATCTCTTCACTTTGCCGGCTGGATCGGTCCCTGGTGTGGCTCACCCTGCGGCTTGGTGAGTGTGCTGTGCCAGTGTCGTGTGGCGCTGCCTTGTCACTGGCAGTCTGCACTTCATGCAGTCTTGATACTCTGTTTTTCTTGGTGGGGCGTTCCCAGAGTGGCAGAGGCATCCGTCCACCTTGAGCAAAAAAATTTTGCCCGTTGGGCAGAATTTTCCACTTATCTAAAAGGACAAGGAACCATAAACTGGCAAAATAAGCTCTTGAACGTCTGCAAATGAACTCCAAATACTTCCACCTCTGTAAACTCTTTTAGATAAGGAATGGCTTGATTATTCCAATTTAAACATTTCCTAGGAAATTTTTTTCACAACATGCCCATAAATGAAATAATCAAAAAAGTGAAATTTTGCAAAAGGAAAATGTGTTACACCAGAACATTTTTTTTTTCTTTCCAAATTAGAGAAGGACCTCTAAAGTAAACATTATACAGGAATAAGATAGCAATAGCAATTATAATATGTATATTGTTTGCATGATATGAGCTCAGTCATCACCTAAATTTCACATCTTTATTGACAGAAGAAGGAAGCCCACACTTTCCTTAGCATTCTGGATTCCACACTTTCTAGCCCTTACTGAGAATCATATGAAATTTTGAAGTATTCTAAGATTATTTTTATAATTTGTGTAGTGGCAGCTGGGGAAACACAGGATAAATAAGAAATTAGTTTGAATAACTCTCTGCACATTTGGAAATAATGTAGAATGCATATATATACGTCTGTGGGAGGAAAAGGATCTCATTATGAATTACCATCTGGAATGGAAATTTAAAATTATACCAATATTTCAGTATGAAATACTGTCTTTCTTCTGCACAACTTACAGGCTACCTATAACTGTCTGATTCAGCAGCAGTTCTAGTTATATGTGTAATAGAAAGAAACATCTGTCCTAGAGCTTATTTCATCCAAAATCTTCCAGACTCTGAGTTCTGTCTTTCCTGTGCCCTGTAATCACTTGGTACATCATTTATCATATCATAATCTTTCCTTCCCTGATTTCATATGGGTGAAATTGTGAGACAAACTGTAGGAATAAATAACTTTGTTTATATTATAGAACATGATTGTGTTTTGTTTGAATTTGGAATTTTGTGTTTTGTTGAATTTGGTTGAAGTATCATAGGAGATTCTATGCAATTCTAAATGTAATGTTATATCTGATCTCTCAATTGATGAGGCAGTTTTTGAAAGAGCTACTGCTCAGATGGTATTTGTATTTGCTAGTGACAAAATGATCTTTGGTTTCTGATTACTGTTTTGTGATTAGAATTGGAATTGTGATTTCCTGTTGAATAGTCTTTGTGGTTGATCCATGACTTGAAAACACAGCAATAACTTTCCATGGAAGTAAGTAAATAAGTCATAGTTTTGACAGCTGAGTTAAATATTTTAAACTTTGTCTTCACAAATTTTAACAAGCACAAACTTCTCACGTGGGTAAAAATATTGGGGGTCATATACAAGTACATTTGGGTCTTTTTGTGGCTTCCTAAAATCAGTGATACATTCAACATCACTTCAAACTCTTTTTCCCAGTTTAAGAAAATTAAGAATTAGAATTATACAGTCATTAAAACTTCACCAAGAATAAAAGTGATCAGAAGAAGAAATTCATCTTATGAGCTACTGCCATGTGTATAATAATACAGCACCCAGGGATTGCTCATTACATGACAGTGCCTTTTCTAACTTTTTTTTAAGATCAGTTCAAACAATTTGAATATCTGCTATGGTATTGCATCATTAAACAGACTATACACTTTATAGCCACCAAAAAAGACTTTGACAAATTCACTTGACAACTGTATGTATCATCAAATATATTCTTCATGCAGTTTGTGTCTGTTATGTTCAGAATGTTGAGTGGTAAAATTAGGTCTGTGCTTATCTTTCCATGACTAATTCAGGCAGTGGCAGATACTTGATACAGATGTGCACCAGCCATAAAGCCTTTCCCACCGAAGGGATGTTCCCCACTGTCAGCTTTGCTCATTTTGCTCAGAGGCAGGATGTAGCTGGGGGCAGGCACCACAGGGTGTATGGCCTTGCACACAGCAGCACAACCCCTCAGTCCCTGAGGCAACCTGATAGACTCATAACCCTGCCTCAGACCTCAGAGAGGCTGTTTTAAACTGCTTTTACAGCAAGTAACAGTCATGGGCTAACTTAAGCCAGAAGTTAAACAAGTTTCTTAAGTAAGAAGCTGTTGGTTTGGGGTCACACGCCTGGAGACGCGCGAGGTGCACGGATTCACGTGGCAGGTGAGAGAGACAAGCACAGGGTCGCCGTGCAGAGCAGAGCGTGCCTTCCTGCAGCTCTCTGCCGTGTGCTTGTCCCCAGCTCACGGCATGCACTAAAAGCTCTGCTCTCCAGAGGCAGCTTGTTGAAAGCTCTAAGGACTTCAGAGGAGCACGGGCACTGCTCTGCCCTTGCACTGATCACTGCCAGCCAGGTGCAGGGCAGAGAGGGTTCAACATGGTCGAGGGGAACACTTGGCAGGTCAAGGTGCATTGCAAGTTACTGGATATATTCAGAACTGAGGGCTTCTGGAATCTGTCATATTTAGTTCCTCTAGATAAATAATCTAAATTCACTAAAACACTGTTTCAGTGAATTTAAAAGATAAAGCCTCTTTATTTAAGCAGTTTAAATTCAAACATATTATGTAAGTGAAATTCTGTTTTGATTACACATCAATTTTTCTGAAAAAGATTTCCCATTAGCAAGCATGTTCAAAGAGCAGGGTGCTGTTCAGCAGCCCCTTAACTTCAGGGTTTTCCTGTTACACATATCCCTAGCTAATAGAATTAATTGAAACACTCATTTAATAATCCAAGTACTTTGAACCAGCTCATAGGAGAAATTGAAGGACTTTTGCAAGGAGCACACACACCATGGTTTGGATTCAGACATGCTCTGGGCTTCTCTCTGGCCGTTCATCAAGCAATGACCAGCAGAGCTATGGAAGCATCCTTGGCACTGATTTCATAAATACAACTTTCTCAGTCTGTACCAGTGCTACTCCAACTGTTTTTATATGCAGAAAATTCAAAGCAACATAGAAACGAGGGTAGAGAAACCTTCAAAGTCTTCTGGTCAGTGACAGGATAAGGCATAACTAACATAAAAGCTGGCTCAAGAAACTCAAAGGTGCAGACAATAGAGGAAAAAAATGGAAAAATCCCACAATTTAATTGCCACTTGTTGATATTACCTGTGAAACCATTTCTAGATTTCTTCAATTGCCTTAGCTACAAATGTCAAAATGAAGCTGCTTGAAGGATGAAAGTTGAGTAAGAAACTGCTATTATAAAAATAATTTCCAAGTATGAAAGAATGATTAATAATCTACTTGTATCTTCTATAAATCTAGGCTGTGTGTGCATCCCATGTGCTTCAAGATTTTCTCTCTGCATGGAGTAAAACTATGCACGTGGCTTAACTCACGTTCACTGCATATGCCAGTCAGAGTGTCCTCCCTGGAAAGGCTCACAATGGTTATAAAGGACTTAGGTTCAAGAATCTGCAGTTTTAATTACCTCTTCCATCATCTTCTTTCTGATTTACTAAGTGAAGTACAAGCATGTTTCTAAATCAAGAAGTGGAGAAGTCATACAGTCTTCATCCTTCTTGGTTTTCAAGATCTGACTGGATAAATCCCAAATAACCTGTTCTGATCTGAAAGCTGACCCAGCTTTGGGAAGGTCATTATACTGGAGGCCTCTGGAGGTCCCTTCCACCCTGAATTAGTCCATGTCTATGAAAAATAATATATCCAAGATCAAAGACTGTCATACTTATTCCCCCTCCTTTTGACTACAAGAAAGTTCATGAAAGATTGAAGAAACCTGTGAGAGAACTGTATATGTGGAATTTGGAGAGTCTTTGATATAGTCCATAGCAGTTGGCAGCTAGTGAGAACTTTCACCTCTTAAACTCTGTCATGGGGCTTGAATGCTCATGAAGAAAATAGTAGGAGTAAATCGCCTATCTTCATCTTGAAATGAGGTTAAAATTAAAATGCCCTGCAGTTCAGCACTGGAGATGTGTAACATAATATTTATTAGCTATGTAAGCAGTAAAAGAATGAGGATTATATCACTTGAAGGGGACTTTGAGGAATCTCAGTAGGAATGGCCAAATCTAGATGACTGTATTGCCAGTGTCAGATAAAATGACAGGAATTCTATACATACATCAAAAGGGGAGAATCTGAATAGCTCACCTGGACTAATGACCATAAATAACCTTCCAGAGGTCACACTTTTGTGTCCCTTTTGTAGATTAAATAATTATAGAAAAGAAAATTGAAAAACATGTGATGATGCCATTTGCTCTAAAGCTTGAAATTCAGTACAATCTCAAAGAAAGTTTCATGGGATATGATCAATCAAGACTTCGTAACTTTTTGTCTCTGTTTTTATTGACTGGACTTGAAACATCCATCTACAAAAGAAAGGAGTATCTCTGGTGAATTCAACCATGAATTGCTCAGTTTCCTCAAGAAAAAATTGATGGCTGGTTCATTGGCTACCGCTTCACACTGATAACAACTAATTCTAAGCAGGTCACAGAAAATTATTGAAAAAAGGTTTTGTGCTGTAATTTAAAACAAAGTAGGTCCTTTAGGTTATATCATTTCTTAGGATATGTAAGAAAACAGCCAAAAAAGAAAACATCTAAGGCTAAACAAGAAAATTCCTTTTGAGTAAGGAACAAATAGATTAGATGGCTTAGTTAACAGCAGAGACCTGTAAGATGTGATGTGACAAATAATAGTATCTGCATGGTTGCTTTTGGAACATGAATGTGGATTCATATTCAATAAAGCCAAAGTGAACTAAACAAACAGCATTCTATTTATACAACTGAGAATTATCTCAAGTTGATTACTACAAGACATAATTTCATAAAAATGCTTCAGAGGCTTAAGCAAAGATTTAGTCATTGATGTGAATAACAGAACTACCAGATAGACTACCTCCAGCTAAGATTAATCTAATTGATTTAGGAAAGCACTTCTACAGCAAATACAGACACTCTCTACCCTTCACCTTTTTGAAACACACCCATAATAATACCAAACACAAGATCTACATAATACCAAACACAAGCTTTTCCTTAAACCTGTGAGAACTGAAAAACTATCACTGTTCGTCTGTTTTACTCTGCTTTCAAATTTTGCAGCAAACTTATACACACCACAGACTTGGTTTCTGCCATGTTTAATTTTGTGATTTTTTGCTTTTATCTACATTTTCTCATTTTATTAAAAGATTTCAAGTATTTCCAACACAGGGACAGCTGTGTCCAAACAGCTTTTTAATGTTATCAATATATGAAATATTTCTACTTACAAGAGCTCTGTATAGGTCTGAATTCACAGGTGTAATAATCCCTAACCCTTAATTTGGTATCAGCAAAAACTCAAAGTATATAATTTCAGATTTATATCTAATATATTTCACTCTTTGCCTTGCTGGCTCAGACCAGGATCTAATATATTATCACATTTCCATTCTCTCGAGTTTCTAAACTCCGACAGTACCATATATGAGTATTCCAGTTGATAGAAGTTTTGCCAGCCTGACTTATAATGGAGTATCTCCACTTTTTAATGATGATTGGTTTCCCCAAAACAAGGACCACTGAGGCTTCAACTGTTCATTAACCAAAGACGAGTTAAAGAGAAAACACAGTTCCATACAAACTGATGAAACGAAGCCTTAGATTTTTAAAAGTAGCTCCTGTCTGCTTTTATTTAACTAGACAGAAGACACATACTCACTTTCATTCAAAGGACAGAATCTAGCATACGAGAAACAGGTGTGAGTTGCAACAAGGGAGTTCAGACTGGATATAAGGGAAAACTTCCACTGTGATGACAGATAGAGGAACAGGAGTTTTTCAAGACATGACTACATAAATCCTTGGGTAGACTGGTCTGGTGATGTATCTGATCATGCTTTAATCAGAAGGTTGGACTGAAGAACTCCTGAGGTTCCTTCCTACCTGAATTTTGCCTGTGATGATTTATGTTTAGACAAGTTTTGTAGGGAGAAAAGAGGCCTTTCTCCACCCTTCAATTCAGAGCTGAAGTTGAGTAACTTCCTATAAATGACACCCAGCATTGCGGCCCATGGTCGGCCTCCTCCAGGGCAGTGGTGATGCCTAGAGCCCAGGGACAACAAAACTCCATGGATCACAAGACGTGTTTATCTCAGTCTGGATGTATTGATCCCAAATTTACATGTGAATCACTGAAAATTCATTGGCTGACAATGCACCCATGTCCTTGCAGAACACTACAGGTTTTTTTCTCAAAGATAATTTCAACACGTCCACAGAGAAATTAAATTGGATGGATTTTGCATTCTCATAAGGATGTAAAAGAAGCAGGATTTAAAGGCCCTTGAGGTCAGTGGAAGAATTACACTGGCTTCAGTAGACTTTGTTTCCACTCTAATAAAGGCTTTCTTATATATTTTTCTCTTTAGTGCTAAAAATCTAACAGTTGTGTAGGATAAACTTTGAAATAGAGTTACAAGCTTTTTCTTAATTATGTGGTTCGTGTCTAACTATAATATTTCTTTTCCTTATGTAGAAATAAGCATTAAGATTAATACTAGGTGCATAGCAGTTCTCAACAGCCATAAAAAGGGCTAAGAGCTGGGAAATATAAGCTTCAGCTATAGATTATTTGAGACCATGTGAGACATCACTGTATCAGAGCACTGAAGTGAACCATATAATATATGATAAAGGGTTTTCTCCTGATTATGGAAAGACACATGAACAAATTAAGTAAGACACTGATTTTCACAGATAGGGACCTTATTTCCTTCCTATTTGTTATTACACTCACAAATAATACAAATATCCAAGGCATGCAGTTCATAAACGAAGTGACTCCTTACATAGGGAAGTTTTCTTTAGGCGAATTTATTTATGCTTTACATAAAGGAAAAGTCAATATATATTAACTACTGTACAGTCAAGAGATTAATTTGTCAAAGGTGTTTTGCTTCTGTTAAGGGTGGCACAGAAATGAGGCATCTTCCAGAGCTGAACTGTGCTGGGCACCTACCAGGAGGATCAAGAAATAGCCTTGATGAAGTGTGATGCATCTTTCCTTCCTTTCGTCAACACCTCATCACTCATCTATCTTTTTATTTTTCTGTTCCTGACCAACATCCTTCCTAGTTTCAAGAACTGTTCAATGGTATTAAAAAAAGACCATAGTAAGAATCTCAGAGCTCTTTACTGTTATTTACTATTAGATGAGTGGCAATGAAAGACTTTGAGTGGCAATGAAGACTCCAGAGCTCTGATTGCCTGTTCACATACCACTCACTTAGATCTCAGCAGTAATTGCTGCCACTTACTGTCCTTTCATAAAAACATATTCAGAGCCTTCTGTTCCTGCTCAAATGAATGTTGTGACATTACATGACCCCGTGCATCACTGTAATTTTGAAATTTAAACAATCCAGTGAAAATGAAAATAAGCTGAGAAGACGAGGTATTAGATTCTGTTGTTTTTCTCTGCAACTCCCATTCCTGGGGTTTTAGTGCAGAAACAAAAAATGCATAACTACTTCCAAATATTTATCGGGTAGCAAGCATTCATACGCTCCTAATCAGGCTCCCATCATCCAGTCTATTATCACATTTTGGAGTCTTTTCTTTCTGTGGGACAACCTGTGTGGCTACAAGACCATTTTCTAGTCTGCATGAAAGATACAACTGCTGTAATAATTTTAACAAGTGAAAAAGCTCTCACCCGTGAAGGCCTCTGAAGGCCCCACCTCTCCCTATGTACCTTTAAGGAGTGTCTGGACACCTGGCTCAAGGACTTGGGATTGTAGTGCCTAGTTATATAGAAAAAAGTTACTGTGATGCTGAGTAATGTGGTGCCTGGAGTTCCTTTCTAGTTTAGTACTATTTTTTACCAGGTGTCCATGACAATGCTGGATTTTGTCAGCACTTGTACCAGCTAATTTTATATAGCTCTGAAAATAAGCTGTCAAAGAAGACATCAAAACACATTTATTTACAAATACCTTAACTGGAACAAGCTTGTTATTTTCCAATTTTATCCCCACGTGGAAATACACAAATTTGAAAGTATCTTCAATTCTTTCCTTGTAGCAATAGGTGGCAGTAATGATATCTACATTTGTCTGGATGGCCAGTGGGCTTCAGAAACACTGTATTTGCCAGTTTTAGCTTAGATAAATGGTTGTAGTAGCTTTGTTATCCCAGGTTGAAGAAAATTACCTTTTTAGAATAAAGAAATCCTATATCTAACCTTTCACATATCTGGGTATATATAACCAGATAATAGTCTTCTTTGGCTATGTTCAGCTTCTGAATTTGAACAGATGACAAATTAAAATAAAAATATTAAACACAGACAATATAATTCCATTATATTTTTCTTATTGAATATCCAAAATTGCTTTACCACAGGGGTAATTATATACTGCAATAGCAAGAAAAATAGGCAAAGAGTTTAAATGTTATACTAGCTAGAAAGTCTTGTCCAAAGGACACTGTGAATCTGTACTTTGTCTCTGTGCTGCATTGTATGATGCCTTAGAGAATGGGATTAGAATGTACCACTGCAGCCTTATAAACTGAGCTTTTTCGTAACAAAACCCAGGCTATATTATTCAGGATTTGTCTTCCAGACACAATGGTTCTTTTTCAACTAAACATTTACAAGCACAAGCAACTTGCAGGCAATCTAATGGTTAGTTTTCATTCTGCCTGAAGGACTTAAAGTAATGACAAATGTGATATTGCTTTGCTAGAATGGTTTTCTAGAGTTTACACTACACAGGTACAGGCCTTGGACTTTCACACAGATCTGAAGGGAACAACTCTCAACACTATAATGATGCCAAACATCACCACATTTCAAATGAAAACCTTCTTCATCCAAATCCTTCTTCAGATCACGTGGAGGAGCCATGCAGAATCACCACAGAGCAGTAATTTTTGATAATCTCACAGGTGATGACTCCAATCTTTTTTGTGTTGCAGAGCCAACTATTACTGAGACCTTCTGTATGTACAAGTACAAGGCTCAAACCACTACGCGTGAATCAGCTTTCAAGAACAGGTGATGCCTCTGGTAACCATGGGAAGGGCACGACTCATTAGGCATTAACTGGCATTTGGAAAGAATTATCTGGTACAGCAGGAAAGCGTATGCATTGCAGTGGTGGTGCTTCCTTCCATGACCATGTGTAGAGAGCTTTTGACCAGGAATAAGGGAGAACGTAATCGGTGTGTACTCTGCCAGCAACTGCAAGACTCTTAAGTCTCCTTCCAGTAGAAGGCATAGGCCCTCTTCCAATTCTCACAGGCAGAAATCCATGCGTGAAACTAAATGAGGGAAGAAATTGATGACATTTGCCCTCTGCCTAAAGACAAATCAAGAGAGAATTGTTACTGATAAGCACATTTGGCTTTATCTGTTGAAAAAAGGCAGCATCGTTAAGTGTGGTGTTTTGTAATGTCTGAAACTCATATAGCTGCTCCTTTGTTTTTCTCTGCATGAAATATGGAATAGATCCATTCAGATGAATTGCATCCCTGAGAGTTTGCTCAGCTTATCAGACAAATTCAAAAAGAAAATATACGGAATTCCAAGCACACAGGTGTGCTTGTCAACCACTGACACTAGTGTGTAATTACTGTATTATATCCTTATACTTACCTTAAACCCTCTACCAATTTCTATACCTAAAAGTTCATGTGCCACCTGCTAGAAAAACACTATCCACAATACTATCATCACATTATTTAACAGCTGTTTTCTTCATCCATACCATAGTGCAATCAATTACAGTCAACAAGGCTGGCAACAAAAAGTGTGGTTCAGCAAGGTGCTCTTCACGTGCAGGGCAAGGAAATAAACAGCAGCTTCTGAAGGTTTCAGGATTTCAGCAAGTGCCCGGGCTCAGTGCAGCAGTGAAGCTTCCCAATAAGCACATTTTCTGCTGATCCAAGTTTCAGCAGCACAGTGCAGCAGGGAGAAGGGCTGCAGACCAGCAACCGGGAAACAACTGCGTGAGGCTGTGTTGTTCACTCTGATCTGAAACCCAAAATCACCTCACCACTGCCAATGTCTCCTTCTGGCTTGTGCCTATGACTTGGGTACAAGTATTTGGACCTTTATTTCTCAAACTGACCACCTCACATCCTGTAATATACACAACCAGGACGTATCACCAAAAGGATGTTGAATATGTTCCACAGACAAGTGAACTTTGATGTCCCATGTATGCTTCTCCTTCTGCATCCTTCTATAGATTTATGCAAAATACATAAATTTGCTGTGTTAGACCAGGATGGGAGGTGCAGCCTACGCTAGAAAAGAAAATTACATTTCATAAATGACTGAAAAACTGACCTGCTACTACCTGACATGTCAGCAGCATGTCACACGATACTTTTCTATGTTGGGAAGCACTGTAATAAGTTACTTGTAAGAATAACTTTGTATGCTTTTAAGAAGGAACATTTGCAAACAAACTCACAGAGCAATAAATGTGTACATTACTGTATGTTGCTGTTTAGAATAGATGAGACATGACAGGCAACATTTGACCCAAACCCAACTCCCATTTCAGTATACCACTCTTCTAAGAAGTTTCCCTATTCTAGGAGATGTCAACAGCATATTGCTTGTTGCATGAAATCAAACAGCCAAGTATTCTAACTCCTGTTGAAGAATCTGGATAAGGAATTATATATTGGCAATATTGTTGGAGCCCACAGACTGTAGTGCCAACATCCCGGTTAACTGGAGTACTAGGCAAGAATATAGTAGGGTTGATTGTGAGTTTAAACTAGACTCTGTGCAGAGAAACTGCTGTTACAGTAACTACTTGCACTGAAATGATTATCAGGATTATTCTTGCTATTTATTCAAGTGAAAATAGCTATGGGATTCTGATCTCAGGTTAAGACACTTGGATTAGGTTCTATTATGAATTAGGCATCTATATACCCATTCATAGTCAATGGATGTATAAACATCACAGTCATTGAAATGCAGAAGCCATTCAAATGACTGTCTATTTTTAGATGAACTGAAAGCTTTATAGATTCTGTTAGCTTTATAGATTTGTTGGCTAGGTTGGCTTGTTTGGACAGACAACTGAAAAAGTATAGTCTCCCTCATTAAAATCTTGGTGAACTGTGGACTAAGTTTCTAAAAACATAAGAAAAATCTTGCATGCTGTATGGAATTCTGAAAACAACTGAGGATGTTCTCAAGTGAAAGTATTGTAAGGTGTTATCACAGAAGTGCAGGCAGGTGTTTAAGCCTTGCAGGAGTCACGCTCCGGGCGCTCATTGTCTTGTTTGACGTCATCTCACACCACGAACAGCTCAGTCCTCCACACATGATTAATTGTGCCATATTTAAAACACCTTGCACGCTTAAGAATTCTTTTAGTTGCTGCCATCAAATAAAACATCTTCCTCATTTGCAGCAAGAACCCTCTGAGGCTCTGTATTGTCTTCTGTTTGAGGCTTAGAGGGAGATGCCTGTGGAAAGAGCCCAGGAGTTCCTTGCTTCCCTCTGAGGTAGGTGGACTTCACAAGCCCAGCTGTTTGTGGCATGCAGGGAACCTGGCACTGCCACACAGAGCTGCTTTTGTACAACTGAAGCCACATTTCAGCTTGGGGAGTTAACATCTTGTCTCATGTAAGGAAACTGGTGACCAAGTGTTTCATAGAAGGGAAAAACAGGCAGTGACTGACCCCATTAACTGAAGAGTTGCAGTGGTCTGATGTATCAGTTCAAAAATCTGGACAACTAAGGCTTAATAATTCCATTTCTCAGCTGTAGATCTCATATGCTACTCCTTTTTGACACTGTCTCTTCCCAAAGCAAATATTAAACCAAAATGATAGGATAAAAGACTGTTTGCTGGAAATGTACTTCCTCAAGTACATGCTCATAATTCTTTGTTTCAGCAGTGGAGGTACTCTGGGACTCAGGGAAATAAGCTGGTACTTTAATTAGTGTTAACTCTCTTTACATATGTAAGTGCATGTGTTTGCATTGGGGTCCATCTGTAAAGCATCTCTGTGGCTGAGGAGACTTGCAGAAGAGAGTTGAAGGAGCACCACCAGGGGAAAATTCTGCAGCATCTCAAATTAAGAGACAAGCTGTGACTCTCTGTGGGTTTTAAAGGCAGAACTCTAGATAACTAATACTTTTAATTAGCATAAAAGCTGAAAAATGTAGCATCCTGGCAATAGGTTTTCCACTCAGGAAGTCTTTTTAAGTGGCTATATTAGTAATTGTTACTGATCATTGACAATACATCAATTACTTTTTATTGGATTGCATTCAAAATAGACCTCTGACACTCATTGAATGGTCCTGTTGATCTGATATTTTTAATGAAGACCATATCTTAATTATTGTAGCAACATGAGAGAGGAAATACAAAACTGCACTTCTCCTCATCATCACCTTCTCTAAAAATACAGAGAGAGATTAATCCTCTGTGTATTAACTTTTGTCTGTAGAGCTCTGAGCAGAGGTTTTCACAGCTGGTAAATAAAGCTCTTTGACTCCTACAATGACAAAGAAAAACATACTCAAATCCATTCAGCCTTCAGTAAATCTTATCCTGCTGACTGGGAATTCACATACTGCCACTAAGCCCCTATTTCCTCTGATACTGCACCCCTATGTTCACTCTCTGGCCACTCCTAACTTTGGCTTTTAGGGTCCGACTCTTTCCATAGCAGTTTTCTCTTGCCCACATCCTACACCACACTCTGCACTCCCTGGTCTTATCCTCAGTGATCCTAGTTCCCCTCTGGACATCTCTGCCCTATCGGATGCAGATAGATGATGTCCTTTTTTTGGTACCCTCAAATTCATCTATCTTAGCATCAGTTTCTCTTTTATTGCTCCTGTCTCTCCAAAGAGTAGCTGTCCAAAATATTTGCAATCTAAAATCAGCCTGAAAGTAGAATAAAGACAGTATCTGAGTGTAGAAAGAGGGCCCACAGCTTTATCATAAAACCCTCACATTTATCTTCTAATGTATCTGTGTCCATAATTAAAACCCCAAATCTAAAAAAATAAAGCGACATGCACACTAAGAGTATCACTGAAATAAACTTTGAGACTATAACATGATTAGACACAGAGTAGTCACTCACTCTGAAAAGCAAAAAAAAAAAGAGTTGCTCCAGTTTTGTATTGGTTTTTTCTTAGGCTAGAAAGGAACTCCTCTGCATTCAGAACACTACCAAAGTTTCACATTTATAACAAAATGAAGAGATAAATGTCTGAATAAAAATGGTAGCCAGCGGATAGAGGCTATCTCTCATTCTTGTTAGTCAGACTGTAAAGATTATTTTGATCATCACTGTAAGAATGACCCAATTAATCTGAAACCAATTTAATAAATTTTGGTTTATTGAATGTGCACTGCCTACCAAGTGCTGTTCCCACCTTGCAAGGTCCCAGTTCGGCATTGTATTTTAAGGTCTTTCCCTGCTGACAGCATTTCTTCATGTGCAAGAGCACCACAGCTGCAGAATTGCAGGTTTGCCTTGTCTCCTCTGCTGCAGGAAAGCACGATTATCCACACTGCATTATCCCAGGAAATTCCCCCAGGATAAATGTAAGCTGTGTATGCACATGTTGGGAGAAGCAGAGGCTCATCAGTAGCACTGTCTGTCATACAACATCAAAGCTTTGAGTTGCTGTGCTTTCTCCTCTTGAAAACCTATCCAGGGGAGTTGGGACAGGATTTTACAGAGAATATAGGAATGTTTGAAAATAGCCTTGAGGGAGTGTCCTGAGGAGCATCCAAGGAGGGGTATAGAGAAGAAATGCAAGGGAAGAAAAATTGAAAAGGCAAATTCAGCATAACAAATCTGATGGCAATTTTTATCTTAATTGCAGTCCCTGCTCGCGAGATGATTTATTTTGAAAGAAGAAACTGTCAGATGATCACAATTACAACTCTTACTCTTTCTCATCTCTCAGTATATCTGTGAAGTCAAAAGTTGTACAAAGGAGACCACATCTCACCGGAAATATTAAAGCTGTACTTTAGTAGCTTAAAATCCTATTTAAAAAAACATTAAAAAAAAAAGCTGCTGAATGCATTTCCAAGGCATGAAGGAAGCTCAAATCGCAATATCCATTAACGAAATGTCTCCTGCCACACCATGAACAGTTCACTCAACTCCTGAGATACAGAAGACTCCTACAGGCATGAAGAAATCAAGTAAAAGCTTACTTTTTTCCTAAGTCTTTTTTATTTTGCCATATATTAGAAAAACTTACATTGTAAGGAAATCTCCAAGGGAATGATAGAATACTTTATGTATGTGTTGCTCATTCAAGCTGAAAAAAGTGTTGTCACCATTGAAGCAGAAACAGGAGAAACAATTGTCCATATGCTGCTTTTGGTTCATACATTGCTTAGCATGAAATTTATAGTCTTTTTCCATATTCCCTTTCCCATCTACACACTTTAATCAAAGATTTTGAATTTCTTCACTGACTGCAAACAAAAAAGACTCAAGCACATTGCATGCAAATCTGCCATTTCAGTGAAGAGAATATGCTGCTCAGAGTCATGGTGTTGTGAAATTCCTGAGATACAAAGATATCAGAACACTTATAACATTAACACTAAAGCTTTGGGAAAAAAGGGATTAATGTATCACAAATGGTTAGCTCTTGTTCTGTCCTCTGTTTGTTGGGACTTCACATCATTGCTCATTTGATCTCTCTGGATCAGCCTTTCCTCCACTTTCAGATGCATGGAGGGGTTGGGGTACGAGGTGGAAGGTCACAAAACCAGGGTAAGCCAGGCAGTGCCATATGAGACAGTGGATACAGTTATGCCTCTGTAGAAGGAGTGCCTAATCATTTTAATTACTTAGTAAAAATTATTTGCATGTAGCTATTAATACTCTTGATTATTACATTTAGCATAACAGTATCAACATGCTATTAGTACGGTGGTCTTTGCTAGCATAGATCAGTTGGGAGCAGACACCCATACTAAAATCACTTGAAGTTTTAAAGCAAAGTCAAGACATTTTTAAAGGATTTCTGTGAAAGAAAGATATCTCTGATAACTGGCCACAAAGAATCTAGCAATATGCTAAAGCAGAAAACTGGCATTAACTAGATCAGATTTGTGGATGGAGACCTGAGATAATCTTAAATATAAAGCTCTGCTTTAGTTCTTCCAGCATCTTCTGCTTCAGTGTCTGATGTCTAAAAATGATTCATGATCAAAATTTTAATACTGAGGAGTGGGGGAAGGAAGGAAACAAAGCATTTAATTTTATTATCCATCAATAGGATGCTAAATTGTGGAGATGAGGGATATGTAGCATTTTAATACATTGTGTGCCCTAAAGACTTCTTTTCCTGAAAGTGTAGGTTAATGTAAAGAGATTATTAAAAAAAAACAGAAAGGGAAAGGCAGGAACATAGACAGGTGATGGCAGCTGATTTAAGTGGGGGTGCAACCAGTGTGTGTGTTTGTGGTGTATACAGCACAATAGCTGGTTTTCTTACTGATTGCTTCTCTGTTTAAAAACAGACACCCTGAAAAGCGTAGATATGATCTATACACAAAGGAGTGTATGACACGCATTTAGAAGAAAGTTACTAATTCTTGTAGAAAGAATTTTAAAAAATGTTATCTAAATCATAATTTTTATACACTGATTTAAAGGTTTCCATGAATCCTCCCCCACTTCATTGTAATTTAGCTGCAACCAACAAAATAAACATGAAAAATCACAACGCCATCACTAGGGCATTGTGGACTTATACATGTCTAGATCACATCTACACTTGTCTGGGTGTCTGATTTTAAACAGAGAAGCAATCAATAAGAAAACCAACTAATGTGCTCTGTGCACCACAAACACACGTCTAAGATGGCCTTGATTTGGGTTGTCTTTGGCCACTAGGTTTGTTACCTAATGCAAGATGGTTGGCCAAGCTCAGTCTATAGATCAGATGTTCCATCTCCTACCATTGACCAGACATGTAAATTTTAAATGATCTAGGGCTTGTGAGATGAGTTTTCCTTGGCTAAACAATAATTTCACATAAGCACATTCCTACAATGTTATGATAATGAGAGAAGGAAGATGAAAGAAAGGGCCAAGATGTGACTTCATCTACTCACTTAAAAACTCTAAGGAAACAAGCAATTCCCTGCTGGCTTCAGTGGGGGTCTCTGAGCCATGGGGTATTGAAGGAGTGAGGGTGTGATGGGCATCTTGTGTTATTTCACCTCAGTGAGGAAGGGAGAGCACATCAGGCCCACAATAAAAGATTGCATCTGTGCCGGTGGCAGGAACTGGAGCATCTGATGGGGCATCATGCACCTCAGAGAGTTCCTTGACCCTCTTTCCCAATACAGCCTGTTTTACTTCATTGGGACTTTAGTCTCTGCATACGGAAATCTCAGTATTTTTCAAAACCAGCTTCATTTGTTAGCAGTATCTCATCTGGTATATCAAATAACTTTTTCTGTAGCTAAACAGAAGTAAAATTAATTTGTTCTTGTAGGGAGCGAACTGCGTTCAGAAGTTGAAAGGCTTGTTCTCTGTGTATTTGTATCTTGTGGTATCTAATTCTTTGTTAAGTGCATGACTGAAATTTAAATACCCTTTGTGCCTAGAATTTGTGAATCACTTTCTTTTTTTGTCAGTGATGGCTCATAAACATTCAGCAGGTTTTCAGGGCTTTTTAGTTTGCATGGTGCTTCTTTTTTGGCTGGTTTTGATATGTTTTCTGATTTACTTCTCTTACATAGCTCCTTGCTCAATTCCTGTAATTTTTCCTTGGAATAATGTGGGCTAGCATTTGTTTAAAGAACAAAATAAAATGCCATGGAAGAGACATGGGAATACAAACTAAGAAAATTCAATGGACAAGACTCTTGATCTGCTATAAAATGCCATGGAAGAGACATGGGAATACAAACTAAGAAAATTCAATGGACAAGACTCTTGATCTGCTATGATCTTTGATAGTGCTTATGAATTGTAGTCATATTCTGGTTGTTTTTTCCCTAGTTCATCTCCCTCAAACACTATTACATTTTTTCTTCATCTACACACACTTGTCAGAAAGTAAGACTATTAGTATGAACAGAGATCTGTAAGGATCTGTGTTTTATTATGTCCAGCTAAATCTCAGGTTGGCATTATTCTGCCTGTGACAACTGTGAAAAACTAGCGGCAAATTTTCCATTCCCAAGAATTTTCAAACCTATTTGCTGCTTACACACTAAATGGAAAACGTTATGAAGGGAACACTTTTAAGTAGAGTTTTTTCTTTTGCTGTGTTGTTACAAGTGAGACAGGGAGGGCCCATTTTAAAGAAGTGTCTAAGCATTTAGATATAGTATCTTATTTCACCAGACTGTTGGACACCTTGAAAGGCTCAGCAATAATGAACAAACAGGTCCAGTTCTGAACAAAGAGTACCCCTTGTCTAGCTGGTAGCAGCAAGACACCCTTACCCTGCAGTGGGTCATCTGGCAGAGGAAAATGCAATACTCAGTTTGCCTCCATTTTCCATTAGCTTTTGGCCACCCTGCACTGCTATTGAGTTACTTGGAGATGGAATAACTCCTGGTGCTACTCTCCATTGGAAGCAGAACTTGGAGGAATGGAAAACAGACTGGTGATCACAGTAGCCACACAGCACAGACCTGCCAAGCCAGGCTGATTCCAGTCTTATTGTGCTCAATAACAATTGTTACATATGCTTATATATGTACACATACACACATGAATAGTTTTGCATTAAATAAACCCCACTAAAATAAAACTGTCCTGGGCACGCAGATCAAACAGCTTGTCCAGTATCCTAAAATTGTGCTGGAAGGTTACTGCAATTTCCATTCCAGACATCTGCCACATCCAGCCTCCTCTCTAAGCAGATGAAAACCAATGGAGCCAGATGATGATGAAAAGTTGTGAGGGCAATGCAGTTAACACTTGCCCCTTAAAAAGAGAAAATGTGATATTTTTTTCAGCATGAGCATGTTACCAGGGCAGCAGCCACAGCATTGCAAGGCCAGCACTGCTCCGAGCCAAGGCTGTAGCTGCAAGAGCGTCTTGGAAGGGACAGCAGTGGAGCTACTGCCGGAAGAACTCGCTGAATGGAAATGGGCAGCCTACTTTTCTGAGGAGGCAGGTGGTTTTATTTAAAATGTATGAACAGCAACATTTATGAAAGGAGGAGCTTGAGTTACTCATGGCTGAAATAAGTTTATTCAGCCTTTGATGGGAAAACTTTTGTCCAATACATTATCCACCAGCATTATACAACCAGTTGTGGAAAGAATGTGTTTAGTCATACCATCTTGAAACGGCAGAATGCCAGATTTGATCCAAGATTTGAGAATGCTTGAGATGATGTATACTGTAAGAAGCCTTTCTGTGTGTACTGGCATCCAAAGGTCTATAAGAAACAGCACCCATCCAGCTTTAAAATAATTATTTTTTCACATAATAAATGTGGATAAAATATAATTACAGCAGGGCTCTGAGAAAATAAGGTTTTTTTGGAGTAACTCTTACCTGTGACCAACAATCTCAGTATTAAGTTAGCTGTTGTAAAAGTTAAGTGAAGAATTTACCCAGAATAGTCTTCAAATAATAGCTTGAAACTTAGATCTTTTCTTTTTAAAGCTTTTATAATTCTGGGTGAATATCCATGTAAATGCAAACATTTACAATAGAGCTGCGAGACACAGTGCAGCATTCATTATTTTACCGTAATAAATAAATCCACTATTGCAGAATTATGCATGACAAATTTGGATTTTATACACATGGATGTGATTAATAAAAATTGCAAGTTTCATAAATACACCAGAACAGTAGTGGGTTTTACTCTATTTATGGCCAAATTTGTCTCTGCAGCAACAATAGTCCTATTGCTGAAATGATTGCCACACTCAAAGTACACACCACAAACCACATCCACAAACACAGAGGCATTGCAAGGCATCTCCAAGGGGAACTGGCAAAGTACTGTTCTGTACACTTCTGCATCCATTCATACGTGCCTGGTAATTCCTGTTCCCTTCAGTACCATTTCCTTTTGTAGCAAACTCCTGGGGGAACAGGTTAGCCTAGAAAAACCCATTCTGTCATGATGCTGGATGCAAGGGTAATGGAAACCTGAACACATTTCACACACAACTGTATATTAGGAGGAGTTAAGCTCCTGATTCACATCCCATATATTCAGTTCTTTATGATAGTGCAGTTTGAAAATCCACCTACCCAGTCTGATAAATTGTTGGACTATTCTTTCTTTGTAGCCAAGATGAAATTTAGTAGCAGGCTCTCTCAATTACTCTCTTACTTACTAACATTCTTTTCCCTTTTTGCTGCCAACAAACTCATTTTAAAATGAAAGATCTGATATAGTTTTGTAGGTTAGCATGTGAATGCTGACTGGAAGCACTTGGTAACAATGATATTGTTGAGGTCTGCTGCCACAACTATAAGCACCAAGCAGATCACTGATTTAATCTCCAAACGAGATGGTGTGTTTGCAATGATAAAGGAATGACTAGATGTCTCCTCACTGTGCATCACTGTTGGCTCTGCTCCTGAACGAATTTAAGTCAGTGTTGTGCCCTTGATGCCAGAAATGCTACAGAGATTTAAGGCAGCTGAAGACCCATCCCACAGACTGCTGTTCCAGGTGGTAGCGAGATAGAAGGCAGAATGTTCTGGGGCTCACCTGGCTAAATAACATGTTCACTGGTGTGTGGATCATTTGTGATTTTGCGGTGAGTGGTGAGAAGATGAGAGGCAAAAGACTTCTCGTGCCACAGTTGGGTGATTTGGGCAGTAAGCAGTGAAGTGGGACAGATACACTCAGATCTCAAGTCTGCCAGCTTCAAAATAAACATCTCTTCTATAACACAAGAGTCCTGAACCAGATCCCTAGACAACAATCCTAGCTACCCAGTCAGTGAGACTCACCACAAGCTGAGAGAGTGCTATTTCGTCTCATCTCTTTCTGTCAAAACTTTTGGTGCAGAATGAAAGCAGAAACCAAACCCCAGAACTTGCCCCCAGATGGAGCCAACAACCAGCTCTGGATGGCTACGCCTTCCTCCACCTCAGTGCAAATCAGCAAGTGTTGAACCACTACAACTCAAAGAAAAAAATAAGCCAAGTGTTTACTTGTCATGATTAAGTAATACAAAAGAGATCAAAGTGTCAAGCCCAGTTTCATGGTGGGACCATGACAAGGCAGACACCATCACAAAAAACTATGAACAACTACAACGACTTCAATCCAGTCCTTCATTCTTTCGAGACATCTGTCACCTTTCACGGACTTTTCTGTGATACATTTTTAAGCTACAGACTTCTAGCAGAATACAAGTTTTGATTACAAACTGGATTGTCTCATGAATATTTTGCCAGCCTATTTGCATAAAAGAGCTCATCAATTTGTTTCTCACCAAGAACATTCCTTAAGGCATTAGAAACAAAGGTCAGCTGTAATTCTGAGCTCCACTTTTAAAATATTCACTGAGAAAGGGAAATTTATGTAAAATACATGGAAATGTGCTAAGATAGTAAGAGTATACTAAAGAATTTTCTGGTGATATTTGCAAGTTTTATTATATTTGGAGTTTTAATTGCAAGCAAAACAAGTGTTGCAATGTTTAGTGGAATTTTGTCTTGCACAGTTTCAGTAACACAGAATACCCACATACCATTGCATCTCTGCTCAGATAGATTTCACACTGACCATTCCTCCTCTGAAAGTCAGACCATACTTTATACTGTACCTATTGCAAAATCATGAGGCAGCTCTGGCAAGTGGATGGGATGAAAACTCTCAATTAATGTCTTCGCAGGAATTTTTTTATACTGGACTTTGGAAGATCTATGGCACAGCTTAGTTTAGTTTGGTCTCTGAATGTCACATCTAGATTTTGTATACACAAAACTTTATTTTTGCATTCGTACCACTCTAAATCAGAAAAGATAACCCTGAATAAAGCCTAAAAAAGACTAAATAAAAGTTTTGAGGCCGTAATTTTGTTATTTCATAGTTCCTGTGCTAACATAAAAATAGAAGTTATCCCTTCTGCTTCAGTTAAATGCCAAAATGTTTCAGGAAAACAAACAGATCCTGAATCCTGACACCTTTTTTGAAATGAATACTATCTTTGCTTCTGTATGGCAGAAAACCTAACAGATTGCTGTAATATAAAAAGTGCAAAAAGGATGCAGCATCTATCATTGTTCCCATTGATTCGTACTATTATTCCTACTTGCCCAGCTCTCTTCCTCCTGACCTTCATGCAGATGCTGCCAGTAAACAAATTATTCTCAGCTTTAGGTTCTATAATCATTCCCTGATGTTGTTGTGGGAAGCTCTTATACTGGATTACGATTACAAAATGTTTGTGTTCAGTAACATTGGGGCACTGGAGAATTAAAAATAAATTAAAAGCAGTCAGGGTGCTATTGTGGGTTGTATTTAGTGTTTAAAGACCATAGTGAAAAATTTACATCATGGTATGAGATCAGAAGAAGAAAAGGGCAGGATGAGAAGGATACTGAATGGCTACTGAATGGCTGTGTACAGAAAGAAAGCACTTCAAAAAACCCCTTCCATAGCCAAATTCCACCCTCGAATAGAAACGTGAACTTTTCAGAGGTTTTGAATAAACAGAACTATAAAATCAGATCTGTGATCAAATTCCTCTGCTTTGCCAAAAGCAAGCAGCCCATTCCTCAAATGAAATTCACTCACCTGTGAATGATGTGGTATCTCTGCAAATAATCCAAGGAAAGCGCCAGCTCACAAATGTAGAGTTTAACAGTTCCTTCATTAAAGTGGACGTTCTGCTGCAAATGGTAACGCAGGTCACCTCCGAGTAAGAGATCAACCACCATGAACATGTCTTCTTCATCTTGAAAGGAATACCTGGAAGAAAGAGTTACAGCTGAGATCTCAGGCTGATGATGTAGTCACAGCCGTGCCTTAGGGTGGCTCTCGTTAAGGAGATCCTGGTAAGTCCCTGATTTGCTCAAAAGGCATGCACAGAAAGGAATTCTCACTGCTGTGGTCCAGTCCTGCAAACAGGCTTCCATTGTGGTGGGACTCTGCATATTTAAGCATTGTGCTTTTACCACAGTGACAACTAAGTACCATGCAGATGCTCACTCACTCCTCTTTGCCCCAGTGGGTTGGGGAGGAGAATCAGAAAAAAGTAAAAACTTGTGGGTTGAGGTAAGACCAGTTTAGTAATTGAAAAAAGTAAAGTATAATAATAGTACTAATGATAAAACCAGTAATAATTTACAATGAAAAGGAGAGAAAGAAAGAAAACCTGAGAAGAACAAATGATGCATAACACCACTGCTCACCACCCCCTGACTGATGTCAAGCCTGTCCCCCAGCGGCAATCAGCCCTTCCCATCCAAATCCCCCAGTCTATATGACCATTATACTTTATGGTGTGGAATATCCCTTTGGACAGTTCGGATCAGCTGTCCCAGCTGTGCTCCCTTCTGGCTCCTTGTGCAGCTCCTCACTGGCAGAGCATGAGCCACTGGAAAGTCCTTGACTTAAGGTGAGCACTACTGAGCAACAGCCAAAACATCAGCGTGTTACCAACATTATTCTCATCCTGAATTCAAAACACAGCACTGTTCTAGTAAGAAGACAACTAGTTTTATCCCAGCTGAAACCAGAACATGAAGGCAAACAGAGCTTGAACTACTGCCATACTACTGTCTTATTTTAAACATGGACTAACACCTGAATGTTGATAAAACAGTATTTAAAATACCTTAAAGGTTTTTACATTCTTAAATAACCATATACTCATTCAGGTGACAAAATGGCTTACAAAATAGTGCCAATAAAAGGGAAGGCCTTGAAACACACTTGGTATTTACACACATACAACTCTAGTTCAGTGCTTATGGAAAGTATCCTGGCAGCATTGAGAGCTGCTGTCTCAGGGGTATTTTCCAGATTCAATAAATATACACAATGTTCTATTAGCTGAGTATTTTTTATAGCTTGCAGCGTAGGTCCAAATTCAATAAGGAATAAAACTGCAATTTTACTGCCTAACAATACATATTTTTTTCAGTCAGCAACTTATATCTTATAAAATGATAGTCTTCATGGTTACTGACTGAATTCTTCTGGACCCTTTCCCAGAACTGCCTGCTGAAAACTCTGAGGACCAAATTTTGATGTGATTTAAATCCTGTAAATCCAAAGGTGTAGCCAGTCAATGTACAGTATGTATATACATATATAGTGCTTGGGCAAGTAGGAATTTCCATGTGTTTCTACTTACCTTGGCTATGCTGCCATTGTTCTGTTTATTGCGGTCTGAGTGAACCGACAGAAACGCTCTGGATTTCATTTCTAAATGCAACGCTATAAGATATAGTTTTTCAGTTTTCCCAAATGGAGATTGGTAAATACCTTGTTTCTGATGTGAAATCACTCTTTTCTTAGAAATTGTTTTAGAATTAATTTTGATGTGAAGTTATATTATTTTATACCAGATACATATGGACTACTGAGAGGTGATCCACAATGATAATGCATCTTCCACCACCTTTGCTACCATGAGGTGTGTAATATATGTTGGCTATAGATGTGATTCAGTTCTTCTGAACTGTAAAATTTATGCCACGGAAATGAAAAAGAGTGGACTTGCAGAAAATCTGTGCACACCCTGCCCCCAGAGGCAGAAAAGTCTATATTAGATTATTTTAATTGACAGTTACGTAGAGTTTCATAGTCATTCCCAGGCTTGCACTTACTTACAATGAGGCACTGCTTAGGGGTTGTCACAGATGGTTCATTTTGAATTTAATGCTTGCTATTCTTTCTGAGTTCTGAGAAGCAACTTTCTCTCATACTCTGCTCTTCTGTTGCATTTCTGTGTGACTGCCAAATACCAGGAGGCGACAGTCATTTTATTTGCATTAAGCTTACTTCTCAATAAGTCAAACCTCTGAAGCAAAATGGTAAAGTAGGTGGCACATGGTGTCTGCTCACCTCTAGAGAGGCAGAATTTTGTAAAACACAAACACACACACAGGTTAAAAACCCAGAAGGCTTCAAATATATTCAAATTCCTCCAATTATTGTGCGTTACTGAACCTGGAGCAACTGCAGAAGCAAAGCTTAAATGTGTAGTTACATTTAAGATTTTTTTTCTTTTTTGACACTGCTGTTATTTTAAGTGAAGAAATTGTAGCATTGAGCAGAGGTAAAATCATCATCATAGAATGGCTTTGGTTGGAAAGGGGCTTAAAAATCATTTATTTCCAACCCCCCTGTCATGGGCAGGGACACCTTGCACTAGACTGGGTTACTCGAAGCCCCAGCCAACCTGGCCTTGAACACTACCAAAGATGGGGCAGCCACAGTTGCTCTGGGCACCAGTTCCAGTACCTCACCACCCTCTGAAAAATGTTAATTTTTCCCTTCAGTTACCACTTGAGCAAAGTATAGATTTTGTTTGTTTCCTTTTTATATTTAAAAATAAAAAATTGAAAAAAAATTGCAGATTGACATCTCTACTTAAATGATAAGTGAAATACTGCGTCTTGTCTGGGACTAAAGAGCACTCCCGGTGCCTAAAATCATATGAGTACATGTCAGTAGAAAAGGTTCTGATGCAACTCTAGTCTTGAGATATAAATGTTCTTAGTCATTATTTTGGGCAGAGACTGAAAGCAGGGTAAAGAGTGACTGCTGTGAACTTGCTTTGAAATCCAATGATTATTCCCTTTTTTTGGAAAATTATCAGTATGTTTCAAAGTGGATGTTCAGTCTAGACAAAAGACCCATCAGAACCATCAGAAATAAATGTGAGACCTTGTTCACGTCCAGATGAATGCTAACACTTGGCGGAATATGGTTTTCACTCCAAGCATGATTTTCAGCTGATATACTCTGGGTTTCTGTGCTTGTGAGTGGGGAATGGTGGTCCTTTGTCACCTCCCAGGCAAGCTTTGATGCATCTGTAATTGTTAATGATTTAAAAGAGAGATCAAACAAAGCTTTCCTACAGGGCTCAACCAATCCCCACCCATTCACTGCCTTGGGACTCTCAGGGCCTCAGGCATCCCTGGGAATCCAGGCTGGGATGACAACAGATGGGTTTTGTCCAGGGGCTGTCAGATTTGCTAGTGAATCATTGGTCTCCTGCTACTATGCCTTGCCTCTCAGATAAACACATGAAGTGCAATCCCTACAGACAGAGCTATAAGGCTTCCAGGGGTGACTGTACCTCTTGAACAAAGTATTTTGAACCCAGAGAAACCAAAGCAAAAACCCAAATAAACAAAACCCTCAACAAAACCAAAAAAGCCAACAATACCAAAACTAAACTGAGAGGTATTCAGAAGTATGGCTAATGTTTGGACTAGGCAGCCTTCCCGCACAGGACACTTTTCAGATTCTTCTGGGCCATCTTATCTAGATCACGATTTGCTAAGAAAGGTTAGATGATCCTTGAGATCCTTCCACCCTGGTATTCTATGATTCTGTGTTCTTTCATGACCTGTGGAGGGAGCACAGGTCAGTTTTATTTAGATGTTGAAGGTAGAATGACGCCCACCAAGACACAGCGGTTGAGAAGCTCAGTATATCCCCTCTGATGTTCTGCTCTTTCACTCAGAGCCAGAGTTGTTTTTTTTCATTTGTACTGATATGTGTCTGTGGTAACTCTGCTGACCCTGCCAGAAGTGTTGTGCATACTGGTGCAGTTAAGACACAAGCTGTGTAGGCACGGTTTGAAAGAATATGTGCGTGGACATGTTCAGTATATCAGCAGATTTTTTCACCCTCTCTAAATTCTATCACACCTGACACACATCATTATGCTAATCTTACACCTGTTCTCATGGATAATGGTGTCTTCCCTGCACAGTTGATCCATTTGGGTCAAACCTTCATGGGTGGGGTTTCTCTGACTGTCTGGATCAAACTATGGTGTGATTAGGACCATTCCAAGATATTTTCTGGAGGGTAAAGAAGTTCATCCCTGTGAAAATATGTGTCTATGACCTAGGGGAGAGCTTGGGCATGACAAACAGGAGAAGGTCTCTGGAGCTGATAGACACTACCCTATGCAGATCCTGCAGCTACCAATTTCTAAGCTACTGAATGCAGAGCAGGAGTTTCTCCTGGTCCTCCTGTGCAACTGGATAAGAAATGGTATTGTTTTCCTCCTACCCTGCCTTAAGAACTAACAGGACTTCAGGTGCCAGCTCAGACAATTTGGTTTGTCATGGTCACAAGCAACCTAGTCCTACGTCTCTCTCCCTCACACAAATCCAGTATTCTTTCTTTACATAAAAAATGAAATATTACCTTTATCTTTTTATCTATTTCAGTATTTCAAGAAATAAGAGCTTTTGATTTATTGGTCTAAGAATTGAAATAGACAAGTGAAATATTGGCTATGGGAGAAAGGAATCTTGAAAATGTTGCTGCAGGTTGGGGAGGGGCTGGTGGCAAATCAGACCAGTGGAGATTAGTCTTTGAGCAAACACTGTAATTTTACTTTTGTAAGGTTCTTATCAGCTCAAAGGTAAATGACATAGAAAAGAGTTGATTGGTTTTTGAAGTAAACTCAGATGTTCTTTGGGATTTTTATGTTAACCAGGTAGCTGAGAAATACCTGCTGAATGAATTGCAACATTGTGACTTATATGGAATATTAATCAATTGATATTAAATACCAATAATACATTACTAGCTTACCCTAAAGACAAAATTTGAATCCTTCTTGAAAGGAAAGAGTAAATGATTTGAAGTAATAGTTCTTGTTTGTGTCTTAAGCAGTGTCATTATCCCGTTATAGGAAAACTGTTCTAATTACAGACCCAGCCTCTGCTTTCTCTTGGTTGAAGAAAAGTTTTAATGCACTAGAATCATCTTTCTCCAAATTAAGATAAAATAATAAAGCCCATAGCAAACAGGGAATTGAATTTTTTATTATCTTCAGACTGGAAGATAAACTATTATTGAGCATAGTCCTCAATGGAAACACATTTAAACAAATCACTTTTTAAATAAGTTGTATCTGTTTCCACATTTATGTCTGTATATTTGTTTTAATAATATTTAATTTTTGTATTTATATCATATTTGTATTTATTATTTGTAACTGTGTCTTCATGAAAGCAGTTACAAATGAATTATTAATATAATTTTCCCCCCTTTCATTCCTTCTTTTTAGTTAACCAGGGTAATTTTTCATTGAAATCCTTCCAGTTGAGGCACCCAGTATTCATATATCTTGTTTCATATGAATTACCTGGGGAAAGGGACATCATGATGGATATTTTATATACAACTTAAATTAAAGATTAAAAACACGTTAGAAAAATTTCATCATTAAGCCCAAACCTAACTTCATAATCTTGAGGTAATCAGTTAAAGCAAGATATGCACAGTTCATATATTCAGAAAACACTTCTGCTTTCCATTGAATACGAAAAATGATTGATCCTTGGTGTCTCCTAACTACAAAATTAAAGAAGGATCCCTTTTCAGTTTTCCCCTGGTAATATTAAAGCGACATGGTAATTTTTTCGATGACATAAACCTCCCACTAGTAACTGTAGATTTTCCCATTGTAGATGTAGATCCCATTTCTTGATATGGTTGCCTTGCTTTTTTCTCTTACCAGTCCAATTTGTGTAACTGTGTTCTAGAATACTCCTCAGCCGCTGTACAGCAGCAACGGGTTCACCCAAGGCTTGCTGCATTGAAAAAGAACAGGTCACTTAAAGGCTTGAATAATTTGGCATTTGCCAAAGTTAGTCAGAGAAGAAAAATAACAGTCCAGAGCTCTCTTGAATGGGTATGGTGGAATAAAATATAGACATAAGTTGTTACAAGTATAGGTTATAATATAGGTGCCAAAAATAGCAACTTTGATCAGTCAAACATCAAATCATTACAAATTTGCCTGTGCTGAGAAGGTGTGCTGAAAACTATTACACCTACTGTGACTGGGAATAGAAAATACCTACCTTTGAATTACGTGTTTCATAAAATGCGGTGTCCAAGCCAACCAAATTAATGTTTTTGTTAAAGTTTCTGTGTTCTGCCTGCCAAGGACAAGCCTCAAGAGACAAAGCCTCAAGATTTATTAACTTTGTAAATACAAATATGCAAGTATTTCGAAGGAATGATGGAAATGTTCCTTCATGATGTCTGTTTTTGCTTACATTTCTATAGATTTCTTTGTTCTTTTGGAAAATGGATAAACATTAGCTATTGGAATTTGAGATATATGCTTGCAAAGTATTTAATAGAAGTCTATTGTTGGAAAGAAATGGAAATATGCGTATTTCCAAACTCAGAAAGACAAGAGTCATTTCTACAAATGTTGTTAAGGACAAAGGACAATTTCTTCCTCTATTCTTCCTATACTTCTTTCTAAAGATAAGAAAATATCTTTCAATATTCTCTATTGAAAACTTTTGAGAACAGGGAATTTCTTCTATAAAGACTTAAGTTGTTTATGCTTATACCGTCTCAAATTCTATTCAGCACTGCAGTGACCAAATAAAACAGGTAAGAAAAATGCCTAAATAAAAAATAGCCTGAAATTAAGTTGAAAGATGACTAGAATTTGTTTCAAGAAAGATAGTAAGAGACATGTCACAGACTTATTAGCATAGTAAATATTCGCACTTAGCTCCCATCCAGGCAAGGGTTATTAATTAGAGACAGTTCAGTATTCATCCTCACATGGAAGAAAATTTTCTCCCTCCCGACCACAAATCCTCTCTGATCTGAGAAAGAACAGTTCATCATCTGGACATGAGCTGTCCCTGTGCACTCACAGCTCAGAAAACCAAAGCTGTCCTGGGCTGCATCCAAAGCAGTGTGGCCAGCAGGGTGAGGGAGGGGATTCTGCCCCTCTGCTCTGCTCTCCTGAGACCCCACCTGCAGTGCTGCATCCAGCTCTGGGGTGCCAGGACAGGAAGGACATGGACCTGCTGGAGCAAGTCCAGAGGAGGCCACCAAGATGATCAGAGGGATGGAGCACGTCTTCTGGGAGGAAATGCTAAGAGAATTGGGATTGTTCAACCTAGAAAAGAGAAGGCTTTCGGGTGACCTAACTGAAGCCTTCCAGTACCTGAAGGGAGGCTACAAGAAAGAGAGCATGTAGGGACAGGACAAGGAGGAATGGCTTTAAACGGAAGACAAATTTAGATTAGATATTAGGAAGAAATTCTTTACTATGAGGGTGCTGAGGCACTGGAACAGGTTTTGCAGAAAAGTTGTGGATGCCTTCATCCTGAAAGTGTTCAACGCCAGGTCTGGTGTGGTTCTGAGCAACCTGGTCCACGGCAGGGGAGTTGGAACTGGATGAACTTTGAGATAGGTCCCTTCCAACCCAGGCCACTCTGTGATTTTATGATCATTCCCATATGCACTGTCACAGCGCTTGGCCCAGTTCATCACAAGATACATGACCATGCCATGGGCAGGCAGCAAACAGTAATGAACTAAACATGAAAATGCAAAATGCAAAATAAATAACTGTTGTTTGCTCTTTTACCACGCACTTTGCTTTCAGCTAATGAAATAAAACTCAATTCTATATTTTTGCATGCACAAACTACAGTTATTGGTCAATGCTGGTTTGAAGTGTTTAAGCTCTTTGTGAGTCCTGATCATCTGAGATGGTTTGTTTTAGAGCACCTTTTCTTTCACTCCTTCACATGGTTCTAATCAACCATTGCTTTGCTCCACCTAAAAGAAGCTTCTTTATTTCTGCCTCTGATTTTGCAAATACTAGGGGAGGAAGAGGTCATTTGTGATGTGGGTTATGGTAATAACTGTAGATAGTGGAAAAGGGCAGGTTTAGATTTGATATTAGGAAGAAATTCTTTACTCAGGGGCACTGGAAGAGGTTTCCCAGAGAAGCTGAGGATGGCCCATCCATGGAAGGTTCAAGGCCAGGCTGGATGGGACTTTGAGCAGCCTGGTCTAGAGGAAGGCGTCTCTGCCCATTGGAAATTGATGGTCATTATGGTGTCTCCCAACCCTAACCATTCTACGAAAATATGGTATTTAGCTTGTGTTCATGGTGGTGATATTGTAGAGAAACCATGAGAGAAACCATGTGATTAAATGTAGGTGGCCAGCTACTAAACGAGAAAGAGTTCTAACTGTTTTCTGTTCCTTTTAGGCTGGGACTAAAGAGCTTAGATCCAGGGTTTGCACACGGCCCACAGTCATGTGAGATCTTTTACACTGTGATTAAGTAGTTCTCACTGAACATTAAAATAGACTCGCAGAATAATTTTGGATGGAAAAGCTCTTCAGATGCCAGTGAGTCCAACCACCTGCTCAAAGCAGGGCTAATTTCAAACTAGGTCAGGTTGCCTGGGGCCTTATCCAGGGCAGTTTTGAAACTCTCCAAGGATAGGAATTCCACAGCTTCTCAGGGAAGCATGTTCCACCCACTCATTTAGTTTTGAAGAGACATTTTGCTTATATCCAGTTGGGATTTCTCTTGCTGAACTGTGCCACTTAAGTCACTCATCCTTTCAGTGTAATGAGTTTTTCTCCATCTGTAGACATTGCCATCTTCATGTCATCCCCACCACACCTTTGAGTAGTGGAAAACTGTAATTAGTTCCCTCCCTCAGCTCAGCAGTGTCATGTCCCAGCTCTGCTCTCTAACCCAGGAGCAATGATACTTCCTCAGAAGTTGTAGAAAAGGGCTGGATGACCTTATTCTAAGGAAGACCACTGCAGCAGGTAACTTTTGAGATGATAAATGACACTAGTTGAAACTTTCATGAACCCTTGTTTAAGGCCTAGGAAATTTCAGACAAATAGGATGAGGTTTTGGTACACTATGAAAAATCAAATGGAGGGAAAAAGCCACACTGCTATCAATTACTGTGGCTCTGGAAACATTTTTATTCCCACATATTAAGAGCTCTGTTTTTGCAAATGGCTGGTCTCTAAAAGTGTTTTCTCATAATTTGTTTTTCAGGAGAAAATTAATTACTTTTCTGGCTCATTTGCTCGTATACTTGTAGACTTAATGGCACAGTGTCATGCTAAACTCTGTGTTTTCTCAAATATTATTAGACCAATGATGAAGTAAGACTTGCAAATGAATGCAAAATAGGCTCATTTCTCAGTCTATTTGTTTAGGATTTTTAGCAGACTTGGATGCAATATCCTCAAAGCTCATTTTAATTGTTCTGCTATCAAGAAAAGCACGGCAGCTTTCACCAGCCACACTCAGTTTTACTCTCTGAGCCCAAAGTCAGCTTCATTCTTCATCAAATTTTTCCAAGTGTTTTATCTTTCATATATCTTTTGTTGAGTGGAACAAAGAAAAGTCTCCACTATCTTCTGTTCTATTTATAGTCTTTAAAATAGGTACATCACAATTACACATGAGAGCTCTATTCTGGCTGAGTGAATTAGAACATATATAGAAGGCATTTAGGATTTGTTGATACTCTCATCTGAATGCAGCCTCCAAAATCCATTCAGCTGTGTTGGAGATGTGCTGTGACTTGGCGAATGTTCACCAAGTTCTTCATTATCACTTCGTGTTATTATCACTGCCAATTTATAGCACTTCATATGCACGTGGCACTACAGCAGTAGCAATTATGTGTATAGTGCCAACCAGTCTCTCTTGTCCCCGGGTTGTCTCAAACACTTCCAATTAAAGCAGGCAACAGACAGCTTGTGTGACGAACTCAGGGAAATTACTCACACAAACAAGTGCCCCACTACCAATACAGGAAACTGCTCACCTAGAAAAATAGGTACTTGAGAAAGTTGTGGGCAAGGAAAAAGCCCATGGGGAATAACGGACTGAAAACTTGGACCCCATGTGAGGTGCAGGTCTAGAGCTCAGTCTGTAACTTGCAAAGCTTGATATATTCATAATTAAGGAATCACTGAATCCTTTAGATTGGAAAAGACCTGCAAGATCAAGTCCCACTATTAACCCAGGACTGCCAAGTCTACCACTAAACCATGTCCTTAAGAGCCACATCTATATGTCTTTTAAACACTTCCAGGGATGGTTGCTCCACCACTTCCCTGAACAGCGTGTTCCAGTGCTTGACATGGTCCATCCTGATAAGTAGAAAATGAAGCATAAGAAGGAAGCCAGCATGGATGAGTAAGGACATCCTAACTGAACTCAGAGAGTAAAAATAAGCATACAAGAGGTGGAAGTAGGGGTGGGTGATCCAGGAGGAACACAGTTATCCAATCTTGCAGAGACAGGGTTAGGAAAGCCAAGGCTGACCTGGAATACTGCATCCCATTCTCAGCTTCCCAGTCCATGAAGAGTAAGGCACAGGGTCACAAAGATGAATAAAGAACTGGAGCATTTTTCATATGAGAAAAGGTTGGGAGAGCTGGGACTGTTCACCCTGGAGAAGGTTTAGGTGGGATCTCATCAATGTGTACAAATACCTGATGGGCAGAAATGAAGGAGAGAGAGACAGACTCTTCCCAGCAGTGCTCCGTGACAGGACAAGAGGAAATGAGCACAAATTAAAACACATTAATCCCATGTGAACACAAGAAAATACTACTTCTGTGAGGATTGTCAAACATTGGTTCGACAGGTTGCTCAGAGAGGCCATGGAGTTTTCCTTTGAGGAGACACTAAAATCCCAACTGGGCAACCCGCAGGTGACCCTGCTTGAGCTGAGGGCTTGCACTAGGTGAATTCAAGATGTCACTTCCAAACTAAACAATTCTGTGATTCTGCAATCTTTTAATTGCAGCAGCTAACCAGCTCTCTAAACTACATATAATTAAAGGAGTGTTGAAGAACAGAATTTGAGCAGATGTTTGTCTCATGGAGAATTTCCTCTGTTTCTCTTCCCTCTTTCTCACAACCTCATTATTTGAGGTTCACAGATCTTCATTTGCTGGAAGATTTTTTAAAAAGTAGCTACCAATACTAATAGAGATAAACATAACTACTAAACAAGGATTTCAACCTGATCAAATAACCCAAATTTTAGAGCACAGAGCAATAAGATTGTGCTGGGACAACAGAAGTTAATGAAAGAAAACTGTTGCAGATTTGGAATTACACTATGTTGAAACCCAAAGTTCAGCAGTCAACTTGTGATGGATTACAACAAATTACTCCAAACTCCCTCTATGTTTAACTTCAAACACTGTTATATTTTAGGGACAATCTCGTGTCTTTTTTTCAGTTTTATGAAGCAAAGAAACATCAAAGTTGCAGCACTTACCATTGAGCTTCAATCATAACAAAATTTAACCTTCAGCACATGATTCATTGAATGAACAACAAATCACATACTGGAGTTAAGAATAGGTATAAATCTTTGCTGTGTATAACCTTGGACACTGCACTGATTGTGTATGTGTATCTCTGTATGTTTGGCACTCCGCATGAGTTGAGAGGCTTAAAATAATGCTTTTCTTTTTCATTTATTTAGGCATGAACGAGATTTTCCTCTGAGCTAAACAAACCCCTTCATTTTCCTGGTATGAAACATAGAAAAGGCAGATCAGTCTTTCCTTGCATGCATACACATTCTGTAGCTAGTTTACTCTCTGGAATTTGACAGATTTCCTATCATCCGTTTCCCTCTTCCTGACTTCAGGAAACTGTAAACTAAAATTTCTCACTGCTACTGACATAAACGGTTTGGTTTTGTTAGAAATATACAAACACTCTTCAACCAGCTGCCAGAAAATCTCCACCACTCCAGTATAATCCTGGTGAACAAAGCCAGCTACTCAAAAGGTTTCACTCAAGCATCTTCTCTTACTTTCTGTCAATAAAATAGTTATTTTGAAACTGTGGTGCTGAAGTATAATGCATTCAATCGCATGCAGATGCCGACTAACATTTTCAGACATTCCTCTTAGTATGATGTACCTGATTTCTTAACTGTGGGCATTTCTAAAATGTTAAAATAAATTAAACAAGATGGACCAAAACACGTCTCACTCTGTCAAATCTTTACTAGCTTATTTCAGACTTACCCTCTTAATTGGCATGCAAGTTATTTTGCAAGCTTTCCAAACCCAAAAGATGAAGCAGAAATCTGAATAGTAATGTGAAGGATGTAGTGCAAAACAAATTAGGCTTATTGTTTCTCTGTCATTTTCAACGAGGACAGAAAGCTGTTTTCAGTTTCAATTTAATTTCCTTCATACAAAAATTTCCTTCCAAAATTCAATTTCCATGCAAAAACCAATTCTTCTGGAAGGAATGTAAAATAACAGTGTGATTTAAGTGATTCTTCAAGCAGCATGAGCACACATGAAATAACCTTTTATTTTTACTGTTGTTTCTCATCCATACACCAAATCTAGGAGAAACCTTAATCCAACCAGGCACGTGCTCAACAACTTACTAGAATTGAGTTACTTAGATCCAATTTTGTCCAGACTACCTTTGGATATATTATTAATGTACTTTGGGCTAGAAAAGTAGCCTCTCTATGGTCACTGTGCAGTAAGCAGGACACCTATGGTCCTGCTCACAGGTGTGGTAACTACCCTCTAGAATTTTCCTCTTTTTCCCACTGATTACAGAGGCAGACCAAGGCAATGAGGTTGATGTCTGAAGTGAGCTGGGAAGAATTCAGGTGCTCTGGAGCTGGTCTTTTCTGTTTTGGGAAGTCCCTATTATGGTCAGTGCATCACATTCACATGTACATTTTGACTACTACAGAAGGGTTGATAATTATGACCGTCAGTGAACATTTTTTGTTTGATCAGCAGAGACACATGTAAGACAGATTTTCTGACTTATGCTGATCTCACAGGTTCTGAGTTCCCTACAGGTTCTGAGTAACTGTGGTGCATATCTTGCTTCTGATCACTTAATTGATTTTACATTTAACTCCAGGAAGACAGACCTTCATCTATTCACATTAAAAAGACAGGAAAGGCATTAACTTGCAAATACAACATGTTATGATGCATAAGCCAGGAAAAAGGCATATAATAAAAACCTTCCTAATTTTCTGTCTGTGTTGCTCCTCCCCATCTGAAGAAGCTTTTTGTTAATGCTCTATTTCATGTAAGTGGCACCTTGTTCTTTAATAAGAACAAGATTTAGTGCAAGGAGACAGAAAGAGTGAGGAGCCCTTCAGATTAGGGATCCTGAATTAAGAAGGAGATTCTTTAGGGCAGTTATAGGAATAATTAAATTAAATAAACATAGGCAAATACTCCTGTGCTTTTTAATTTTTTTTTTATATTGCTGTCTCTACATTAATCCCAGCATATCAGTGAAGTTCAAAGGAAGAAAAGCTGCTCGAAAATCTCTGTTTAACACATCTTACTCCGACATAATGATAAACAATTGAGTTTCTCCAGATACTGCAGTGATCAGTCACACAGCTGGTCACAAAGTAACATGCACTGCTCACAGCAGTGTAAGGATTCAGACTAGGACATCTCTATGGTTATTTCTCATCTGGCAGAATTTTATACTCATTAATTTGAATATGAGCAGTCAGATAATCAAAGTCCACGATTCTTAGGATTCTGTTTCATGGCAGGTCTTGTGCCAGGCTCATGCCATGCTTACCGCCATAGGAGGCAGTGAGGCTTCCACTTGTATTTTGTGTATGTGCCACACTTTCATGTCCCCTCCTCTTAGCACGGGAAGTGGAACATCTTCCCTTGGTAGATCTTTTGGGTCTTGCTGTTTTCTGAAATGTGCAGTGCTGTGAGTACTATGTTAGGAACGTTCTTCCACGCTTGCAGCAGACACAGAAGTTGTTTGAGACCGTTCTTAGAGCCTGGTGAAGACTACAGCTCTAAAGAAAAAAAGGAAGGAAACCCTTTTACTGCTTTACTTTATCCATGAAGTAGCCAAATCTCTGAGTAAAAATCTATTTTTCAGGGAGGATGTGCTGAATGGGAATTTATGATCTCATCATGTGAAAAAAAACCCCAAACCCAATCTCTAGTTCTGCCTGTATTCCCTTTGTTTAAATTTTCTGGGAATGACTCTCAATGATTCACTGTTCTTTATTCATTGTAACTGCTGCCAAAAAGCAATATTTTTGTCATGGCAGAAATTTATTTCAGAATGTGAATAATCAAACCTTTCTGCCACCCTTAGATTCAGCATCTTGTTTTTCCAATTCCAATTATAGTCGCAATAAATGTTAAGATTTGTTATAAAACTGAGATAACTTTGCCTTTCTAATTTATAGTCGAGTTTATCAAGTTGATGCAGAGCAATCACACAGAAGCAACTTCAGATGTCAACTACTATCATTCTATTTCACCCCAGACATTTAAATTATTCTGCAAAATTGAATGTCAAGCCTTCAATATTTCCTCTTCTTTTATTTTAAATTTAACATGTCAGAGTCATGTTTTTGTGGTAACATTGCTTAGGTTAATAGAGGCGCAGACAGGAGGAGCACGTCAAACCGTCAGGAACAAGGGAGAGACCCCAATGAGAGCAAACAACATCACCTTCAAAAGCACCATTGCACTAAGTGAACTAAATCCAGGGCTGTACACAGGGCCTTTGACACCAGGCATCTTTTTTCCAGATGCAAACAGAAGCAGACATGAAGGAGTGATACTGAAAGCTTCCTCACAGGCACTGCTTCCCAGCTTCCACATATAGGGCTTCTTGAATCGCTATTTCTATATTAACAATACAACTAAATGCAACAGTTATTAATTGAATACAGTAGATATAAATGGACTTACTGGTGTCTATCAGGAAGACTCCCCTGACTGCATGTTCTGCACAACTGCAAGCCAGAGACAGGTTGTGCTATTGGTTAAGAAGATGAGACAAGGAATAAATTGGGTGCCATGGTTGTGGATGGCCAAATCCACAGCTGAAGAGCTACAGTCCAGTCTCTTGAACTGATGAGCAAATGGCTGGGCAGTTGCATTTTCCAGTGGCTTGAGACAGGATGGAGTGTTGCTTCCATTCCTGACCTGTCCTGCCTCTGCACAAATATGTCCTGATCTTACCTTGAATCTCTCTTAACATGTTTCCTTGTTAAGAAAATAGGAGGGGAAAGGAAATTTAAGCAAATCTCCTTCAAAATTTGGTTCACTGATGCTTATAAATGTCCATGGAAATCCCAGATTTTTATTTTTCTTTTTAATGTGTGCCCAACCAAACACTACAAAATCTGGGAGAGGCACCAGCCTGGTGACATGACAGCTTCAGAGCAGGGCAGTCCAGACACTGAAGTGGGTGTAGATCTTCTGGCTCAGGCAAGCCAGCAGCCTGCATATGGGGGAAGAAGGCAGAAATTCAACCTGGGAGCTCTTTCTTCTTCACAACCCACTAGCAAAGGAGTCAAGAGCCTGGCTGTCTAACAGACCTCCAGGCAAGACAAGAAGGGGGCAGGTTTCCAACAAAATTTTTTCTTAATTGACATGTCTTCAGAACATTTGATTCACTTTAATTGAGGTTCTTATCATTTTTCTGTAAAAGTCTTAGCCAGGTCCAAACACAGCAAATTTATCTTACTGCACACGAAGAGAAAATTATTATAAACTGTCCCCCCAAGCTGTATTTGTCTTAATTTGAGGTAATAATTGAAGTGGATCTGACTCTCAGTGCTAAGGCTGGCAGCTGTAGCTAAATTGGATGGGACAATGGAAACAATATATTCCTTTAATAAGCTAGTATGAGACTGAAAAACGTTTGCATTTAGGACTGGGACCAAGAAAGAAACATCACTTTGTTGAACACATTAACCAAGCTTCTAACAGAGGCTGATGGCAATTTACACACTATAGCAGAGAGCGGGAAGACACTTTTAGCATGCAAATATGTAGACTGAAGATGTCAATTTATCCTCTGACAGAGGGAGGCAAATAGCTGCAGAAATCATCCTTTGTGAATGCATGTGTTAACTACAGTCTTGAGTACAGACACGGTAATGCAGCAGAAACAGTGAGAAAGCTGAAATTCTGAGAATGAAGTTGGGTAACTGCCTAAAAACAAAACTGGCAAAGACAAAATCTTATTTCTTGGTCTCACATTCTGCTTTAATTCTTAGGCCACATCTCTAAATTGGCAGGAAAAAAGCAGGAAATTCTTTGTTTCTTTAAGTTCATCCATGTGCAAATATGGAATCACCTGTACACACCCCTGAGCACTACACCAGTGTGATAAATCTGTCTGTCATCTCTCCTCTCTTTTCTCATGATTACAATATTCAGCATCCTCACAAACTTGTGGCTGGAAGGAAATGAGGAGTGCAGAGCACCCTGCACATCCTACTGAGGCTGTTACCCTGCCGTTCTGGTTTGTGGTTCTGCCTCAGGAAAGGAAATTACAATGCAAGCTGTAAGAGTGGCTGCTCTGCAAAACAGAAATGAAAAGAAAGAAAGGAATGTTTGTAACCATGGGCAAGGTACACACTGCCTTCTGTCACTGCTCTGCATTTTGTCAACAGCATCCCATTTTAACAGGAGCACAGCTCTTCTCTTGTGCCCAGCCAGATCCCCAGGTCAGAGTTTTCAACTCTGGCTTCCCAGTGCAGGAACAATCAGACAGCACTGGTTAGAGATGAAACAGTCTCTTTCAAATGGATATTTACAAGAAAGCCAATGTGAAATTTCTTTGTCTTTACACGTCAGCTTATTACACAGAAGGGAGAGAACAAATGTCCCATGGACCACAGTCATTAGAAAAGACCTGGTTATTGTCCCTGTTTCACTTCTGAGAAGGGATTCCATTTGCCATCAGGGGGGAGGGGAGTCTGGGCTGTGACACTGCATAGCTGTTCTCACACATCCAGCCTTTGGGCTCCAGATCATCTTCTCCCTTGGTTTCCCTGCTGTCCTCAACACAGGTTCCAAGATCTCCACCCCAGGTCTCTGCTTGTAGAGATCTATATCGCACTAAAGCATCTCCCTTCCATTTTGGCTCTGCACCAAATCACATCCACCCAAATTGCTTTCCAGTGAAGCATCTCTGACTTAATCACTGAGCAGTGATTAAGTTCACTCATTAAGTGCATATAGCTCTTATGGAAAAGCAGATCCAAACCAGAACCTTTAAGCAAGTCTTACCTGTTGGAAGGCAGGTCATTCAAAAAGAAGCCCACTACTTTTAGCATAGAAGTGATTGGCACTTTCTTATTCATGAAATGAGTAAAGAAAATCACTATTTAATCAGAAAAGCTCAAAAGTGATCTCATCTGTAACATAACATTTATAGTGAGGTGGATGTGATGGTCTGTGCTCAGGAAGATAAGAGCAAAGCATGAGATAAAAATTCACCTCAAATGAATCATCAAGAGAATAATATTAAAAATAAAAAGGGCTAATACCATTATTTTCCCAAATTCCACACTGTAAATCACCTTATGTCACAGCCTCAAGTCCTCTGTCACAATATGGGAGAAAAATAATTAATAGTAAAAATATGCATTCACACCCACCATAGAATTGGATAAAAAAAATCAAAGCAACTACTTCAGAAGTTTAAAAATGTTCATTTAAAAGACCTATTCAGACATCTATAAGGAAGGATAAACTATTTGTTTGTTCCTTTGCTACCATTATAACTTGCTGCTTTGGTTATTGGCACTGCTGATGCAGAGAAGTGGTAACAATTCTCAAAAGGATGATCTCAAAGGGAATGGGAAAGAGAACAGAAGAACATCAGCATTTAGTGAAATGTTAATAGGATGAAAACTGTAAAATCGGCTGATGGCAGCATGAGGCCACCAAGGTACCAGCAGTATTGAAGCTTGGTCTCCATGACAATGTCATAAATTGTGTATGAAATTAATATTTAAAAGGCAGGAAGGAAGTCCTCTGAAGCACCAGGGTTTCATCAGAGAGAGAACTAAAAGGCCAGTGGACACCTCAAACTAAATATTTCCAGAAACACAGTTTGACAGCTGGAAGAGTTATTCAGTAGTTTCTCCAAGTCCTCAGCCATTTTCCACATCAGGGGTATAACTAAATTCTCTGTAGCAAAATCTTTGTAGCATTGATGGTCTGCTCATACATTTATCAGATCTGCTGACAAGTGCATTTGACTTTTTCAAATATTCTGAAATATGCACTTTCTTCCCAGCTAGAGCAAGTCTTATTTTTCTAGCTATCCAGAGTTAAGATTCCGGAGGCAATAAAAGAGTGTTTTAGATGATTAATAATTTAACCTCTAACTAGTGGATTAGCCTTCTTTTTTTGGCATTTAATTGCACTTTAGGAAAAAAAAAAAACCAAATGCTTTTAAACAATTGAGGAAAATCCAATAGTGCTTTCTATAACTTTTCTTTTGTATAATTACAGAATACTGGGTATTTATTAATTTGCTTACTAACAGAAATTTGTGTGTATTTGACCAGTAATTCACAAGAAGACATTGATTGGTTTTGTTTCATTTTTGCCCTCTCGGCTCCTGCATTTCAAGATAGTGGGTCAAACTCTGAATTTTTTAATTTTGGGGAATTCTGAATGATAAAACTTTCTAGGACCTTCCATTTCTTCTCTTTTTTCACAGTCATGTCAATTACTATTCTACAAGCACCAAAAGGAAGCATAGTAAGAAGCAGAAAAAAGAGACATAATGTTAACTGAGAGTTTATTTCCTGAAGTCAAATTATTGAGAAATACCATTTTCAAAATGCCATATTAAGTTCACAATAAACTGCTTTTACTAAATCAGTACACTAGTCACTTTTATGTTCGTTCCAAACTTTAAAAGACATGACTTAAAGCGATTTCAAACCCACCTCATTTTCCAACCATCTCCTGCTCCAAATGAGAACACCCAGTTTCAGGGACCGTGCCAGCTCAGAGAATCAATCCCTTCATTAAAAGAAAACTGAAGTGCTCACAATTCATTAGCAATAATCTTGTCTATTAAATCATCATAATTGTCACCCCTCCCAGAACAGATCCATTTCTTGTCAAGAGTATTCTCATCCCTTACCAGCCCTTCCCCAAACTTCCCTGCACCATTCCAGAAACTAATTTTTCATCTCAAGTCATATCCTTCTCTTCTCCTGCTCTTCAAGTTCACCTGTTCAAGGTCAGCTTACTAACAGTATGCCCTTAGGATGAGGCACTTGGGCAGCCTGCTCTATCCACTCTTTCCCCCTGTCCACACCCCATTCTACCCACAGAGGCAACCTGTGTCAGTGTACAAACAGTTTACTCATACAATTCCATCAGGGTTGCTGGCTTTTTGGGGGCTGGACCTGTTGCTATCAGCAGAAAAGCTGCTGAGTAAATCCACTGCTTGCATATCCCTCTATTTCTATGTCCAGGGTTTACTTGCTGTACCTCAGCAGTCATGAGATACAGCACAAATACACCGAGATTTTAAAATAAAACATATGAAGCAAGTCTCCTCCCAGCAGTCATCTTTAGGCAGGAAAGGGAGAAATCTTCAAAGCCTTCAGAGAGAAGGAATATCACATTGATATGAATTAAAGAATTAATAGGCCTCAAGTACAATACTGATCAGCAACTTCTAATGGGTTTCCCAGCATCCCTGTGAATTATGTGGGTAACACTCATGTCTCCATTCTAGTAATACATTTGAAATAATAAGATAACCTACAGCTGCTGAGAACTGTTATCTCATTAGTGGAATCCAATATTAAAAGGATTTCTCAATTCCTATCTGTGGGAACACTCTGCCAGAAGAGCTCAGGTCAGCTCTAACATCAAATGCAATGAAAAGCTGTTCAGTGTCTTGGTGTGTATCATTTGATTATTTTAAATACTCAGTGACTGTAATTGCCTTTCTTTCTAATAGCTGGTTTTAATTACTCAGTGGCTCATCAGTATGTCGCAGGTGCAGTTCTTTAAATAATCAGGTAGAAAATTTCTTTTTTGATATTTCAGGTGATTCAAAAGAAAAGGAGGGAAATTGCATGACCAAAACTTCAGATTTTGGCAGTTACTGCAGAAAGATGATCTGATTGTATCCTGTAATACCATGGTTTTTAATGTTCATATTATAGCAAATTTCTAAAAGACTGATGAGATATAAGAGTCAGGACATTTGTAATTCACTGGTGAAAGAGGTGATATGGCTGACAAATGAGTTTGAAAGTCTAAATAAGATTTGTTAGATTTAATAATGCAAATAAGCTGCTGCTGTTTTCATGGAGTTACTGGATATTTTAATCAGTTGAATCAATAATTACCAGCTACTGCTTATAGGAATGTGAATGTTTTTCTGACAGAGTGGTTTCTGGGATACTTCATCTGCACATGTAATTCTCCACAGTTGTTGGGATGTTCATTTTGAATCATGACTGGTTAACCTTGGCATATGCTTTTAGTTGAACAAACACTTTATGCTATTTCTTACCACTCAATTCACAATGAAGTGATTTTATAGCATGGGAAACACAGTAAGTGTTGTCAAAAGAGAGGTTTACTTAAGAAAATTATTCCAAGTCAGTACAAAAAAGCAATTAAGATCAATACCCATCATGATGATGGCATATACATCATGCTTATCATCATTTACAGAGAGTATCTGAAAGTTCTACAAAATGCAAAAATTTTACAAAATGTAGAACTTTTGGGTGTGTGAGCATCCATCAAAGAAACCAAACATCAGTCCACCTGTAGACCATTAACTAAAATATTCAAGTGATCTAAATTACACATTTATACACAAATGCCTAATATTTTCAGGCCACCAAAGACAAAAGTAGGTATTTTGATTGTGAAGAATCAATTAGCTGAGCTTTCCTGCAGTATAAATGGTTGCAAGATCCCATTTTCACATTTGGGAAGGGATAGTTGATGATGCCACATTCACTCTTTACTTACACTTTTTCTGTCTCAGAACCAAGCTGTTTGAAACTGCTCAAAGGATTTAACTATTAGTTAATTAGGAATTTATTAGGAATAAAATTTAGTAAGAAAAAATGCCATGGTTCATTTTATTCATATATCAACAGTATTTTTTCTCTGTTAATCCCACAGAGGATACAGTAGGATTTGGGCTGACAACATTGATAAAACCAGAGACACTCTTGTGCTTCTGTGCCATTATATTTGAATAAAAATATTGTTATTTTAACAACAAAGAAAAATTTTCAGGATTTTCTTTTTCTTCCTTTTTTTGAAGCTTTTAATTAATGTATTTGAGCTCTTCACCGCTGCATGATAGTCACACATTAAGTGACATGCTTCAGATGTGAGTCAATTTTCCAGAGTTCTTCAACTGCAGGAACTTATAAATAAATAAAAACAACGCATGGAAAAAATAAATTTCTTTCAGATTTTATCAAATATTTTATCAGGGTTCATTCTTACTTTCCCCACAATATTTCATTTCCTCTCCTGTAAGCACTCGAATCATTCAGAACTGACTCTGAATGACACATGTCACTCAACTATTTGTTCCCCGTGATGAAAATGTGTTTCTTCCAAAACACAGTTAAGCTAATAAATGTCCTTGGGCTCTATTGTTTTACTTAAAGAGCACCAGAAATATTCCTGATCTATATTTGATTGAAGTAGTTGCTGATTTTATAGTTGCAGATTTTGCAGTCAAGATGTCTAATTTGCCAGTCACTGACCCCTGAAACTTGGTTTCCACTTGACATGGAAAATGTATGATGAAGTACTGCATATTCTGACTTTGATCTGAACATCTAAGCCCTCCATTTGGAGGACATACACACATGAATCAAAGAAAAGTATAAAACTCTGGGGTATATTCTAATTCCAGAGTAGCAGTTGCACTATTAATTCTGAACTTTCTGCTTGACTATTCACTTAATGGAATGAAATAGAATTATAGCAGGAGGCAGAATGTGATTCAAGCTCAAGTCTGGCTTTTGAATTACTAATGGCTGCATTATCTTTGCACCAAGAGAAAGGCAAAGTAGTAGCTAATAATCTGCAACAGAATCGAAGTACAGAAGAAAAGAGAAGTTAATTTGCATGCTTTTCAATTTTTATGGAAGACTGGAAAACAAAATCTAGCAAGCAAGATTAATTTATGTGTTAGAAGAGTACCTTGAAGAGAAAAACACATGAAAATACATAAAGGGAGAGCAGTGAGGGAGAAAAATCTCTCAGCAGGGAATTCTTCAGTTATTTGTCAAAACCAGGGAGATAGTGATGCACAAAACAAGTCAACTATTTCCTAACAATTGGAAGATGTTCCCAAACAAAGGCCAAAGCACAAGGAGAATGTTTTTGGGAGAACAGCACCACAAGCTTTTTAAACCAGTCATTTTGTATGCATTTAAATGAACTTCAGAGCTCTCAGTTTATAAATAAGGTAACAGCTTGAGATGCCTCTAGTAGACACAGAACACATGTGAGCCGATCTTCAGCAAACCACGCTTACATCCCACATCACAAGCAGTGAAGCCTGGGATGACAGACACTGCAAGTACACATAGTATTTCCTCAGCTTAGGAAAATTGCTTCTGGTTTTTTTTTCTTTACTACTTTCAGACATGCTTAACGTGCTAAAACTCATATATTATCTTGAAGAGGAGAGATGAAGATTCCCCTCTTGAAAAAAATTTTCCTCATAGTAGACTTCTCAGAGCTTAAAAGAGGACAACCCGTCCCCACAAAACACCCAAAAAACAAACAAACCCTCATAAAATAAAACCCACAAACAAACAAAAAACCCAAGCCCAAACTAGCTCCTCATGCACTGTCTGTTCATGTTGTCACTTTGATATTTGACCTTCTGTGAGATCTGACATCCAGAGAAAGGGCAATTTATGAGGTTCTGGTCCATTGAGTAAAAGGAACATTTAATTTCAAAATGCAAGCAGCTGTGTACAGCTGGTAGATAGCATCTGTTTTACATTAATGGTCAGGAGAGCAGGTGCTCACTCTTCCTGTAGAATAGAAATAAGCCTGCACTATGCTACCATGCCAAAAGACCTTTTCTGTTCTTGTGCCTTGTACAGCTGTAAGATTCATCCATATTCCACCCATGTACTAATGATTTTCCATCAATTCCCCTGGCATGCTGGACGATCCTGGCATACCCTACATGCCCAGCCATTCTGAATGTAGTCAATACAAAGTGACACCCTTTCAAAGTGATCCTGGGGCTGAAACATCACTGATGGCCCATATTTGAAGCACAATTCAAGCTTTATTTATCTAGACTTGAACTAATATTCAGTAGAAAACCCAAACCTTCTCTTACAAGTTCATTGAACTAATAAGGAAGCAATGAAATTCTGTGGCCGGAGTCATCTCCGCACATACGGATGCAAAAGAGCCCCGTGGAGCAATGGGACAAGGGAGAACTGAGCTGTTCCTCCCCGGCTTCTCCCAGAGCTACATCACAGGAGATACAGCTACTCAAAGGACCACTCAAGTCTGAGTCCGGCTTCCAAAGGGATCCACGCTGTGTATATACGTACACATGTATATTATTTCCCAGTAACAGACTGTCATCCTGGAAAAGGCCACTGGTGGTGCTTGTGAGTGCTGTGTGTTCTGCCTGTGTCAATCTGTGTGAGTGGCACGAGTATGTGTGTGGTGCAGGGTGTGTTTACATCTGTGCCTGGTGGGAATACATGCTCAACCTTGCTCCTGGTGAGACCTGAAAGCACAGAGCTCTACTGACTACTACACTTTGCAGCACATGGCAGAAACAGTGATATTTCACCTTCAGAGAAATGAAATTGCCCCAGCAATAGTAAGATTTTGCAACAGACTTCTTTTAAAATGTGAATAATTCTAAATCCCTATTTATCTGCATCTTACAGATCTGATTTTAACAAACCCATTTGCTGATGTTATTCCAGTGGCAAAATCTAGATAAGACAAGGCATGGTGTCATTTAACTGTTACTTTCCAGGCTTTAACACATATTAATATGCTTATGGGTGTTATGCTAGCAGGGATTGTGACATTTGAGTAGCCCTTTTAATTAATTTTGACCTTTTGCTGTCAATAAATAATTTCCAAATACGTTTTGCCCTTGTTCATTGCAATTTTTCGCTGTAGATTGGATGGAGTGTTGTGTTTTCAGAGTCATTGGTAAACAATGCTGGTGATCACTAAACAGGTTTCTTCCGTAGCAGAGCAGTAGATACTGGAACAATAGAACCATGTCAGACTCAGAGACACAGACTGAGACCCAGTCAGAGGTGCTGGAAATTTACCAGAAATGCCCAAGTTCCCTGAATTATTTAATGGTGAGAAAAATCCAGGGCTTACTGCCTGAAAAGCTTTGCTGAGCTAATTCTTCTGTATCAGTGGAAGATGTGTATTGCACCTGCAGCCAGTGTTGACTGTACCTGTTATGGTTAACTCCAGCTGGCAGCTCAGCCCCACACAGCCACTCACTCACTGCCCCCACAGCAGGGTGGGGGAGAGAACCAGAAGAGAAAAAGTGAAAAAAATTCTGTGCTGAGATACAGTCAGTTTAACAGGGAAAGAAAAAGCCATATGCACAAGCATAGCAAAGCAAGGAATTCGTTCACCATGGGCAGGCAGGTGCTCAGCCATCCCCAGGAAAGCAGGGCTCCCATCACACGGTTACTTGGGAAGACAAAAGCCATCACCCCAAATGTTATCCCCTCCCTCCTCCTTCCCCCAGCTGTGTATGCTGACCATGCCTTCATTTCATCCATGATGCCACATGATGTGGCAGACCCCTCTGGTCCGTTGGGGGCAGCTGTCCTGGCCGTGTCCCCTCCCAGCTCCTCGTGCACCCCCAGCCTCCTCGCTGGTGAGATGGGTGAGGAGCAGGAAAGTGTAAGCACTGCCCAGCAATAACTGCATCCCTGCGTCACCAGCTCTGTTTCCAGCACAAACCCCAGACACAGCCCTGTACTGTGCGGGCAGTTGACTCTTCCACAGCCAAAACCAGCACAGTGTCTTACACCCTCACCTGCTCAGGGCACAGGCAAATTTGCTCCTTTTCCATTGCTGTTCCCTTCTGTAACATTTGAGTGTATCAAATGAGGCAGAGTCAGCAGTGATTGCTTTCTATTGCTGTGCTTTGATATGCATTTAAAGCAGGATTGAAATTCCAGTTTTTCACATTTGCAGGCCAGATTCAAGTCCTGCTTGCTGAATAATGTTTTTCAGAGTATTTTTAAATTTTGTGAGCAAGACATTAAATTTCAATTTGTCTCCAAGAAAAAGTATTTCCTTACATCCTGAAGTCCCCAGTCAATAAAAATGAATAGGCTTTCTATACAAATGCATTATCACAATGTCTTGGGGATTAAATCTGAGAATTCAATGAATTCTGATTTTGATCAATCACTTCCCAACTTCTTTGCAATTTAAAGAGCTGCACAAGAGGAAAACAGAACATCCAAGATGCCCAGCTTCTTACTTTTGCCACTGTAGTTGCCATAACTCATTATGCATGTCCTATTTTCTTTTTGGACTGCTCATATATCTTGGATTTAGAAATAACTGGTGGGTTGTTTCCCCTTGCCCATGGCACAACGCAAGTCAGAAGCATTTTACTCAAGCTTTCATTTACCGAGAGTAATAATCAGTATTTGACTATATAAATTAGCTTAAAGGCATTTAAACAAATGGAGTTTCACACATTACCTGGTATTCACAAAAGAATAAACTTTAAATAATTAAAATTTTATGTCTTGCAAGAAGTTTATGGTACTTGCCTGACTATTAGAACCATCCTATTTTGTTTTGTTTCTTAAAAATCCCTCTCTTAGAATATCACTGATATTAGATTTTTGCTACAGGATGTGATAACTAAACACGAGGGAGTTTATTCTGCCCTAAAAATGCTCATACCCTATTTTACAAAAACACAGACCTATTACAAATGAACATAAAAACTAATCAAGATAATCTAAGGCAAAAAGGAGCAAACCAGTGTTTATTCTTGCATTCTGGATGCCATAAAGAAACCAGAAAAGATAATTTTTTTTATACATTATACTATACCTACCTGGGCTTTGTAGATTTGAAGACCTCAAGAAAACCCTGCTACCATAGTTTATATTATGTGACACTTTGAGATCAATATGTATTTTATAAAAAGAAGATAAAAAGCAAAGATCATTTCAGCCAAATTGGTCTTTCCTGAAGTTAGGTATGTATGGCAAAAATCATCAATAAGGTTTTGTGGCTAAAGTTAAGTTTTCTCTCCAAATCCTACTGAAACTGCTTTGCATCAGAAAATTTAGACTGACCTGACCAAAGCCAAGTGCTAAACTCAGGTATCTTAAACTTATAACTGAGTAACTAATATGAAACATTCAGAAAACCACTAACTTTCACAGCAATAAAAAGTGTCCCCATTAGGCAATGTAACTGTATACATTTTGTATGCTAAAGGTCCAAGTTGAGCCTATATGATCAACCCCTCAACTTCTGAAGTCTAAACAGACATTGGTGGACTTATGTGTAAGATTTCACTTTACCCTCCTCTTCCTGCTGCTGATCCAAAGGACACAAATCTTGAGAAAAAAAGAAATCAGGTGAAAAGACTGAAATAACAGTAACAATAGGAGTCAGTAACTTCCACCTGGTTTTTACACTCAACATCAGGGTGAAATATCTCAACTCTTACCAAAATGTTTGCTAAACAAAAGGAATGTCAGCAATAGACAAGGACATCTTTCAAACCACTACCACAGCCACTGGCTTCTAAGGGAGAGTGGTGGTCTGTGGGGCACTCACCTCCCCAGTGAGAATATGACATTCCCAGTTTTCCTTAAAAAAATTTACTGTAACACCTTTGTACCCTGCATAGCAATAACTTAGTTCCAGACAAACATTTACTGAGATGTGACAGAACATTAATTAAGGGGCTGCTTAGCCCCAGCATCTTCCATTGATAGCCAAATACACACGTTTTGTGCTGAAGCTTTGACAGCAAATTTTACATTTGGGAGACTGATAAACATCTGTTTCAACAAGACATTCCATGACTAAACAAGCTTCTCCATTTCTGATTAATTTTATAAGGAAACATGTGCAAAGTGAGTAAAACCATTTAATTTATTCATTATATGGGTCATTAGCTTTTCATTTATAAAAAGCAAACTTGTCACAGTACTGAGCTAGGATTATAATTAAAACACATATAAAGGAACTTTTGCTCCTGTTTCCTTTATGCTTGTATTTGAATGGCTGGCAAGCAAACAAACAACAAGCTCCTAGCAGAAGCTCTGATTACATTACCCTTTTAGTTTAGCTTAGGACCATGTCTTGCATCAGAACGGTCTTTGACACAGGCTGGGGGGCTTCTTGGATGAAAGCAGATTTTAAGATCGCTGGTGTCAGGATACAATTTTAAACACAGAAGAAATAAGCATGGTCTGAGGAACAACTGAGCAGCACTACTTTTGAAAAATGGGCTTTCCATTTAATATGCAATCTTAAGATCTTGAAGTTTTTTCTTATTTGGGATTCTGAATTCTGTGAGATGTTTTGGGAAGAAACTAATATGAAACATTTTGACGGGTAGCACAGTATACTAAAATTATTGAAGTTCTTTACAACCTGTGTATATTGTAAACTAGCAAAAATCTGACAAAACATCCATATTTAATTTTCATTGTTTCTCACTGATATTTTTTCTTTTGACAACAAAATATATCTATCCTCAAGAAATAAATTTAAGTTTTCCAGTAAAAGACTGAAGAACATAAAATTCTGATTTTCTCTCGTAAAAAGAAAATATATTTTCATATGAAATGGCAGCCATGAGCATTGCTAATGCTCTGCTTTCTCTTCTACCACATTTTTTCATTTACATCATACCCTATGCCTTCTTTTCACAGAAGGGTAGAGGGGGTCGGGGTGTTTGGGAATATTTTATGTTCTACTGTTGGGTTGAGAGGTTTTCTGGATGAAGGTTTAACGAGTTCTAATGGCAGTTTATCCATTTTTCAAGATTCAAAATTACAGGCAAAATAAAATAAGTGGATCCATATCAGTAATTTGTTTCACAGTGAGACATAAATACTGCTCTTTTACTGTTACTAAAAAAAGATCTGTTGCACTAGAAAAAAAGCATTTGATTTACAATTTCTTGAAGCTAAAATATTTCTACGGAATAGTGATCCTTTCCTGAAAGGAACTGGAAAATGAGCTGACTTGAAGAATGACTCCCTGTCTCAGCTGAAGGACCCATGCACCACGTGGGCAACACTTGATGACTGAATACCAAAGAGATTCTGGCTCAGAGACAGACCACACAACCAGAGTACCATGAATGCAAACAACTTGGCCCCAAAAAATCTTTTGAGCAATTACTCCAGAATATGCATTTGGAAAGGATTAACACATTTGGCTCTTGAGACTTTGCCAGCACCATGGATATTTGTCAGCAGCACAAACCCCTTCAGGGCAGACTTTACAAGAACAGCACAAGCAACTATGACACAAAATTTCCTGCAGGATTCCTGAAACAAACACCGTACTTGGACAGTGAAATTAAAGCAGTATTGCTCCATTCCTCTCTTTATTTTCCCTATATATTTACAGAGCCATTCAGAAATTAACTTTACTGACCCAGTTGTACTCAGGTATTTATTGTGATATTATATACTAAACAATTTTTCAGTATATAAACACTTTCTTGACTGAATATAAAATATTTCAGAATATTACATGTTATTATAGAGGATTATGTTATATAAACTGTTATATGTTGTATTATTATATATTTCATTATATCATAAGAATACCAATGACTATTTATTATAATGATACTGTTTTCCAACTTCCAAAGGAGTTCAAGGGACCTACAGAAATATTTACTAAATAAATATCAAAATTACTGAAAAATACAAAAATAATGAAACAGTAGCATGACAAAGTCTTCAAAATCAGGGATTTAAGCAAATGAGAAGACTTGGAAGTGTCCCAAAATCAGTATGGTCTTACTAGAGGAAAATGAAGAGTATCATCGCAGTAGCCCTCAGGAAAAAGAAACTTAATAAGCCATAAGAGAGCACCATTGGCACTTTGGACCTGACTCAGTGTTATTCAGCTGCTCTAATGCATCCATTTTTTTGTGAAGTGTTACTGCAAGGAAAGGATAACATCTCAATGTGCAACATTCAAATCAACTTTGACCTAACACTTCATTATTGGAAGTGTTGTCAATGCATTCTTCTCGTAAAAAGATTCAGCACCACTATTCAATGATCAGAAGACTTTAGAGAGCATCTGACATAGAATGACACATACATACTGACAAAGATGTACCAGTTTTAAAATCCAAGTCTGTGTAGAGTCTGCTAGAAGCAAACCATTTAGACACTTCAATAACTTGCATGCATTTATCATAATCTGTGTTACAGACAGCATAACCCAAAGGACCAAATTTTATTCCCAGAAACATTTCTACAGCCTTAAAGCCTTCATGCATACAGTGGAATATTACTAAATATCAAACCTGAGAAAGTTAATTTGGTCAATTAATTGTTTATTTTACTCAACCAACTTTTTCAGATGTTGTTTTCCATTTAAGTAGCAGAGAATCCTTGCATGTTCCTCTTACAGGGCACATTTCTCTAACATTCATTAGAAAATAAACTCCTCCTATTTGTGTCTATTATGATCACTTATATATTGCTGAGACAGCCACAGCACTAGTCTAAATAAGAAAAATAAAAGTCTTCCGAAAGTTTTAGCCAAAATAAAACTGACCACATTAAAAAAGAAATAATATCTGTGAAAGTGTGCTTCTAGTACTGACCTTTGCTGCAGCATTGAATATTTCTATGGAGAAGCTCTGAGGCTGTAAATCATCTGTAAATGGGCCAAGGAATGCCTAGAATTACGCAGCTGTCAGAGGCTACGTGCTGACTGCAAGGCAAGGACAGTCAGAAACAACAGGCCACGCATGTACACAGTACCTGTGAGTCAACCAGGCTGAAACAAACAGTAAGAACAGGGATGGATCCTTAAAAACAGAGACAATGATCTCTCAGATATTTAAATGTCTTTCTTGTACTAACATTTGGCAAGTTCCTTGCTAGCAACAGAGCTGATTATTGACCCCAAACAACAATTTTAGTCACCTATATAATAGAAAATATGCATAACAGGATGATGTATGAGTGGTAAGACGTTTGCAGCTTTGGGAAAGGGAGATTATATTTCCTTTACTCCAGAAAGTATTACGTTAATAATACAAATAGATGTACATTAATAAGGCAAGGAGAGGAAAGAAAATGGATGACAAAAAGGCAGAACATTGTCAGTTCTAGAGAATGAACCAGTTACACTTGGATGAGCTGAGGCTCCTCTGAAGACTGGTCCAGATACTGGCACATAAGAGAAATTTATGCCTTCTACAGCTTTCAACTTTGTAAATTCCCAGCCAAAAAGTCTCAGAACCTATTGAAAATGGAGAAGAGCTGTGTGGTGACAGGAACTGATGTCATTCTGAGTCAAATCTTTGCTTGCACAGCAAGAAATTTTAATTGCTTTGTGATCAACATCCAAGAGATGTAAAGGAGAAAGAAAACTATAAGAACAGGCTTTTAAACACATAGAAACACTGTCTCTAAGAGAAGCTATACTTCCAGATTTTCATCTCAAGGAAAGAGAGATTAGAATGAGTATTCTGGGCGAAGAGCAAAATTACAGTGGCCTTATTAACACAGAAAATTACACTGTATAAAACTGGTGATACAATTCAGACTTAATGCAAATCTTCTCATCCATATAGCTAGAACAAAACCAAAACCCAAAATATATAATAGCTATGTCTGGTAATTTCTTGCCTTTAACCTGCTGTAAGCCTTTCCCTTATGGAGTGATGAATGTTGCTAATTGCAATAAAAATGCTGTCACAACTGAATGAAATAATTTCATACCCATTCTCTATGGAAGTTTATATAGAGCTTGAAACAGCAGAGACTTCAGCAAAAAAAGAAAAAGTCTGTCATATTTAAATTAATTCTGAGCTGTTCACAACTTTAAGTGCAAGACAAAAATTACGGTTTTTAAACTGTTAGTAGTAAATTCACTGGATCTCAAGAACATCTCCCTGAAGTGGAAGAAATTTTCATCTTTATTCCACATGTATGTGTCTTTCGGTGTTATAGAAACTGAGGCAAAATAACCCCTAGGGTATGTTTTCCTTGCAATACTCTTCAGAAGGTTTAGGAGGAGTGTGGTGCTCCCAGCAAAGAGCATACATACACCTGGAGGAAAGGCAGATGCCAGTGATGCACTGACAGTACGTGTGACAGCACTCAGCTACAGACTCCTGACACTCAAGAAATTCAAAGGCAGAGGAAGATGAAGGGTAGGTAACGATTCCTCTCTCCACATCCAGCTCCTGATCTTTTATCTACACCAGGGGTAAATAATTTTGGCATTGCAGATTTATCCTTTTTTCTTATACGTCTGAGAACTTCATCTGAAAGGAGAGTTTAGGCAGCTTCATCAGAGAGACACATGCTTCACCAAAGGATGGACAGGTACCAGCTCCCTCTCAGATATTTATTCCTCTGAAACAAACTTTGTTACAATAACCTGGCTGCTTCCTGTTTAAGCAGAAACAGATCTGGCTGCTGAAAATGCCCCACAGATGCATCTTTCATTTCCTCCCTTTCAGCAGCTGTTTATGACTCACCATTAGCAATTTTAATTATAAAAGCCTCCAGTTATAATTTTTTGTATTCTACCATGAGTGCTTATTACTATACACCTAAATCTAATTACTATGGGGTAATTACTGCTGTTGAATTATGACACTCCTCTATCTTTGATTTAAACTAGTAAAATCAACGGTTCTGCCTCTAAAGAAGCCACCACCATAAAATATTGATCAAATAATTTTACACAGTGTTGGAAGCAGTGTAATATGGATATTTAAGACTAGCAATTAGCAGGAGACTTTGCTGAACACAATGACATTTAAATCAGTAGTGGATGTCTGAAATGCCAGAGAGAGAGTTATCTACAGAATGAAGGGGTTCTTACTGCTTAATGAGGGTTAAAGATTTTCACTGCTCTGAACCTGGTCCTTGAATACCAATTCCAAAATAATATTTGTTGCGTGATGCCTTAGGTGGTCAAACTATTGTAACACTGAGGAAGGACCTTTCATTCCCAAGCAGGTTGCCTGCCTTACTTGCACGCTCCAAAGGCACTGAGGCAGGGCTTTACCCCAAGGGAAACCATCCCATGTGCCTTTGCCTTCATGGAGCTGCTTTGCCAGATTCTTCAATCCACAGAGTTTGTGGATTGGTCTCATAGTTCTAGTCCGCAACTCTTCACAATCCCCTTGAAGGTTCCAACTTTATGTACCACGTTATTTCCAGGGCTGTAATCATTTACATACCCCAAGATATTAACTAATATTATGGATGTGCAGAGCTTGGCCAGCCAACACACAACAAATGCACCTGAGGTGCAATGGGTGCTGGTGCCATTGGAAGCAAAAACAACAGGCAGGGAGTTTGGGGGTCCCAGGGTACACCACCATGGTCCCAGTCCACAAACTCAGACTGAAGCAAAGCACCCTGAAATGAGCATAGATGGGTCTTCAAACCTCACCAACCACTGCTTCACTCCAGAAATCTGTTCCTAGAGGGCAAGCAGTGTGCTCCTTGCTGGTACAGACACAGCCTGAAAGAACTAAATAAAACAGTTAGAAATTTTAGCCACCTCTCTGCTATTGACTGTTGGTTGCAACAATCTTTCATCTTTCTCCAAGAAGGGCTTACACTTAGTCCGGTGCTATGGGTAAATTAATTTAACTCTTCATGAGCACTTTAATTTTCTGTTATAAGACCAATACATCCCATTTTGGGTTATCTCAGTTCATTCTCCATCAAAATTGATCTGAACTGAAGAGCCCAGGGGTTCTAGAAGACCAGTTGAGCTACAGGAACCCAAAACCTTGAATATTTGGGGTCTGTACTAAAAATATGGTGTTCCAGTACTTTTCAACACTAGACATTTATTCACTTAACAGTTTTTTAGGCAAGAGATGTTACCTCCCGTTGAAATCTTGGTTTACAATAAGCTCATCTGCAAAAGAACTTGCTGCAACTTAGATGGTAAGACAGCTACAAAATCAAAGACAAGAAAGAACTCTAAATACTTTTCTCAAGGCTATGAAAAAAAAAATTATGATTGAGTTCAGAACGACATTCACATTGCCAATCTGGATAGAAAATTTTGTCTTCCAAAGTTCACAATGTAACATATTTATTAGCCTAAGCATTCAGAAAAGTAGAAGGCAGATTTACACCATCTTTTGCCTTATAATGATACCTTAAAAGACAAACAAGCAAACAAACAACCTTATCCTCAGAAAAAAAAAAGACCCCACCTAAAAAAGGAATCCTCCCTATGTTTTACCCAAACTGACCACAACTCCAACTGTCTAAGGTGTTTCTTTTCTGTGAGTTAGTCAGGTGCTGTGACAAGTAGATCTCATGTGGGAAATAGAAGTCAGTACCGTCTACATACTTTGAAAAACAAAGGAAAAATATAGACAAAAGCTGCTTAAGAAATAAAATATACTGTTTCATCCGGTAGCCATTTTTGGCACAGAATCCTTCATTTTCTCAACAGACTAAGACTTCAGCTACACTCTGCTCCATTGATTATACAACCAAAGTCGTGAGGCTTCTTTCTTCCTCCAGAAAAGCTCTTATCTCAGCCCTCCCACCCGCTTGCCCCACCACAGAGGATGGTGTTACAGAAGCCTCTTCAAGCATTAGGAGCTGCTGAAGTGGCAGGCATGGGCACACGTCACATAGCATTTTACATTGTCCTTTTTTCTCCCTTCCCTTTGGCAGTCAAGAAAGGAGTTAAGACAAAATAGTCTTTAAGATATTTATATTGGCTTGTGTCAGAGGCCAAAACAGCATTACTGCAGGGGTAGATACCATTTACTAGAATTATGATTGTTCCTGTGTTCAAGTTGCCATAACACTTGGGCTCCTTCAGGGGCAAAGGGTTTCTTCTGCAGGGTACTTAAGTATCTGCTCGTTTCCAGCTGTTTGGGCACACTTCTTTCCTTCTGCAGAATAATTACTCCTAATAAGAATTCCTCCTGGTTAAATTGTGAGCTATTTCCATTTCTCTGAGCCCCTGTAACACTGCTCTGCTATGCCTCATCCAACTTAAAAGTTGCTAGAATTGTATTTACTTCTTTACAAAGGCTTCTTCCCCATTCTATATTTTTTTCTGCCTCTGAGGCTTGTGTTTTCTGTGGGGATTTCATAGATGAACCACACTACCACATCGTTTACACATCAGTCTCGTGGGTACAGCAAAAGAGGATTCCAAATACTGTTTTCATATCCCCTTACAGACAAAACATTAATCCATCCTTCATCTCCGAGACTTATTCCACTGGGTTAGTATGGCAAGGCTTTGGTAGCAGGTGGGCTGCAGGTGTGGCTTCTGTGAGAATTAAGTTAGTTTCTCCAGGTCGAGTCTGTTTCGCCTGTGATAGTCACCAGTAAGTGATCTCTCCCTGTCCTTATCTTGACCCATGAGCCTTTTATTCTCTCTCCCCCATCCAGCTGAGGAGGGCAGTGACAGAGTGGCTTTGGTGAGCACCTGCAGTGCAGCCAGGGTCAACCAATACACTTACCTTTGTCCAGAAAGCCCCATTACCATTCTCACTGTCATTATGTCTACTTCCAGTTTCTCTGTACTCAGATTATACCAGCAGCACATAGAGAGAGAGGCAGAATTTTTTCGAAACAAACTGAGCCAAAGGGGAGGGTTTTGAGTATCCCCACAAACACTGAACCAGTCTCTAACCCTCCTCTGTAATTCCTTCTCTTTGGAGGCAGGCTGTCACCACTGTAATCAGACTCCCATTCAACCAAGTCATTTTTGTAATGACCTAATTCTCCAATATATCCTGTATCAGGAGGTTCAGTTTGGGGTTTCATTTGTGATTCTTTTCACTCTCATCACATCTTTACACATCAAACCACTTTCAGAGTTTTCATTTTTGCAGAGCTACCTCATACATACAGCCATCCTCAGGCTTTACAAGTGCCTTGTTTTCTTCAGCAGCCAAGCTTTGCATTTCTAAAATGTTGGCAGAAGTAACAGGTGTGCCAAAGCAAACCTTTCTTTTACAAAACAGACCTTTTAATTGTCAAAGGAAGAATTTATTTAATTTTTCCTGAAAGGCAAGTAATAACAGCAACCACTTTCTCCAGCCCACTGTTACTTATTCAATGAAAATTTATAACACCCATCCTGATTAAACTTTTTGTGGAGACCATTTGTCTCAAAAATCCTGGGCATATCTTGTCTTCTATTCCACTGCAGTTGTTTCCAACATTTGTTTTCCTTTAAAAAATCCAGATTAAACAAGCAGCTCCTCCTCCCACTACTCAAGCCTCCTCCACAGTGTTCATCTTTGAGCTGTTTGGTCCTTTTGGATTTTTAATTGCGTAGTTTTCTACAACTTGCAATGTGATACGTCCTCATATGCAGAAAGTGGTGCAAGGTACAAAATCCCCTTTCTTATGCCTAGCACATTGCCCCTTTGGACGAGCAGGGTGGGAATGTATCTTGCACTCTTTAAATAGTGCAGTCAGTTGCTTGGGCCTTCAGAGACATCCATAAGATGACATGCAGAAGGACCCAGGGTGAGGCTGACAGTGTTCAGGGAGGGGATGGAGCATACAACTTTCATTACCTGATCATCTGCGTACCACTGAGAACTGGGTCTGATGAAGTCACAGCCTGTTCAGCCAGCTCTCCCCAGCTGCCAACAAGTATTTTTCAACTGAACGTGTTGAATAGTTGAATTGGGCACTTTGCCCAGCTTGTCATAAAATGTGACAACTGCCCTGCAGGTATCTGACCCCAGCTTTTATATTTTGAAGGTTCTGCTGCTTGAAATTTCTCAGAAGAAGCGGGAATGTCTCTGGCTTGTGCCAGTGAGACACAGATGCAACTTTTGGAGCTATTTTAGGAGATATCCTCACAGACCCTGATGCTCCAGAAAGACGGCTGAAAATAGGAGGAATTATTGTGCATGTGTGTGTTTCAAGGAAATATGTCAGTGCTTTCCATCACACACACACACACAAAGGAGCATTTTAAGATGGGAAACACTGTTCACACAAAGTCAGCTGAATGTTTGGAGTAGACTGATTTATTTTGTAAACCTATACCAGATCCATTTGACAGAAAGAGAGTATTAAAATCAGATTTTTTGTCTATCAACACTTAAGAAAACTTATAATGACTTCATAGTTCCACTCTTTGCGTTTCTCCATGAGGAAACCTACGGCTATCTTAAATACCTGTGCTACAGGCTAGCATTGATGGCTAAGAACATTGATAGAATTCATATGTTTCCAGAATTTTTTCTAAGCACTTTTTACAGTGAGATACAAACTTTCTCATAAAAATACCTATGTAAATGTGTGCAAATTAGATTGTTGTGGGTGCCTAAATGCCTCTCATCTTTGGCTCTTGATTGAAACAGTAAGCAAATGCAGCAGACTAAAATTTGCAGGAGAATCAATGCCGACATTAGAGAATCAAGATGATTCTGGATTTCAGACTTTTTTCTAGTAGAAGACAGACATTCAGAAGAAAGAAAAAAAATAGATTTTAGTTGGTACATCATTTTCTGTTAAAAGTATTTTCAGGCATCTCTACGCATGATTTTCATATAACTACATACTTAGGCTACAGTATAACAACTCCTACCCTGGTTTTATTACTCCTTATTACTGCACTAGTTAGGATAAAACCCCTTATTGTATTTGCATAGACTATTCTGTACATAGCAGAGAGTCAAAATTGCAGATCAGCTTCTCATAATAGCTTACATTTTTACAGAAGACTGCTGTAAATAAAGACACAGCAGTATAATATGTGACCAAACACTCCGACAATCTAATTATTTAAATGTACATCACATTTTTAAGGCTACTGACCAGAATGCAAATTGTCAGCTTTAACTACTGGCTTTGACTGATTTCTGTCTCTCTGCTGTCATGGAAACCTACATTAAAGGCAAAGAAACAATGGAACCTAATTAATGTCTCATCATTCTTCTGTACAGCAAATGTATTGTGCAATACTTGGAAACATTGTGGCATCACATACAACACGATTTTCAATTTCATAGTTAGAGGTTTTCTGCAAAAAAAAAAAAGTTTTGCTACAAAAATATTTAAAAAGAGAAATAAGTCAGAAGTACAAGATGGATAAGAGTCTCTCCCACCACTCTTCCCCCAGATATATTTTGAGGGTTAAATTTAAAGGAGGAAGCACCACTTTGAACTGTTCTTTCATCTAGACCCTGCAACCTGGCAGTCTCTCTAGAAGATCAAGGATCACCCTTAGAAGCAAGAGCCTGCCAGGTTGCCATGAGAGATGTCAGGGTGTGGATACTGGTAGAGGGAGGCAGCATCAAGATGGTGGCAAGAGGTTGTTAAAGAAATAGTTGAGAAAGAAGGATCTCTCTACATTAAACTCCTTGTCACCTGCCAGGTTTCATCCACCTGTGTCCTGTGGTACCTCTGTACTTTATTTTCAGATCTGACTTTTTTCCCCAAAGACTCCATGTTTAAAACAGTACAGACCACCATATCTTGCTTTTCTAGTCTTGTCCTTAGAAGAAGGCTTTGCAAATACAGTGGTACACATGATGCTTTTACACCCTGCTGCAGCTTCATGTTAAAAATTCAGTACTCACAGGGAATACGGGAAAGGATAGCATGAGTGAAAGTCCTGTAAGCTTAACTGGAACTTTTTATTTATTACATAGTCAAGTTCTGCAAATAAGTTAGACAGGAGATTAAGAGTAATACTTTTTTTCCCAGGTTAAACCATGGATAGTTATAGGATTTTGTCTTTACTACCAATTCTAGACTGCAAACAAAACCCACCATGTCTCAGGGAAGGAGATGACTGTTGGGCACTATAATTTAATTTCATTATAACCATAAATCCTCTGCTTCTGGGAGTTATGAATGAATAAAACAAAGAGTCTTCTCAATGTTAAACAGAATCATTTCACACAAAACTGATTAGGCGGGGAAAAAAGTGTTTGAGCATATTGATTTCTGCTGATGTGCACCAAATTGTCTGTCTGTGGCAGTGACAGGACCTTGGTTCCAGCTGCCCCATGCTGTCAGCCTGGCTGTGACTCCTGCCCTCTTCTGTGCTCAGCGCTGCTGCCCAGCCTGATTGTGTCTGACAGCATCCTTAGTTTCTTGTGTTCTATAGCTTACAAAAAAGTCATACTTGCAAGGCTGTAGAGGCATTATTCAACCAGGATTTCCTACTTAAACAGAAGGTGGACAACAATTTGGAGGGTCTCCTTTTTCTCTTGAAAAGAACATAAACATACCAGGAGAGCACAAGAGCCTCAGTGACATGAAAAGTTTTCAGTTGTCTCCCAAGTAAGAGAGATAAAAGAAGAAAAAGTGTGAAATGAAACTGTTCATTAGAACAGATACAGAAAAATGAATATAGGATGCCATTAAAGCAGGCTATATTTGTCAAAGGTTGTGATAATAATAATTAAAGATAAATTCCATCAGAATTGGGAGTATCATCCATTGCCACTATTTATGCAGATACTGTGCACATGGCATCAATTGTACTGAATAGACAGCTAAAGAAAGAACCACAGGCAACTCTGTATTTATTGGTGGGGCATCCTGAAGCTGGTATGTCAAAACCCTGTTGAAAAGGTCATAAGATTTTCTTGAATTATTTACAGAAAGGAAAAAGAAAGAGAAGGAGAGAGGTATTAAAAAATATGTGATTCCTCCAGCCACAGAGGAAACCCAGGAGATACATCTGAGCAAGCATTTCTCTGTCTGTCACAAGTGAGTGACAGACCTTGCTGAGCAGAAAAAAGCCTATCATGATTGATTAGGAACACAGACAGATGCTGTGTGGAGTTTTTTAAGAGCTCCAAGGAAACTTAAATACAAGCTCGCTGAAAAAGCAGTGCCAGCAGAAAAGTTCTAACTCTTCTTGAGCACTGAACTTTGTCAAAGAGTCATAAGAGTATTATTTTTTTTCCCCCCTGTTAGCCTGAGTGAATCCTGTTGTGCTGTTTAGGTGCCTCAGGATGCTGAGGTGCACAATGGCCAAAGAGCTTTTTACTTGCTGTGTGGAGGAAGAGCTGCTCAGTTCTTGACAGCCCACATGCATGAGGCAGTCAGCTCAGAGCTAGTCCCAAAGACACCCTGCACTCTGCGATTCCGGATACTCACAGCGATATTTTCAATGTGTCACTGCTTTTTAAAAGACTACCTTATCAATCTTCTTATATCTTTGTATGCTAATTGTTAGTGTCAATTTTTCATTGCAACTAAAATTCCACTTTCCACTTCAACAAACGCTAAAAAACCCTAGGCGTCATTAGTACCATTCTGTAATTTAGTGATCCCAAATATGGATCAGAATCAGAGTTTTGTCATTATTATTTCATAGGAATCTTGTTACACACCATATTCCACCAGACTTTTAGAGTGACAGGACCACTGCAGGTGCCTTGGCTCAAACCATGCTTTGCTAAAGACTGCAGAAATGCAGGCTGCTACACCACGCCTGAAGATCCGTGGAAGACATCGTTTCATCAGACTTCCCAGACCCAGTAAAAATAGACAGGTGCCCACCCTATGAACCTGGACCATGCAGTAAAGCTGGCACAAGAAATGGAAAATGTCCTACCTGTCAGTTCCACAGAGCTGCTTGTACTGACTGGAAAGAAGCCATGCTTCCCCTCCCAAAGGAATGCAGTACTGAACCGTCAAGACTACAGATGTCATCATTTACTAAACGATGACCAATAATAAAAAGGATAATACTTGAGACCAGCATAACATATTTTATTCCTCTCAGATGTTAATATCTTCACCTGTAAATTATATCTCTACGGTTTTTTAGTGCTTTATGAAGCTTAATTCCTAAAATTCCTTTTAAATTGATAGGCTTAGAATATGCTGCTCCTTTTTATCATATCATTTATCAATCATCAAATTATTTTCTCTATGAAGGAATATCTAGATTTTGAATATTTTCTTCAAATAAAGGACATCTTCCTCAAGAGAGGATTTCAAGTGCTCTACTTCAAGAAAAACAAAATATTTGGTTATTTTTAAAAAGAGGTTGAAGAGTTTTCTACTTCCACAGAAAGAATAACTTGCACAGAAGTCTGTAGTCCATCTCTCTTTCATTGGAGAGATGAGAAACAAAAGCTGATTTTCTCTTCTGGTCCCTTTACTTTCAAACATCAGTAAAGGAAGTCCAGACCTTGAGGAATCTGATTTATCTGATTTTCTAATGAGTCAATGCTGTTTCTTTCATTGCAGAGAAACGTCACTGTCAAAAACAAGTTGATGGAAGGATTTCCTTTGAAAAAAAGTTAGTCAGAAAAGGTTTATAATACTCAGAATGGGATTTTAGGTCTGAGAAGTCTCCATCCCAGAATAATACTCTCCTGGAAGTGAGGAAAGGTACTGGTTACACTTTCTAATTAGGTTAGATTTTGTACCCGCTGAAGGAAAAAATGCCTTCTCCTTTCAGCCCACAGTTCACTTTCTCACCAGGCTCATTACAATTTTTGTTTGCACCTGCATTTTCTCTCATCCTTCTCCCAGCCCATCTGTTGGTGAGGCTGTGAGAGGTATGGTCAAGAAGAAGAATTATTTCTGCTAGTTCTATTTCACTTACTCATTTGTCAACAAGATTCAGTCCCACCACCGCACCTTTTGGCAAGAAACAATTTGTTCTCTGTACCCTGGATAAATTCTAGTTTAGGTAGTTAGAGAGAATTTGACAGGCAAAAGTAATTTTCCTACTGGCCATATCCATTTTGCAGAGGAATTTAAATAGTCATCTTCATAGCCCATGACCTTTCTTTGGTCCAGATGTTAATTTGTAAAACGTACATCATCATAGAAAAGGAACCTTAAATCCTCCCTTATGTGTCATGTTCTTATGAAACATGAGAGTTATCCTCTTCTCATTAGAACTTTACACTGCAAAACTGTCATTAATCTTGAAACAGGATACCATTAATAATTTTCTGAAGTCTTAGTATCAGATTCTCACTGCACTTTACAAGCACAATAAATAAAATTTTTGTTCAATAAAATGGAATTAAAAGCACACTTATGCTGTAAAAATTTGTAGTTGACTTTTAAATTAATAAAAGCTTTGATAAATTTTAATGAGCTAAGGCAAAGGTTCTCCTAGCCAGGCAAATTTAATGCATTACAGAACTTCCTGCTTTGCTTCAATTGCACTATTTTCCATTTTAAATTCAGTCTGTTTGATACAATTCCAATAATGGAAATTTTAAATTGTCTTGCACTCAGGATTTTTATTATTATTTAATTATGTATTTACATCTCTTATACCCATATAAGCAGACTTCAGGCTTCTGTTCCGTCCTTCTGTCACCGTTTTGATATCTCTTGCTAGTTGCATGGGGGCTTTGATTTTGGTTCTGGTATCATTACTGTGACTTTTACTTCAGCCTGTTATAAGGAATTCAGCTATGTGTTTTATCTGGATTGAACGAAAAGCACCATCACTAAAACCACAAATACATTCCAAAGCAAACCAGGAAAAATTTCTATAGCTATATAGAAATACTATACCAACAGTCTCCAGGAACAGCTGTAACATTTGGACTAGCTGTATATCTGTAGGATCATCTCAGTATCAAAGTTTTGCAGTGGAAGTGTTAAGAACTTATTTTTATTCTACAATGATCACTTACTTTACATTCACCCTTTGGGTGGTTTTACAGGTGCATCCAAGACACTTTTGCCCTCTGATGGCCATTCCACTGTGGCTGGGCTTTGTTAACACAGTGCTGAGCTGCATCTTGTATAATCTGCATTTAACAGAGCCTTTACTACAGGCTAATTGCAGTCCCAGTTTCCACAGCATAAGTAAGAATTGATCCTGACTGAAAACAGTAGATTTACATCATGTACCTATTACTCTGTCACAAGAACCTCTTTACCTGCAGGACCTTGGTTATCAGTCTAATTGCACACTCTAGCTATTGTGTTTGGCATTCATAACCTTTAAAGCAGAGAAGGGAAAAAATAAAGAAAAAAAAAAAAGCACTGCTTGCCAAAAGTGGCAATTGAGGAGTCTGAAGTAATATCTAATTGCTTGCCTTCTTTCTTTCACATCTCATTAGGTTGAGAGTACCAAAACCCTGCTCTCATGCTCTCTGGAAAGTACCCCTGCCACAGCACTGGAGCCCTGCATCCACCCAAAAGGAATAATACTCATCCCTGCCATAAATGTGCAGAGGATTACTGCAGCTATCTACACCACAAACCTGAGACATGGCCAAGGCTCCCCAGGCTCAAGAGGGTCTGCTTTGGGAAGCAGGTACCCCCCTGACAAGGCAGAACAAGGTAAGAATTGCAAATTCATAAGAGAAACATGACTAGAAATGAAAATTTTTAAAACAGAAGGGATTATTTTTCCCAGCAGTTTGATATTTATCAATATTTATAGTAAGATTCCTCTTGCGGTGGAAGCTTTCTGTGAGAAAAGTTTATTAGGGTCAGCAGATAAAGCGTGTGTCTCAGTAAGAATGATGCAGAAGGCACACTCCTGAGAAGGAGCTCAGGATGCGAGACACACAGGAGGTGAAATATCTCATGCAGCAGTTTCTAATGCAAAAAAGATCAAAACTTAAACTATGCCAAAGGCCAATTCTTGCTTTTAAGAGGAAGGTATTAAAGTTGAGCCCAAAGATATATATTTCAAGGTGACAGCAATTTCTCACAGGAAATAATTAGTCACCAGAACAAAATTTATCCAGACAGTGTCCCAATACTGTCAATTATTATGTTAGGGTATTAAAATCAGCACAAAAAATAAATAACTGTTGGATCACGCATTCATCAGTTGGTGATGATGTTACAGCTAACATTCATTTAGCACAAACACCCAGAGGTTGCCAGCTGGCAGTGTTGAGTCCAGTATAATTTCCACAGCTAGAAATAATATCCTGAACCTTTACAACTCAAGTAAAATCTTTTCCATAGTCTCTTCTTCCAATTATCTTACCCTTCCTGCTGCCTCATCAACTTTCCCTGCCCTTTTCCCTCCATCATTATGTCTTCTAAGGCTCTAGAGAACAGAAAATGTTTTCAGTCTTTTTCAGTATCTTCACCTATTTCAGATTTACATTAATGCAATGATGACTTGATCTAGTTATTTGAGGAAAGTACTCACCCTTTGCTTCGTCTATAGCAAAAATAATTCACCCATCTAAGATCTGTGCAAGATGCTAAATATATCTTTCTCCCTTGATTTACTATCTCTTCTTGGCTGGAATAGAAACTTAGACACTGTCAGATATCTGGAATGGACCAGGATTACAAGGCCTGGCATCCATGACCTCAGCTAAATTCACAAAATGAATTGCATCAATGAACACATCAGTGACTCTTGTCCAAATGCACTAAGACCAAATGGCACAAAAAAGTCTGTGCCTGGCCAGCTCCCAAACCCAGGGAGATGTGGGTGTGCAAGCTGCCTACCTGCTGGGAACAATCTGGCTGCACCTGGGGCTCCCCTGGGATGATGCTCACACCCCAGCCCACAGCGAGGCTGGGAGCAGGCCAAGAAATATTGTGCAAAATGAAATATTTGGTTTGAGAGCCCAGAAAGGATACCTGGTTCTCAGGTACTGGCATAGGCATAGCCAATGAGAACACCATAACTTTGCTCTGCATAAACCAGGCTTGGAGCAGCTGGGTGTAACCAAAGGGAGCAAACAGCACTGAGCACCTTCATTACTCTCCAGGAAAACTGAACCTGTGTCAGGATTGTTTCATGACCTTTTCGGGATCCACCACATACTATGAAGACAGACATCAGTGCAGCTTACCTTTCCTTTTCAGCAGGACTTCTTACTGCTCACGGGGCTGTCAGGACAGCTGCAAACACCCAGTCCGGGTCCTAGCAGGAAACAACACAACCCCACCGCTCCCTTCCAAAAACATAATGCAATTTTTCTGTTAGATCATGAACTTTACTCACAGCCTTTATTGTGGCATCTCATGAAGCTCAGAAAACTAGTCACACCACATGTCAGAAGAGAAATTTTGAATCCACCCATAAAATCTTTTCATTCCAGATTAGGCCTCCTATGTCAAGGCAAGTTAAGCAGCCACAAGAGCACAGCCACTAAGCAAGCTCACCTGAGACTGACCTAAACTACCTCCTCTTGTTGCCTTGGTCTCTGATAGGTAATTGGTGCTCCTTGGTTGGTCATTTTCATCTCCACTCAGCAGTAAAACATGTGGTCAGGTGTTCTTGCTCCCCTAAATTTGTGGATTTATGCACATTTTTGATGCCAGCCTGAGGAGCAAAGCCATGCTATGGTGCAGTCCAAGGTAACATTGCTCCCAAAATATTCTAGAAAGAACACCTTCACAGGGAATTGTTAATTTCCAGTTATGCATCTGTATATATGTGTATATTGAGCAACCCATCCAACACTTGAGACTGAACAAATAATTTCTTGTCACCAGAATCCTTTTTTTCTCTCTTTTTTACCTCCTTTCTTTTGAAGACAGGTTGGGTTATTCAATGAATTCAGAAACGCATGAACATTTTTGCTGCGATGTGTGTTCTTCACTTTTCACTGATTTGAAACTTAGCCTTACTGTAGCTGGTAACAGTAATGTACTTTTGTGGGTCTGTCATGGAATACATGCAGTTTCTGTAGACTGATGAGTCAAAAGAAAAATACATCACAGTATATAGCCACTCTGAGAATGCAGCTAACACTTCTTCATGGCTTGTTAAATAAATCAAACATATTGTCTATACTAGGAAAATGACCTATAAGCTGACAAAAGTAAATGGTTATCCTTCTCCCTCTGCTGCTTTAGAAAACGTTCTGACAAGCTAAAAAATTTTAGCAAGGCTATGAAAAATAAGATCACTTCAATGTTTCAAAACTTTTGACAAATGGTCCAATTTTTTTCAGTTTTTTCAGTTCCACATCAGCATAGAAACCACTTGGATATGTGATTTTTTTTTTTGCAAAAAAGTCCTGTCTTTAGTGGTAAGCCATGTTGTTTTCAGAGCAGGCAGTAGATGCTTCAAACATCTCCTCGTGTTTGAGGACAAGTCACATAATACCAAATCTACCTGCACTGGTACGTGGCAAGTAACCTGGCTCTTGGCTCAGTCCTAATGCACGTTGTAAGAAAGGTATTTAAACCATGAATACTATCAGAAACACCACTCATCTTGCCCAGGGGACACTCAGATATCTGGGGAAGGATGAACATGGATAAAATGCTGAATATTAGAGAGGACCAGTCCCAAGGTGGGACTAAGCTGGCAGCTGGAGTTTCTACAGCCCATTCATCTATGCTTGAAATACCCATGACAAAAAAAGTTCTGATAAAAAACAGACTTCGTTTTATTTTAAGAAGGAATCTCTATTATCAGAAATGCCTCTAATGGTGATAAAACTGGCTTCAAGCATTTATTCAATTTCATTTCTAAAATGAAGGTTATAAATCAACCCCAAAGCCTTCCTGAAAAACACTGTTATCCTCCAAGTCTTTATGAACATTTACAGAAGAATGATTCCTTTCTGTGTCAGATGTTATGAAAGACAGTTCATACTTCAAATAATGTGATTTATAGGTTGAGATTGTGAAGTTAAATTTAATAAAGCTCAGAGAAGATGCACGAGCCTCAAAAAGCTTTTTAATAGAGATCTTTGAGAGTTGAGATGCTAACCTTGTTTTATATGACCTGCTTTGTATTCTTGTATAAGCTGTGGCTACTGATAGATCCAGCAGAACTGGGCACCACAGAACGTTCACCTTCTTTCCTCTTCTTTTTCTCTCCACAAGAATTTAACTGATGATAGATTGTATACACACATCTCATTGCTTTCTTCAGTTATCATGAAAAACTAAAGGACTTTCCAGTATTCATGTTTGTTTCTTGAATTGCCAACTTTTATTTTTGATGATGTAATTTCTCAAAGAAAGATTAATATCATTGGTTAGTATTCCCTTTTGGTCAAGGACTTGTTGGGAGATTTATTACTATTTTAATTTTATTTTGAAGTCCAGATGATAAACTTTTGAAAATCAGCTGTTCTTGTCAGGGACAGTCCCACAAACACATGAAAAGGTTACTATGACAGAATTTCCTCCAAATATACTTTTCAATATTGATTTAGGGTTTGACATTTTGAATTGAAAGATGTAGGATTCCATTTCAATTCATCCCAATGCAAAAAAAAAAAAAGGACACAGAAATTAATCTTACAGAAAATGATACTTTAGGAAAAATAAAAGTATTTTGATTTCTTGATTTTAGTCACCAAAATCATACCTTAGACAGGATTTCTGAAAACTGAGATGAACCCTAAGAGAGTGTGATAGAGGCTGGAAAGCCAGACTAGGCCAAAAGAACCCCAGCATTTAAACAAGCTGCTGCTGTGTTATTCCCTATACACCACAGCATAACTGCTCCTTGTTAAATTAATATTCCAGGTTCTGAAACAATACAGGGCTAGTAGCTCCTGTTACAGTCCGTTTATACATCTATAGTGTAATTAACAAAACAAACAGCAAAATCGAACTCTGAAAAATGAAACTAATCTATCTGCAATTACTATATAAGAAATGCAGATTCAACTGTTTCCCTACATTAATATGTCAGGAATTGACTCATAGGAGGAAAACTCATGGATTCCTGTTAATCATCTGATACAAGTTATGACTACAATGTAAATGTATTTGATGCAAATTATTATTGCCTCTAAACTGCAAGTAAAAATACATTAAACAGGATGCTAGTTCACCAACAATCAATGAAAATGTTATTTTAAGAAATTGTTTCTGGGAACATCATATTTAAGGACTATTCCATTCATACTTGCAGTGTTCCTTTTCTCATTGTAGAAATAAAAGTGTAGTCTCAAGCATTAAATAAATGAAATATAATTAATATGTTTAAAAGCTTCATATGGCTTAGTGTTAACAGAACAGATGTGACCATTATTCACGGAACACTTATGATTTTTGTGCTTTGCCCTCGTTGCAGTTCAATAACAAAAGTCCTTATTTGAAGATAATGCGTAGAATATCTTGAAATTCAGGTGAAAGTTGAGACAGAGAAGTCAGAGGTCTGGAATATGCTACTGTAGCCTGCAAGTGTGGACACCCCATAAATATATCAGAAGTTATTTTAAATTCATTTAGGATTGTTCAGGGCTAATTTTTTATAGAAACATATTATGAGCCTGATACAAGGAAAGACTTTTTTGGGGTAGATTAGATTAATTTTGGGAAGGCCCAGGCTCAAGATTTTCCTTTGCTGTCCCAGGGTGAAATGCAGGTTCTCCAGCAGTTCAGTATCTCACTCTGGAGTCAGGGCTTTAAATCACCAAACATTTAAATGTGCAATGTTTCAGGTGAACAGTTAAGGTGAAGATAATAAGGGTCAATGAAATTATTTTTTGGAAAAATTTCTACAGTTCTGATTGTGTTGGTCTGAGTCCCTGAATGTCAGTAGAGCCTCATACAGAATCATAGAACCACAGAATATCCTGAGTTGGAAGGGACCCACAGGGATCATCGAGTCCAACTCCTGGCCCTGCACAGGACACCCCAAGAATCACACCGGTGCCTGAGAGCAGTGTTCAAAGCTTCTTGAACTCTGTCGGGCTTGGAGCTGTGACCACTGCCCTGGGGAGCCTGTTCCAGTGCCCAGCCACCCTCTGGGTGAAAAACCTTTTCCTGATATCCAATCTAAGCCTCCCCTGCCTCAACTTCATGATGTTTCCCCGAGTCCTGTCACCGGTCATGAGAGTGAAGAGATTGGTACTTGTAGATACATTGGTCAACTATAACCATAGCTAGAGACATCAAATATAAAACATTACTAGGGCACTGAAGCATCTTGAATGGTGTCCTGTTTGCCTGAAATGGTTTGTAAAGTCTAGAGTACTACATTTCTCTTTCATTTTCTGCATTTCTCATACACATATACAGTATAACATTTGAGTCTTGAGATCCTGTGACAATATCTTAGAAGCTCAGGAAGGATAAAAGGCATCATAACACCTAATACCATTTTAAAGTATTGTTTGTTTCAAGTTTAATCTTTGGCATGGAAAAAGAAAAGGAGAAACAATATTTATCATCTGGTTATAATTCAGGAATGGGAATCTAGCATTGTTTTTGTTTCACAATAAATATTTGATCTTCAGTCTTTCAGCACTGTTATGTTTATCTCTCAGATCACATTAACCTATGACTGTTTCTGTACAGTGTCTAGTTACACAGTGGAAACTTCCATACCTCCTGATAATGAACAAAAGTTAGTGGGATTTCAAAAAAGGTAGACAAATGCATAACAGAGAAATCCACAGGTTCCTGGGCACAGATATACCATATCTTTGGTAAAGAAATCCCGAGACTGCAGGTTGCTGGAACCTTGGAAAATATACTGGGGAAGTTTTGTATTACAGTCACAATGTTTACATATTTTTCTTTGAGCCTTCAACAGGGTATTAGATTAGCTCAGATCATTCATATCAAGTGGAGATCACACATATATATATATATATGTAGACATATAATTAGGTTATTTTGGAATCAATTTTGTGTTCAAATGCTTTGCTGTTATAACAGAGTGCAATTATACTAAAGCTGTGTTCACTCAAGACAGAACACAATTTGGCTTTTAATTCGTGAAAGGTGCTGACCTGGCACCAGGAGTGAGCTAAGGGATGGGCAAAACACTCACCTCAATTAAGGCAGCTAAAACTCACAAAACACAAGATCAGTGTGCATTGTGACCATCTGCAGCCGATCAAGCTATTCACAAACCGAACAATTTCATTATCATAATGATTTATGTCCCCTCCACCTTCTTATTGTCTGAATGATACAGGTCATTAGATAAGGAGGAAAACTCTGCATCCCATTACTACTATCACTAAAAAAGCCAGCAAGTATTATCACACTACATAAGAGCCAGCAAATATTTCAAGCTGGTGGTGTAGTTGAAGCTGGTCATTGTTTGACCAGCATGTTCTCACACTCATATGTGGCCAAGAGATTCAGTGGCTAGCATGGAGAAGATAAGGGAAATTCCAGGTGACAAAAAGACACTTTTCTGCTGTCCTGTGTCAGCAGTCTTTAAAAAGTAATTGAGTTTTGAATTTTCTCGGAATCAACTCAAGAAAAAAAATTAAATGAATGGTTGGTTTTGATATTCCACAGCTTTATGAGAGATGTTTAATCCAAGTATTATCAAAAATAAAGGATGAAGCTGGACAGGACAACACATTTCCACACACTGCTGTAACAATTTAGAGAGAAGCCAAATCAGAAACGAACAAATGAATATGGTGCTTAAATATTCCAATTAAAAAAGACACCTTAAAAACATTAATGAAAAATAAAATTCTCTGTGAAGCTTTAATGCCTTTAACAAAGGAGGACACCAACAATCTTTTGCTCTTTTCAGCTTTCCAGCCTTCCATAATGTGAACTGATTCAGCAACAAGGAGAAAATGAGAGATCCTTGAAAGCGTTTTAAAGGTTTTCTTACCACAGATTGACTAGGAAGGGATGTTCAAGGCCTTGCATTATCTGTAGCTCCCGGAAAACATTGCGAACTTCATCTCTCTCAATGCACTTCTGTTTATTCATATACTTCATGGCATACATTTTCTTGGTGTCTCTCTTCTGTACAATGCACACCTAATTGGCAGCAAAGTAAAAGGAAAATTTTGACACCTTGAGAAAGTGAATTCAACTGTGACTTTGGAATAAAAGAGTCTTTAATGATATTTCAAGAATTCAGATCGGGATACTACAACTGAGTAACACCTTCAGTAAGGTCACTTCACAGCTCTGCAGGATTCTTTGTAATAGAGTCTAATTAAAAATTAACAAAAAAACAACCCAAGCCTGCATAAGAAGAAATGGGGACCCAGAAAAGTGTCATGATTTTCAGAAGTTACATGGTAAAGCTGAGAGGAATACACTCCAATGGCTGAAATCACAGGCTATTTCATTAGTCAGAGGAATTATTGCCTCCTGCCTAGGAAAATGCGTAGTCATTGTCCTCATTCCCACAAGTCAATACTCACATCTTGATTACTGCATCATAAACCTTGCCTGTGTTCCCAAGGCTCAATATTTCATCTAAATATCAGAATTATGCTCCCTTAATTATTGTTGAAAAGAAAAAGAATTTTCATATAGATATTCATCATAATATTTCTGAATTCACAAGAGACCATTACAATGATTTAGTCTCTGGCAGCAAACTTCTATGCCTTTACTTTATCTTCTTTTTTTTTTTTTTTTTTGATGGAAGTCAAATAATGTAAATGCATGAAGAAAATCTTAGTCAAGAGAACTCCCATGGGAAGTCTGGGGTTTTTTTTGTCATAGTACTTTACCTTGAGAATGGAACTGGAGAGTGTCACAAGCACCACATCCAAGCATCAGGTTAGGTACGATTTTTGGCAACAGAGAAATAGACAATTTTTCTGAATGTACTGGAAGCATCTGGTTTAGGTAACACAGGTCTGTAGTGTCCAAGTTCAAAGGTATTCTGGATTCACTTGGTGTGGGCATTATTTTTTTTATTTGTATATTTATGTACATACACACACATACACATACACAATCCCATATTATACACACAAAAAAATTATACTATGCTCTCATTAAATTCATGCTCAGAGATCAGATTACAACATGGTGGCAACCAAGAAGAAATCCTTTGTATCTGAATTGTATTTTAAGGAACTTATGCACTCAATATTTAGAAACAACCAGGAGTAACTAAGACAACTTCCCACAGCTGAAATTGGGAGGAACACGGCCAGTGAAGCCAAACCACATTTATTTCTGTGAAACTCTATTTTCATAAAGTACATCCTTGAGCTCAAATCTACTCCAAATAGAAGAGTTAATAGAGTACCTTTAACCAATAATGATATGGCATGATTAAGCAGAGTTTCTAATTACCTTTCCTAGTATCAGGAGATGTTCTGCTATTAAGGAAAATACGAATGGTAACATTTTGGTTTGAGCCCATCAGTGTTGCACAATGGTAAGTACTGAAGTTTTGTTTCATTTTTCACTTTGGACTGTTACAAAAAATCTGAATATTGTTGATGCCCTTAAGATAACTAAAGGTTCACATTTATATGGAAGGAACCCTGGCTGTGGAACAATGGGGAATTGTGTTTGGCCTTTTGGAGGAAGAAAAAGTAGCAACTGGGATCAAGCTGAAACTGAGTGGGAAAAGAAGGGATGGAAATGAATTGCTCAAGCTCCCACAGGTCCGTCAAAAGCATAAGCAATATTATCAGGGGCAAATCCTGGCATTCTGTCTTAGATTATGTGGACACTCCATTTTAGTGAGTCACATTATAAAGTACAACATTTGGGGATTTTAGCTCAGAGCCTAAGTCCAGAAGTTCAGTCATGTACATTAGTTTGCATCATGATTTTCATGCACAACTTGGCCAAGAGTTAGGTGTTTGCAAAACTCTCATATTCCATTACATTAAAAGCCTCCCCCTTGAAGGGCTGACTAGAGAGACTGCTGAGAGAATGGGGCAGCTGAGAATTACAGGTTTGACCAATGTGGCAAATCAAGATCATATGCATCACCTAAATATGTAACGTAAACAGGTTTTGAAACACTGCTGTGACTCCAGAAGGCACTCGGTTCTCTTACCTGGCAGTAAAGACAAGGGTGTTCAGCACAGCTGAAACAGACCTTCTGTTGTTGGTAGAAGCTTGCCTAACACACAGCTTCAAAGCAGAATGATAGTAAACATTTTCTAGCAATGTGTACCTACGCAAATCTTTTAACATGGTTACAAAATCAATAGGATTTTAATGAATATGATAAAGCTACTTCCTACTAAAAATCAGGAAACACAACCTGCATCCATGTTGATGTTTTTGTGAAAAATGGCTGACATTGCTATGACAGCACTGGATTGTAGTGGAGATCTTCCCTGGCATTTCTACTTGCTGGCTGTCAGCTCTTCTGCTGAGCAGGACATCAATTGATTGAAACTTTACACTAATGCAAGAAAGAAAGGAAAAGCCCTTGAGCACTTCTCATATGTGCAGTTTTAATGGGAAATGTTTGAGTTGGGGCGGGGGGTGTTTGTTCCAAAGGAGCAATTTTAAGGTAGGCAAAAACAGGTGCTCTGGCACCTCAACAAAAAAAAATTCTGTGATGACTCATTATGATGACAGTCTGTGCAGAATTGCCTTATTTACATGTATCAGTATGGAAGCCTGTCACACTCACATTGTCTTTCCATTTTCCTGTGAATATCATTTACCAAAGCCCAGACAGTGTGATGATTCAGAGCAGATATGGATTCTGAAGTCAACAACTATCCAGCTTCATAGTCAGCAGAGAGGGACAGGAACATCCATCTCCACATAAGGTGTGGATGTAAACAGGTACAGGGAACTATCTCTGCACCTGGGAGGATTTCCCTTCTAATGTCCCCCAAAGATACTGCAGATTACTAGTTTGGATTTAGGCATCTGTGTCGTACATCTTTAAAGGCAGGCATTATGAATCCCCATTAATTTTCTCTGGAATGGTATAGTGCTACTTTTAAAAATCTCTTGTGATAATACTCCCTTTCTAAAGAGGTTTTTTAAACATATCTCAGTTGCTATCACAGGGTGGTGTCCTTTGTTATTTCTGGTAGAAGGTAACAATGAGCTACCTTAAAACCTATCAGATTAGAAGAAATTTGACCAGAGAGTGACTTGGAGCCATTTTCCCTCAAATCTAGGGAAGGAAGCCAATAGATTATGGCTGTAGGGCTAAGCTTCATTTTTCAAGAGCAACATGTGCTGTGGTCCACTTCTAAACCACCTTCTTGGACTTTCTCTGATTTCACAAGCAAAAAATAGAGAACCTGCGTATCAGGTTTAATCTGCAGATTAAGAGGTCACACGGGTGACAAACTGCCCTATGGGCTATTTCAGAGCTTAGTAAGTGAAGTGAGAGAGTCATGCTGAGTAAAAATGGGGCAGAATTTGCTAAAGGTTTGCTCGAGGAAGATGCATAATGCTGTGTAGGCTGAGCAACCATGGGTAGGTTCAACAAAGTTCTTCCCAGAGCAAAACACGGGGATGGCTGAAATATCAGACTTGCTGCAAAACAGATTTCTCCTGTTTCCCACTAGAAGAGATTTACTGCTGCTATGTGCATGGTCTGGAAAGAACAAGCTGCACTTAGTCTCAATTTTGGTCTGAATTTCGCACATGAGTACTTAGACCTCTCACACTGCTACATGATGTGGTTTCACGACAGGTCATAAAAGAGGAGAGATACAAAACCCGCAGCCAGAGAAACCTCTGCACAAAGTCACTGTTGGGTGGAGAGCTGGAAGCTGGAGTGAGCACTCACCCATGCTCCTGGATGATATCATGCATCTTATGTCAGTAGATGAGATGGGGCAGCTACCGCTGCCATGAGGACTCACAGCCCAGCAGAGGGGCTGTGGCACTGCTTGGGCAGAAGCACTCACCCCAACACAGAGGACCATGAGACAGAAATCAGATCTATCCTTACACTTCAGGTGGAAATTGCTGAATCTGATATTCAGCATCTGTCTGAATTACTGCTGCTTTGTCTGTTCTACCCATGTGCTCTGAAAAAATAGTTCTCATAGTCTTAGCCTACAAGCAGATCTGGAAAGATTTACACAAAGAGGCTGGAGCATGGATACCATAAGTTTGTCTCTACACTGCCAGGGGATTTTCTTTAAATAGGGAGATTCATTCCCAGATTGCCCTGAGCAAAGCATGACATCTGGAGCAGACGAAGCATCTGCTTAGTATCCTTTCATATTAACTCAAGCTAAAAAATGGGTTGTTATACTGTCAAACAATATTAATATTCTGTAGTTGTGCATTATGTTGCTTTTAGGATAGTAGCATATTTTTCTGAAATATTTTGCATAGTATTTACTAAAGTACCCTCAATCAGTGCAGACGTGATTCTGGGCTCCCATCTGGTTTACACGACTGTAATTTCAATTACTTCATCACAGGAAGTCACTGTTTTATACAACCAAATTAATCAGAACTAAGTCTTGTGTCTCAGCATCTTAGACAAACGAGAGAGTTTGTACATTGAAATTATAATTTGAATTTAATTTAAGGAGGTCAGATTGTTCAATATACCTACTCCCACGAACAGAGAACCCAAAGAAAATTGGTACTATAATATCTCTGAGAACTAGTTGTTACACCTGAATACAAATTATTTTGCAGCAGTAACCCTGCAATTACATGGTTATTGTTGCAGTAAAGGACAATGAGAATTCTTGTATTTCAATCCTCATTGTTTTTGTACTTATTGGATGACCTTCAAATATATAATTTTTTGCAATATTTTGTTTGAGAAGAGTGATAGCTCTACATATAACAACATGGGAAAAAAATGGCCAGATTAAGCAGGAGAGAGCACTTCTAAGCTATTGCATGTCTCTCTCTGTACTGTCTCTGCCCTTGCAAAGGGGCCCTCACCCTTCCACAGCACATAGGAAAATAAAACAAGCCTATGTGCTTTATGAAGGCTTGTTGATTGATTTTGATCCACTCTTCTCCATGGTGTTCAGGAAACTGGTGAATGTTTCTGTGATATTTCTAAAAATATCTGATTTTCTTATAGGTTTATATGAGTGTGGTTCTTGTGGACCTGCTTTGGGGAATCGGTATTGGTGAAAATAGAGTCACACAATCCTGAGAGAACTTGTTTAAAGTGTGAGTTCCCTTTAAACTTAAATCCTTATTTTGCAGTTGTCAAATGCAACAGGAAAGTCCTTGGTGTAACAGGCTTTTTTTTCCCAGATGAGTACAGGCTTCTGACAAATCACCTTGTTTTTCCTTCCATGGGCAAGGGAAAGAAAGAAGCCCATTTTAAAATAACCTGTTAACATAGCCAAAAGCACAACATGGTAAATCAGTCACCATTTCAAATGTGTGTCTCTGTGAGTCAGTCTTGCCTTTATCGTTCATTTAGAAGCCTCGTTGCTGGCAACTTTTCCTATTATTGCCCTTCTGGAAGTACCTGGCAGCAGAAAATGTCAAAAAACAATGCAAGACTGTTAATCTGTATTGCTGGGTGTTTACTGTTCAGGGTCTGTTGTGCTCTAGCATCTTGCAACATATAACTCCATGTTCAGTATCACACTTTCCTTAAACTGCCTGCTTCCTTTATGGGTCCTCTGTGGCCGTTTCTGTTTTCTGAGAGCAACAGGATGTTTTAAGAAATGCTCTATTTCTTTATTTTATTGCTCTTGGTTCAATATCTCTCTCTCTCTCTCTCTCTCAATATTTCTTAAATTACTCTGTTGCTACAGCAACCTTAGGCCTCTGCAGGATATTGCTGCAGAAGGTATCTGATATGGCAGACTTTCTACGCTGCTCAGCTCGCTCTTGTGCACAGAGCTCAAGGTGATGCTCGGCACCTCACCTTCTCCACTGGGGCTGGCTGCTTCAGCAGCTGCGATCTGCCCCCCTAGCTGGCTTCAGAAATCAGCTCCTTGCCTTCGCCTTTGGCAGTTTCAATTCACAGTAGCACCATTTGCTGTTACAGGAATTCCTAGGCCATTTGGTATCAAACGCTTTGTATCTCAAGTGCTCGTCTTTTCTGAGAAGTGGCCACCTGCTTTCAGCTGCTGCTTCTGTGCCCACTGCTTCCTAGGGACATGTCAAGAGCAGGTGCCAGCTCATAGATGCTGTTGCATATTTTTCAGAAAAAGATATGTCACAGCAGTTTTGAGAGGGGTAGGAAATGGGTACGGAGAGAAGAGAAACCATGAGCATGCTCTTTTTTCTGGAAACAAACAGGCTCACTTCAAAGGTGTCCTTTGAGAGCTCAGGTTTCACCTTGGTAAGGGACAGATAAAGGAAGTGAGGTCTGAGCCTGTGTAGGACCATCACAGCCACGGCTTCTGTGTAAGTTGGTGGTTCTTTTGTTCAAGAGCAGTGACAGGCAAGCTGTGGCACAACGTGTGTGACCACTCACGGAGCAGTTGCCCGCACTCCTGGGCACGTGCAGACCCACCTGGTGTATTATCTGTGCAGACAGACACTGGCACAGACCTGGTGTATCATGTGGTGCAGACAGAGAGTGGCACAGACCAGGGCAGGGATCAGTGCACCAAGCGAGGTGCAGGGCACTACTCTAAAAGAAGCCTTTCTGGCTTCAGTGACCTTGCTTTGCTGAGTAGGTGAAGGTAGCTCTTTGCTTATGCTTTGGTGTCTTCATCAATAAGAGGAAACTGTTTGTTGGTTTGTTTGTTTGTGGTTTTTTTGTGGAAGATCTTTAAGCTAGTTATGCTTAGCATATTCCAGTTACTTGTGATTCCAAGTACATTGGAAGAGGACAGGTTAGAAATTCTCATGAAACGGGTTTTATTTGAATATTAAAAATTTGCCAAGTAAATTCAGAAGCAGACAATTTTAAATACTCAAACCAAAAATGCTGAACTCTGATCTAAGTAGCTCTTCCTTTGTGAGGGCCAGCATGATTTGGACATGTCTTTAACTTCTTTTCCTGTACTTAACCTGCACTCTTGGACCTTTATTTAGTTTGACATGGTATTCCATCTCTGTATTGTGATAATAAACAATCACAGATCTCTGCTGCCCTGATTTTTAAGGGGTTGTTAAGTACCATTTTTCCCAAGCAGCATATTCTTCTATTGACCTCAAAGAGGGTTTCTCTTGAAAACTACTGAAATGAATAAGGACCATGCCATGAAGGACCATGCTGTCCTGCAAGAAGTATTTCTGACCTCTCTAAAATTAAAGTCATTGTTCTGCATGGAGGCCAAGGACCAGCAAAATCTTTTGTGTGTTCTTAATGCATGACTACAGAAGTGCCTCACCAGCACTGAGCTGGCATATACTCAGGAATCATTGAAATCAAGATCTTGACAGCTGTTTTTTGATCAGTCACCTGATCAAGTACCAGTTATATTTCACCTTCAGATGTATTCCTGTGAGAAATGGTTTCTAATATTTTTAAAATATGATTTTCTCCGACTTTGTGGCTTTGTATTTACCCATATTAAAATTTAAAACCTTGGTATAATCACTATTATAGGAAAGAAAGGTTGTCTACTCAAGTGTAAACAAACCATTAATCTTCTCTGTTTCAGAAAATCCTGTCAAATTGAACAAACATTGACTCAATGATCGTAATTATAGTGTATGTCAGTTTATACAGTCCCAGAGGATTTAATCTATGTAAAATGCCTTTAAAATACTGCAATTATTTTAAAGACACAAATAAGCTCAGAGATTCGAGAACAAGATCACTCTGGTGGACTGTCTAAAGAAGTAGTCTGCTCCTACCTTTTTATTCATTCTTGTTTTCAGGACAGATGTCTAAATTCTGCTAATCTCCACTGGGGATAATTAATTATTATAATAATTTTTGCTCAATTAATTTTAGTGAATGGATTACAATAGAAATGTTTTTAATGAATAGTCAGACAGTTCATACTGGTTGTCAGATGTCTTTAAGAAGGAAAAGGCTACAAAACCTATGTTCTTTTACCTTAATCAAGTCAGAAAAACACAAAGGTATTCCCTATTAAACTGCTGAAAATAAGTTGATTCTTACCTTTCCAAAACTCCCTTTCCCAATAGCCCGCAATATTTGAAAGTGGTCAAAGTTAACTGCAAAATAAAAGAGAGAAGAAAAGGAAAATAGTTTGTAGCATGCTAAGTCAGAATCGGAAATCAGATAAGAAAAGAAATTACAGTGTGTCCAGCAACATCTTTTTACCATATGGTATTCAATTTTTCTCTTAAAACACCAAATATACTTAATAGCTAGCAAAGAAGAAGTTTGCTTTAAAACGTGCTGCATTGATTTTGTTCATCAGTTCATCTTGGACCAATGCCTCCTGTGCCCAGTATCTCCAAAAAGAAACATATCTCTTGTGCTAACCAAGTAACAAGACAAAAGTTAGCATTATGCAGCCATTAGCAAAAACTGCTCAGCATTTTCCAGAAATATTGAGATCTATTAAAAGGACACTGAATAATTCAAGTAAGTAACACCCTCTACCTACAGATACGTAATAACATATGGTTAGTATTTTTACAACAGCCACTCTTCAGAATAATTCCCATATTTTGTTACAGTGATGGAAGCTTGTCCCATGATGAGCTAGTATGATCAGCCTTTCCAATGTTTTCCACCTTAATGCAATATATAATGCTAATATTGTAAGACTATTTCATAAATGTAGCATAAGTTTCTTTTGAGAGATTCCATTTTAGCTTGGCAGTAGAATGGATTCACTTGCCCATCAGGAAAATCTGACAGCACAGCCTGCCCTAGACACTGAAGTGCTTTGCTGGGAGGGTGAGTGAGATTTCATTTCTCAGAAATTCCATTATTATTGGTGTTACACGAGTTTAAACACAGCATGACCTTCAAATCTTCCTTTGTAGATCTGGTGGTTTAAAAAAAATCCAACAACAACCTGAACAAAACTGACGCAAAGTCACTGAAATACAAACATGACAAAGTGTGATACAGTTTTTACAGTCACTTCTCAGAAAAGAATCACACTTAGAGCTAAATTCAGTGAACCAGAGATGACAAAATTCAGTGCAACTTAACAGGATTTTTTAAAATTAAAACTTTCTTATGTTCCTGGCTTTGGCCATGGACCTTCATCTATGTGCCTGTCATTGATATAACAGTAACTGGCAAAATTGTGGACACAGACTGTCACTGGAAAAATCAGAGAACCATAGAATGGTTTGGGTTGGAAGGGACCTTAAAGATTATCTCATTCCAACCCCCTGCCATGGGCAGGGACACCTTCCCCTAGACCAGTTTCTCAAAGTCCATCCAACTTGGCCTTGAATACTTCCAGGGATGGGACAGCCACAGCTTCTCTGGGCAACCTGTGCCAGGTCCACCCAAAAATGTGGTAACAAGAACAAATACAACGAAAATGTGACTCACACCAAGATGAAGGAGAAAATCCTATAAAACTCATAGTACTTTAAGTATTTGCCAAAAAAGTTATACCATCTCAAGCTAGAAAGTTGAAAGGTTGATAGCTATCAAGCCTCTAAAAAGGGTTAATATCTTATTTCTCTGTTGCAATAATATCTCATTTACACTATTAACACCACAAAGCATTTGTTTATTTATGCTTGCTTACACTGCCTTCAAGGAAACATGGTTGCTCCTTTCATTAGTGCAGCTATAGCAACCACCTTCCTGGTAATTGCTGGAGACAAATCAAACCCAGAGCTGACAGAGCTGAGAGCAGCAGACTCTAGTCTACAGGAAACAAAGATGGTGAGTATAGCACCTTTAGAATATGGATACTGAAATAAAAATGCATAACCTTACAAAGGATTTGTCAGCTGCTTGGAAATTGAAAATCAAGGGAAGAAAAATTTTGTGCTGAAGCCTGTAAGAGTTAGGGTTACCCAGAGGTTTGAGAATCAAGATTGTCTGTCAGCAGCCTGCAGCTGGGAACTGTGCTGACAATTTTTACCAGCGGGGCACTCTCTTGTAGTTCTTGCTGGCTGGCACTGGTCTGATGAAGAAGACAGTCAGTTTAGCAAAACCCCCTTCCACATAAATCCACTTAAATCCCGTTCCTACCAGTCATCCCTCCCAAGTACATGACTGAGCTGTCTAAGATGATCCTTAATTTAGGTAGGAATTCAACACAGTGTTTAAAATATCCTAAACAACATGTTAATCTCATTAATTGCTTTGATAGGAAAAAATCATCCAAAAATTCAGCACAGCATGCTGGTATTTTCTGTGTCACTCCTCTGTTTTCAAACTTTCTCATGTTTTCTGCCTATTTTGCTAAATTTGTTAACAAGCATGTTCCTTAAAAAAAGCTTATTTTGAATTTGTTCTTTACCTTGCAGTCATTCAGCTGAGTCCAGTTCCCAAAACAAGCGAAAAATTGTTGAAAGAGTCTGTAATTATCTCAATTTGAGTCAAGCCACATTTCAGTAATACTTGACTATATTATATTCTGAAACCTGACATGTTTTGAAATACATCAGTTTGAAGAATTATTTTGTTTTTGTAAAACTAAGATTAAGCATTTATCTTTAGCTATGAAAAGGATATCTTTTATTGTCCATGTAACTTCTATTCTATTTTTCTGTACTTCCTTCTTTCCTGCTGGTTGCTCTGAATGACTAGAACAACTTAATTTTTAAATTGGATTTAATTTAAATTGCACTTCCATAAGAATGAAATTATTAAATGAGGCACAAGACCATGGTATTGAAGATGGATTACCAGTAAGATAAAAAAGTGGTTAAAAATCATAGCCACAACAATTGATCAAATTTTCTTGATTTCTGTGTTTAACTTGAATAGAAAGTAGGATGTTACATTTTCATATCTTCATTTAAAAAAAAAAAAAGATTAAAATTTAAATTGAGGTACAATGATTGTAACACATTTTTTGCGAGAGAAAATAGAGGCAATTTTAAATGACTGAGGAAATATGTAAGCATGCCTGAGCCTGCATCTAAAATGAGCAAGGCTTGCAGCCACTGTGGTTCTCTGGAAAGGGATAACTCGCTAAAGTGAGACAACTCAATCTCTTCTGATCATTCAAACACACAGCACTGCAGATTCACAGACTGAAGAAGTTCCTCTCTTGGGATATTAGGAAAGAATAAAAAATGGGCTACCTTGCAGCTGAGACCAGTACCAAACTCATTGAGTAAAACTAAGATGCTTTAAGCAACAGTCCCGTCAAGAAGAGAACAGCACAGCCCTGATAATGGTGAAGGGTTGAGCTAAGTTCACTGCCACCTTGGTACTACATTAGCCATACACCTCAGGTGTTTTCCTCAAATGTTTTTAATTTCACAGTCTCAAAACTTTTGTCTAATTTTGTTCATCTCAATTTTTTTTCAGGTTCTGTAAGTGCTTTTTTGTCTTTTTTGGTGAAAATTCAATGCCAAAATATCACCATTTACTCTGAGAAGAATTACAGCTCATCATGACCTCTGTCATTTCCAATGTTGAAAATATCATCAAGGTCAGACACTGCCATTTCCTCTGTGCAACAAGGAGATTGCAAGTATTAAATTCTTGTCCTCCAAAACATGGCATGTCTAGTTCTTGTGGTGCCTGATGTTATAGCTAATGACATTTTTCTAGTGCAAAGCCCCACTGAGATAATGGTGTGGCTGGCAGAAGGACATTTTCTTCGGTATCAGTAATTTGACTATTACTCTTTTGAAAATAGCTTTCTTTGTACCTTTTACTCAAGCGAAAAAAATATATTTTCCAACTCTTTGAGCACTTTCATTTTTATACCACACCATACTTTGGAGGTCTTATACATCAGCTCTAAATTTAAGTCTAAGAATATGAATTATTTTCAGAAAACAAAACTTGTTTGTATTGTCTTCAGGTAATTTTTCATACAAGTAAACCCACAGAATGAAACTTACTAATAACACTATGAGAGACTTTCTTTCCAGTTTCTTTGATTTCCATCAATTTGGAAAAATCAAGTATTATAATCTCCCCTCCTACATCTCCCACCTTCATCCCTTAAAAAGTCACCATTAATTCAACACTAAGAAGGAATATGGAATAAACCAGATATTTTGCTAAGAAACAAAATAGATCAGCATTTATGACATCTGTTTCATGTTCCAGTATTAGAGCAATGGAAGCATGTTAATTTCAGCAGTGTGCTGTACATATACATATAAATACTTTATTTTGTTTCTTTCCATTTATTCATACTCAAATAAGCCATAAATTCATTCCATTGCACAGATTCAACTCTCTATTAACAACTTTTAGTGCAGGTATTCCTTACTTGGATTAGAATCATAGTTTCAAATTAGCCCCACGTAGAGCAGTTTGATCTCAAACAAATAAAAGCCAGATGATGGTAACGGGACTTACAACTGAATTAAATGTTTCATCCTGCTTCCCATGAAAAACAAAAATGTGGTCCTAACCATTACAGATACTTGGTCAAATATATTAGTGAATTATCAGGAATATCTAGAAGGATGGTGCAGTGGTTTGTGACTGAATTATACACAGGAGCCCCTCTACTGCAACAGTCTTCTCATGTGACCTTAGACAAGTGCCCCAATATCTTCTGCCACTGTCTGTACAAAAAATGAATCATTCCATCACCAAGCAGCTGTACAATTAGGTATAGGAAGTACCTTAGAGCTCAGACACACAAATAATTGGGAGAGTAGTAAGAACCAATTCAGGTAATAGTGCTTTATAAAAGCACTGTGAACTCTGAAAGCCATTTTTAAAACGTGAGAAGTCCGCACCACTGTGGAAGTGGAGGTACAGAAATCAATAGACTGATCCAAACCCCACACATCACATTGTGGCGGAGCTGGGAACAGAACACGGCTTCCACTTCATACCACACATTCTCAGGCACCTCTTCCAAACTGCACGAGCCCTGATGGAGCAGATATTTGGTATAAAACTTTCTAGTGAAAGACAAAATAAATATTTCTTGCTCCACTGCTCCCTGAGGATAAAGTACACTTTGAGGAAGATATCACATCACAGACTATTGGGTTTTTACAACCACACTGCAAAAACACTTGATAGTTGTAGTAGAAATGCCTATTATTTTTTTAATCAGCACATACACATAATGATGTATGTTAAAACAACAAAGTATTTTATATGCATTCACCTCTGCTGCATTATTCAGATATGCTACGTTTATCTGAACCGGAAAAAAAAAAAAAAGTTACATCAACACCAGACCATTATGTATTATGTGTTTGATTTATGATCTCACAAAGGAACATAACATTTTTACCCTTTCACTTGTAGTTTTACTGGTTTAAAATATTCTCATGTCACATATAATTTGTTCAAGCATAAATTACATTTAACTAAAGAGGCAATATGAACATTGGATGGATTCTAGATAGAGCTGACATATGTTTTCTCACTGCAGCTGAGGAATATTTGCTGCATGTATGTGTGATTAGTCCAAACACACTCAATAACCATTACCTGAAAGAACTTTGTTTCTCCTAGAGAAAATATTCAGTTGAATGTGGCCAAAGCACAGGCATACACATGCTTTGCAGAATGAAAAATGAAGCAGAGGCCTTTCTGGAAGAACTTGATAAGCTAAATACAGACTTTCTTTCCCTGGTTGAGTCCCACTGATTTATTTGGACTGTCTGGGAGTAGCCAAAACCAGAACATGAGCACTAAGGCATTAGGAGGTGTACAGTAAAGCCATACTTTTAACACAATGAGCATTTCAACACATCGAGCTTCCTTCTCAGTGATGTCAAGAGAAAACAGAAACAAGGAGATATGATGTGGCCATTAGCCAAGAGAATAGATTTTTATTTAAGTCTGAGCACTGTCTTGCAGGTCTGATTTGGGGTGGTTTAATGCTTCCTGTTCCTGTGAATCAGGAAAACAGAATAATAACTAAATCAAATTTCCTTCTAGATTTGGCCTGCATGGTTTGACCTGAGACTCTCTGCATAGCACGACTATTAGGATTTCAAACTAGTTCTGCCATCTTCTTTCTATGCCTGTCTACTTTTCAGATGCTCCAGCCTTTTACAGGGAGAGCCACAGGCTGTGCTGACAGAACCTCAGTAGATCTTAGCAGCCATCAGATCTTGTTAAAACTGTTACTGTCCTTCCACACAGAACACATAAGATGAGTAACCAAGTAGACACAGTCATATATATTCAATAGTCACAATAAAATCCCCTGGACGTAGGACAAACATGAACAGTGCCTAAAAATTAAATTAAGGGTCATAAAATGGTTTGGGTAGTCATAACGAGCCACATTCCATCATGCTCTGTTCATGGTAAGTGCATTAGTGAAGAAAGACACTTCTTAAATCAAGGCAGAAATTAATTTCTGCTGACCGAATGATAAAGCCAGGCATGTCTTTGAAGTGAACAAAGAGTACAAATCTGCATAGCTTCATAAGTTTCTGAGTAAAATGGGACATTACTATACATTATTTGACTGGGAAACTTACTAGTTAGAAAGAGATACATAACAAAAAAGAAGTTTCAGTGCTGGTTTTATCTCACTAATGATGAATCATGATGTTTCTGATCTTATTTAGGGGCTTTGTATTTAAATTGCATTACAATGTCTCAATTCTTCATGAATAATGAGTGTTTTAGTCTCAATATAAACTAATTATGTTAATTTTTTAAAATAATTATTCAGACTTTTTTTGCAATTAGAAAGAATTTAAGATCTTTGTATGCCAAACAAATTTTATTTAAAATTCAGCTGATTTTGTCTTGAACTTTACAATGCATTTTAGTCTGATCACGTTTGCATACTTCACTTTCTTCAATCAAAGTGAAACATTCCTGTATTACCAAAAGACTTTCATTTCAGAACTCCTGACTGATCCAAAGTGGCTTTTTCGGAACAGTTCATTTCTGTATTTTGCTTCCTTGTGAAGCTACCTGCAGGATGGGATTATTGGCTGGACTAAGTCTCCCTTTCATGGGTGTCCTCACAGCACTTGCATGGCCTGTGCTTTGTTCCCTCGGAGCTGGTGGAGTGTTGGGCTATGGGAGTTGTAAACAGGTACAAGATTTGGATCTACAGAAGGGAATACACGAATCAGATCCCAATACCTTTGAAGAGGTGTCATATCACAGAAAGGTAGTCCAGCTTTGAACTGTGCCAGAAGGAAATCTGAAAAGGTAAACTTGAATTCCATTCAAACTTTCAAAACCAGCTTTGTTTTCCCAGCATAAGGCTTAATTTTTGTCAAGGAAAATAACAGCATTTTGATTTGGCAACAAGTTTAATTATCCATTAAAATTGTTTTCACAGGAAAGGTCTGTTTCAAAAAAAAAAAAAGAAAACAGGGTGACAGAGTTTCTTGTTATCTTCCATCTATGTCACATTTCAAGCAAAACATAGGGGAAGCAACCTTTTCCCTTATTAAAATGGGGAGAAAAGCTCAGTACCAGGGTGCTGGAAAACCAACAATGCAATTTTATTTATACCTTTCTTATTTCTATATTCTATCAATAAATAGCTGATACCAAAGATAAAAGAGTGGGCTAAAGAACATCTGCTGTGATGCATTACAGACATTCTTATTTCCTTAAGTCAGTCCTCCTACAAGGCAGTACTTCACATACAATTTAGCTACACATTTGATGAAATTCACAGAGTATTTAGACCCTGCATGGTTTGTTCATCAAAAGCAGTGCCAGCATCGTGGGGTTCTACACTTTAATTAGTGAAACCCACCTCACATCACATCATTAAAAAGAGTGGGGTTTTCCCTAAATGCCTGGGGAAATTTCTGAATGTGTTAGTTAAAATGAATACTGGAAAGAACTACAACAGCCTACCATTTTTCAAAATGCTATAAAAACAGACTAGAAGAATTTGGTGAATCAGCTAATAATTTACACTGTTAGAGAAACAGGCGTGTGTTGCCACAACCAGAAGTAACATTGAAATGCTAAAGAAAATTAGCATTTGAAAGTTACCAAGCTTCTAAGTAAAAAAGATGCCAGGACTGATTCTCAAACTCTTCTTCCCTTTTAATTCTGTAAAATAACATAATTGTATTTCTAATGCTTTTCTGTAAAAGCTGCAAAAAAAAACCAAGATGAGATTTTGCATTCACAAGGAAACTGCGACTCCTTAGTAAACAAGAATCTGAACCCAGGATCAAACGAAAATTTCTCTCCAGAGCTGCTTATACCCCCAATAAGCCAAATTAAAACGATACTGCCATTAAATACATCTATTCTGAAAAATATATCAGGCAGCTACCTGAAGCCTGTAAAACAAAGTTTTCTCCTTTGACAAGTAGAACAGGCTGCAAATCATTACAGCTTTTCTCTGAGGGAGGTTTAAACTGAAAATCCTCAGTGCCATCCCACAATCTCCAGACCTTGTTTGAGAAGTTGGAGGTCTATCACCAAACCAAAAGTGAAGAACAGACATCTGATGCTTTTAGGGATGTGGGTGTCAGCTTCTGTGAGCCACTGGGAGGGATTTGTCTGCCAGCCACTGAAGTCAGCACAGAGCATTGCAGCTGTAAACTGCAGCAGGATTTTCATCTAAGAACACAGTCATCAGGTTTTGCCCAAAGTCAACTGAATGGGTGCCTCGTGGTGGCCTTAGTAAGGGCTTCACCAGAAGCACCAGTGACTCCAGAGATTGCTGTTATTGTTATCCTATGGAAAAACAAAAAAATTGTTGCTCTGTGGAAGGTGTAGGGATGTTTAGCTAGTGCTGTTTGCTCCACAAGAATTTTAACACAGATTGGATGAAATTAGTTATTCTTTCTGAAAGATTGAGCAAAAATAGATGTTTACTGGCAAAGATTAATTGTACTGATCAAAAGAGCTCTTGTGGCTGCATGTCTCTCCTGCAGTGTTTCTTGGGAGCATTAGATTAAAAAATAAAGTTAATTTTCTTGTCTTTATGCCTCTTTAAAACCAGTCCACATTTTTACCATAACAATTCCTAATTGGAGATTTTAGTGTGCTGCCTCTGCCTTCAGACAGGTTACTCTGTTTCAGAGGCATACAGCAGTACTCTCAGGTGGCTGGGGGGAAAAAAGTAATTGAAAAGCCAATTCTTGCCTGTGATGGTTTGTGTGAGCAAATGCAGGAAGAGGTGAGAGGAAAAACTATTCTTTTAAATAAATAATCTCTGTCTGAAGGATACAAAGCAATATGAAAGTTCTGTTCTTTTGAGTAAGGATGTGATTTCAGCTCCAATGAAAGCAAACAGAAAGTTACCTAGTTTTGGAGTCTTTCTCCTCTTTTTGCTTTGTGCCTTTTTTCCATTTTTCCTCTTTTTTATTGGAGAAGGAAGCAAAAGAACTACAAAATCAAAAGGTCTTCACTCATCTCAGCTGAAATGAAAAATTTCTGAGTATTGATTCATGATGATTTCTGCTTCACTATTATTGCTGTCTGTGTCCATATACAGTATGTGCATTTCCGATATTTTTTTCAGAAATGAGAACATTTCAAGAAATTCTACTTTTCATTTTGCTTTTGGCTTTACATAGGAAAGATTTCTATTTTCATACAGCCTAATAATGAGAGGAAGCAAACAATATTTATATTTCCCAACCTCAGAAACATATGCTTTAGGCCCTATACCATACCAAATTTCTCTCAAAGACCACCTCACTGACACTGTATTTTAGCCCTTTATGATCCTTTTCATGTGATGTTATGACAAGAGCACATGATCATCCAGGTAAAAGACTTGTTCTTTGAAAAACTGGCAAGAAAGTGAGGCAATCACAGAGACACCATGTCTGGCACGCTGCAGACAGCAGGAACAGAGGAGAGCACAAGCGCCCCTTTTGATGGCAGTATGGATGTTTAGACTGGGTTAAGCTGATTGTGACACTTTATTATACACCTACAGCCCTGGTTTGGTTAGAAGTCTAGTTTCAAGGGCAGTGCAATGAGATGATCACCTTCATAGGGAAGTTACATTGCTTATAAGTACAGAATTTATGTACTTTACTTTAACAGGAGTTGCTTTATATCAAAGTAGAGATCAAACTCTGATCCCTGCCATGTTAATATATACTGACACCAATATTTGCATTTTTCTTCACACATAAGTGAGCACAGGCACTAAAGATAAAGAAAAATTTTAAATGATCTGCTAAGCAGGTCTGTTGACTTTGATGGCAATTCCAGGAAGGCAACCAATTAACTTTCTGAAAATAAGTAGGAATAATAACAAACAGCCTACGTCAGAAAGATTTAAGCTAATAGAGACTAAAGTTCAATTACTATTATTTGAAGGCAAAGTTACTCATTTGAATTAATGAAATTTAAATTGTTTCTTATTAATAAACAACAACAAAAAGAAGGTCAAATATTGCTATCAGAGCTCGACAGAAGATACAAGGAACGTGAAATGTGTGTTATCATTGCAGAAAGTCAGCTGGACAATCTAGTAGGGATCAAGGCCAAATTCATAGCGTGCCCTCAGGCAGTGCAGTACAAAACAGGAAAGAATGACTATCTGTTTAACGTCACGACCAATGATGTGAGCTGCAAAAAATTAGCACAGACAATGATATGTTTTAGTTGTCTTTTTTGGGGGATAATGGAAGATCTTCAGAAATCCTGATGATGACTAATGGTACAGGCAATTAGCAAGGTGAAGCTCCCTTGACAAATACCTAAGATTTAAAACAGCAGCAGCTGAGAGAGCTTAAAAGGAAAAAGAGACAAAATATGACAGTGGCAAGCATGAATGGAGGATAATAGTGCAAAAAGTCAATTAAATTTATAATAATTCCTGTCCCAAGATATCATCAACTGAAAGGCAAGTTCAAAAGGGGGTAGAACTAGTACACAGTGAAGGCACAAAGTGGGAAAGACTCAGAATGTGACTAAGAAGAGAGATCTGTGCAGAGCTGACCCTTTGCAGGGCAACCACAAATGACACTCTTTTAATGCTACTTCCATGCCCATGGAGGTGGAGGGTCACTGATCTGATCAGTCTGAACATGTGATACCATGGACAGAGAGCGAGAATTTGGATGCTTATGATGGGCTGTTAGCCCAGATGGTCTTGATTGTGTGGGTCAGTTTATTGTAATCCTTCAGCAGCATAATTTTAAAGCAGACCTTTTCAACATCTCATTACCTTCTGTTATGATGTCTGATTAAACATCCATCAATTGAGCGAAAAAAAAAACCCAAAAAATTGGATTTCAAATATGTAGGCTTTTACTATCAGATTTAACAGAAAAACAAAAGGAATTTGGAGTGCCAAATCTACCAGTCTTTTTCAACAAGGAGCAAGTAGCAATAGATTGTTGTGAAAAGCCTGTAGTGGCTGATCAGGGATTTTACATATTGGTGTATGACTCAGTGATATGAAAAATATCATCAGAGGTCAGGTGTTCCTCTGGATGGCATGAAATATGGTAACAATCCTCACCTTTGCTAAATAACTGATAGTGATGTCTGGAAATGACCAGAGTCTGGTTACCACAATCCTGAAGCTCAGAAAAGATTTGCTAGTAGCTGAAAATAACACACAGTGTGGTAGGTATGTTCACTTCTCATGCACAGGGTTCAGTATGACTGGTCACACAAAGCTGGCCACGTGAAAATGGCCACACCATTCCATGATTCTATGAAAGAACATGATACTCACCATATTTAGACTGGCACTGAAACTATGTGACATGAATAACTGCAATTATTAGGTTATTATTAGGTTGGATGCTTTGGCTAACAATGAAACTGTTTTAAGTCCATAGCCCTGACCTCACTGTCACACAGAAATGATCAGGATTTACTCAGGCAGTGTCAAATGTTCAGTATAACCATAGGTTAGCTTATCATAGCAGATTTGTCTGCTTCTATGTTCTGCTAGCATATAATCAGGTAACCTATTTTCCAGGGGAAACGTTTCTTTCCATTGATTCACTTGGCTTAGTGGAAAATAATTGGAACTTCTCATCCATGTATCCTATTATAACCGGCAATTTACAAAATTTTACTATTATAAACTCACAAAGTGAATTATTTTTCTTCTAAGACCAGTGAAAGGGTCAATTTGTCGCCTGGCTTCTTTTCCACCGCCTTAGGAGCCAAGCGATTTCCCTTGCTATAGGTGTCCCGCAGTGGAGCAGCTGCAGCTAGGTGAGACTGTTTGCTTTCTGGCTTCCCCTTTTTGGCTGGTGTGAGCCAATGGTGGATTCAGCGAGCCGCGGAGACAAAGGAGGGGAAGGAGGGGCCCCTGGTAACAGCAGTTTGAGTTTATTTCCCGAACGGAGAGAGCACAAGGAGCCTCGGGGGTCGTTTGCAGCCCCCTTAAATACCATCTTTCAGAAGGGGTAGGAACAACAGAAACAAGCCAATAGGGGTGGCTTGGAATGGCTGTTTACAGATAACAGGGATTTTGGGGAAGAACATCTTTCAAACAGACCAGTAACAGGACGGTGTGTCCGGAGTCTTATCGTATTCCTGAGACAGCAAGTAACTTGAAGGAGGGACTTGTGGGAGGAGATTTCCACACACAGGGGTCTCAGAGGCAGGGCCAGCCCACAGTGCTGCTCTCAGCATGACTCAGCAGCGAGGCTGGATTCCTCCTCTGAGCTGTCCCCGGCGGGAAAATCCTCCCAGCTCTCATCTTTATTTATTTGGAGAGCAAAGGCTGACTGGGTCACTGCCACATCAATTAAAGATCCCTTTTTGTGGCAATGAAAAGAGTTTTGTTTTGTGACAGGACAGAGATTTGGTTCAGAAAAGATGTTTACTTAGCAGCACCACTGGAAACATCAGAAGCCATCAAGAAGCAAACAAATTGATGTACTGGACCTTACCACAGCCAGTGAATATCAGGGAAGCCTCTGTGAGTCTCCATGCTTTCCATAGCTCTTTCAAAAGACACTGACATTGAAACTGAGGAGAAAAGTCTCAGGGCCTGCTCCAATGTAAAATGTAAGACTTTTGGTAAGTGAAAAAACGTAGCACCCTTTTGCTGAGAAAAGAGAGTTTCTGATTGACCATGTTGTTCGCTTATGGATGTGCTGACAGGAACAATCTCTGCAATCATTGCAAGGAGAAACAGGTTGACAGGTATAAGCAGCAGAAAATATACTCCTTGTGAAAATGTATTGCTACAATATAGAAAATCTAAATTTCACTTTACTGTAATAGACTTCCCTGTGAGATCAGGATACACATAATAGACTATGAAGTATCTTTTTCAGCTGGAAAGTGGGAATATTCACCTCCCTCAGAGTTTCTATGAAAATAACCTCATTAATAACTGAACTGGAAGGCTCTCTGAGGGAAGTTGCTATGGGAATAAAATGTCAAATATCAGTGTACCAAACTGTTTTCTCCTGAAATAAAATTTATCAGAGTGATCCCCAGGTGAAGGAAAATTCTTTAAATGAAGTTAACAACAAAATCCTCAGTGAGACATCCATCAATCTTACCCATGCAAAGGTCTCTGTAATTCCAAACATAGCAGGGGAAGCTAATAAACCTCTTTGCTCTCAGCTCCTCGGGGTTGTGGCTCTGAAAGCACTATTCTTGCAGATCAGGATTTCAGAAAATGAGTCTTGGTGCTATGTTAATGGGAGGTTGGGGACCCATGTGAAGAGGATTTTACTTAAACACCTAGAGAGCACCTTCAAACACCTTCACCTACTAGTTCTTCTCTTTTTCTTTTAAATTCAGAACCCAAAACATGACAAGTCTCTCTCCAGAACTGAATCTTGAAGAATTATCTCTTCTATTTTTAACCACAACTACAAATTAAATACTTGGAGTAAGGACACTAAAGAGCCAGAATGATTCCCATTTCAATTGGGATTGCTTCCCATTTAGTGATTTTAAACTGAACCATCACCATGGGCTTCAAATGGATGATGCCAGTTGTAAGTTGCAGCAGAAGGGTGCCTGAAGTGTCCCTGCCTGCTCCAGCTGCACACTGGCACATCCCAGCTATGGCTGGGCCGTGGCTGTGGGATCCAGCTGCAGGCAGTGAGGTTGCACAGCAGTAGCTGAGGGGAGAATGGGGATTGTAAACAGGAAAAGCTGCTTCTCATCATGGAAAATGGCAGTATTTAATTAAATTAACAGCACATACAGTGAGTACATTCAAAGGCCAGATCTCCAGCACAGGAGAATTAAAGAAAATTTCAAGTGTTCTGTTACTGCCTGGCCACAAAGTAGCACCTCAGAGTCCAACAGATGCTAGATACCTCATAAACTGGCCAGATTTCTATTGACTGTTTAAATAAAAGCCACAACGTACTTTTAAGAGGGCTGACCTCCATTAATTCCATCCGTTAGCCTACCCATAGTTATCCATCCTCCACAGTTAAATGACTTTCACTATGTACTTCAGCAGTCAAGTTGCAGTTTATTCATAGGTCTTGTAAATTTTTTAAACTAAGTTATACTTCTTAAAAAAAATAATAAAATCCATTTTAGAGATGGAACCTCAAATCCCAGCCTCTGAGGTTGTAAAGGGACTGACCTGAACTCAGCTTAACACTTCTGATTTTTATTGTTATCTGGAGCCAGGAAAAGGCTTCCTTTTGATTCTAGCTAGGGTTCTCAATATTTCACTGTGGGAATCATCTACTTGCATAAGAATCACTCCACTTTCTCTGCCATTTTGGAGGAAAGCAGGTCTCACAAAGGTTTTTTTTTTACCGACATGCTCCAGACTAAATTGTTGTTGATCAAACATGATCTATTTTTTCCAACTTCAGATGAAGCGATATCCTGAGCTATTAGTTAATATAAACACCTTTGTATAAACCACTTTTTGTGGTTGTTTCTCTTCCCAGTGGTATAGAAAGGGTAGGGAAAAAACCTGATAATAACAGCTCTATTTCATTCATAAAAAACTTCCATAATTTCAGTGCAATGCATATTTCTTCATCTCAGTGTTTACAGATAAATATTTGATGATGCAATGTGTAGTTTTTCTACAGAGACTGAAAAAGATGGGTTGACTGCTGTGCATAAAATGACCACCTAACTGTTGAAGTTTTTTTACTTGGAGCTGATGATTTATTCTCTCACCATTGTGCTTCTTAGCTCTGGGAAATCCTTGTATACTATTTATACGCTATTTATAAGTATGCTTATTTACACTCCACAAACACACCAAAGCTGATAGGACCATTCATTGCAGAAAACAGTAAATATGAATAAAGAAAGCAGGCACTTTATCTTGTCTATCCACTGCTAAGATAAGAAGTTGCCCTTGTTACTGCTGGAATAATTTTCTTCTTAGTATCTAGTATAGTGTTTATTGTTATTATTATCATCGTTATTATAATTTACTTTATTTCAAGTATATTCTTATCTCAACCCACATGTTTTACCTTTTTCTGATTCTCCTCTCTATCCAGTTGGGAAGGGGGGCAGAGTGAACAAGCAGGTGTGTGGTACTTAGTTGCCAGCTAGGATTAAAACCTCAACAGAAGTGAAATATTAAAGACTTCAAGCAAAGCAAACATAGATACACTTACAAAACAAACCAAATCCACCTCAGGGCAGCTGATACAGAGGTGAATGAGGAGAGGAGGAGGACTTCACACTGGCCACAATTCCCAGGTTTTAGCCAGGAATTGGCATAATCAGCAGGAGGTCAGTAGACTCTAGGCCACAACTTAGATTTACCTCATATCACCGCGCAACAGGAAAAAATAAAAATATTCTCTTGGTGAGCAGGGTGGGTAGCTGACAGATATTAATGGAAAGAACATAAGTTCTAATTTTAACCACAGAAGTTATTAGGTGCAAAGCACAAACAAATAGTGAGCTGCAGAGGATAAAATTGCTCAGTGTAGCAGAAGGCTTGTTAGTGCCTGAAACATCCAGTGGCACTAAATGTGCTTATACCAATTCTGTATAATCACAGAAACAGAACCTCAAATAAGTTTAATTATAGATGTTAGATGAAAATAATGAATACTGGTGACTCAGTTCTAGAGTTCCCTACTGCATACACTGGGTTTGTTTTGATGAGAGTAAAGTATATCACACAAAATCTGTTTATATATAGAGAAAAAGAGGGAGAGAGAGAGAGAGAGAGATAGTCTCTAAAAATATATGTGTATTTGTATTATATTTTCTTAACTAGAATAAAATGGCAAATCAGTATATCAGAGCTTCTTCTGGCTGTCTATAAAAATAGTATTAAACAACCTTGGCTTCTTCACAGTACAGATTGGAAAGCTTTCAACATAGCAAAAAAAAAAAAAAATTGTGGGCTTCTTTTTAATTTACAGGTTGTGAAAAGGACTGGAAATCAGCTTCACGTGACTAAAGACTAGAAGAAACATGATGTATATGACAGTAGTCAGCAATCTTTCTCGGGTGATCTGCTGGGGTGCATTCTTCTTTTCCAAATTGGAATGTAGCGCCTCAGGAAGATTTTTACGACATCCGGGACATCCTGTCACTCAAATTCAGGATGTCATTGACCCACATATGTCTGTGGATCAAAGATGTGTCTGATCTCCCCAGCAGAGGAAGGTTAGAGGGCTGACAGCAGCCTGTAGTTACTCACAAGTATTTGTATGCCCAGGGAAGCATTTAAAATTCTCTGCATCTCACAAGTGAGAAACCTGAATGCCACAATCTTTCCTCTGTAATGGACAGCTACAACAGTGAAATGCATTCTATTAATGCATTTAAAATCCATGACTGTGCTTCATCCAACACCACTGAGACAGACTGATGGCTCCTGGCTCAGGAGCATCAATGACCTGAAGTCAAGGCAGCACTCAGCACAAGTGCTTGAAACCACTGAAACCATGGTATCCCTTCACTGCCACATATTACTTAATCTTTTCTAAACAGCAGACGTAACCTCTCCTCTCTCTCAGAAAAGCCCTGGGAAAGCCATTCAGAGAGCAGATGCTATCCTAGCAACAGCTGGAATTTGCCTAGCCACCAGACAAGCTCCACTTGGACATCCTACCTCCCACAGTCGCAGCCAGCACCTATGAGCCTGATTTCCAGTCCTTTTTCCAAACTATAATTAGGGAAAAAAAAAAAAAAAAAAGGAAAAAAGGACAGGATAGACTGGGTAATTGTAAATAATTTTTTTGTTATTTTGAAAGCTGCCCAGGCAGCTTTACTCTAGCTGTTCTCTTCTCCGGCTCATCAACAGAGAGCTCACTAAATCCAAAAGAAAAATGATTGCCCTGCTGAATGTTTGGATCAACAGCAAGTGTTAAATACTCTATGACTCCTTTCCAGCAAAATCACACAGCACTTACTGCTGACAATTTTGTTCAATAAAGTTCAATAAATCCTTCAAGCAAGTCCTTCAATACTGAGATTTTTATGGAGAATTTCACACTAAAAATGTATTTCTCTTTCTAAGGTATTTTCACCTGCTATTATTTTTGCACCATAAAACAACCCTAGTTTAATAACTTAGCTTAAAAACTTGAGCAAGAGATCTCAAAGACATGTCACTGGACAGAAAAAGATGTGGCAATAAGGGCATAATTGGCATGGAGTTAATGAAAAATCACATGCCAAGGGTGGGCAGAGAAGAATCTCATGAATCTGCATAAAACTTCTGGCTAATCTGTTCCTCATGTTATGTCCAAATTAATCTCAATAAAAGCTAACTTGGTTTTACAGCAATTCCCCACACATAAGATTGTATTTATGTAGTTTTCACATGCTAAAAGAGTCAAATATGAAGCTGGGCTTAAAATAATTACTTTTTCCTACTTCTCAAAATGATCTTTTGATGATCTCTTGTTTGATTCAAGCTCTGTGTAGCAGTTCACAGTGCTTGCCCCAAAAGTATTTGCAGACTCTACAGCTTGGACAAAGATTTATCTAAACCTTACCCCAAAAGGCACAAAATCAATCTTCATAACATAATGTGAAAGCAATCCAGGGGGAAGTGGAAGACAGTTTCAGAAAGGTGTGAAGGACACTCAGGAGGCTGACAGTGATTTTGTGATTATATTGCATCTTTTTTTTAACAAGGTAGCTAAGAACAGTTCTCATCACTCAGCAAGGGAGGTGGAACAAGCTCAAAAGGAAATAATAATCACTGTAAGGATTAACTCAGTTTGCATTTTTATATCTTAAATAAGGAACAGCAGGTGTTCCCCTATCACTGCAAAAGTAGGAAAAAGAAGGAAAGTATTTTTTGCCCACTGCAGCAGACTGCCTTGTAGTATATTTATCTTACTAAATACAAGAGTCTTTTTACACAGAACAGTATTAACAATAGAATGATTAAGTCAGTGCTCTAGTTTATTCAGTATCATACCAAGCAAAAAATGACAGGCAGAAAAGTACACTCGTTGTAGAACTTATCTAAATGTTTCTAAACTTGAAAGAACTAGAATTGATATTATTTCAAAAAAAAAAAAAAAAAGAAATAAAATGAGAAAGTGTGAATAAACACAAAATCAATAAAATATTACCAGATAGAAGTTAAAAGCACTGATTTAATTTATATTTTAATTCAGATAAACAAACTGTCTGGTAGGTTTGATGAATATATCTAAAACAGCTTTTTTCAAAATAGACCAAAATAGAAATAGTTTAATGAACTATAAAATAAAGAATTTCATATTATGTTGTGATATTATTGACAAAATATTTATGGGAATATAAAATTCGGAAAATAAATTTCAGATTCATCAACCATGTTCAGTTATCATTAGAGCCTCAAAACCCTGTATAAATAAACTGCCACCAACACTAGTAATGCTTTCTAAGAGGAATACTTCAATTTAAAAGGAAAATACCTTTGTCTTAATTATGGAATGAATGAAACTTAGGTGTCTACCTCGTACTTAGTACCCATATCAGAAAATACAATACAACATTTCTAAGAAGAAAAGCATTACAGCATTTGATACTTTTCTGTCAAGACTTGCAACAGCAATCATAGAAAAAGGGTGTAGGAGAAAAACTGATTATAAAGAATCTTCCATTAGTTGTAGCAGAAATAAATCATATGCAAAAATGGAAGAAGAACCTTGACAGACTGACTATGAGTGAAATAAACTGAAATCATAGAATCATACAGTTTTTTAGGTTGGAAAAGACCTTCAAGATCTTTGAGCCCAGCCATAAACCTAACACTGCCAAGTCCACCACTAAACCATGTTTGCAAGAGCCCAGTCTCCAGTAAGCTTTCCTTGCCAGGCTGGAAAATACAGAAAGCTGATAGTTTTTAGAAAAGAGGTGGTGAATTAAGAAGACTTTAACAAACATCTTTTTGCAGAGTTCAAATTTCCAGTGACTGAAACCAGAACGGTCCAGTGATCTCACAAATCCTAGCCTGTCCATTCAGACTGTTTCATTTGCTTATTAAAATACACAAGCTGATGGGAGTCAAAGTGGAAATTAAGGAGTTAAAGATGAGGTCAAACTGAGCATGTGAGAGACTGCATGTAAATAGGTCTTCTAGTTATTGGAGTGGAAAATAACTTATTAGGGAACAAAAGGAAGGAAGTCCTCATTTCTGCGACACAAAAGCACAACCCTACTCATATCATTGTTGGTGGATATTTGAGGTGAATGCTGACTGCCTAAGGGAATAGTCCAACGTATAAAATTAAGGTTTTCTTGAGGACAACCTGAATACACATCACATGTGGCACTTCCATAGTATTTGTCAGATTTTAGTAAGTGAGGAATCTGAAAGGGAAAGCCTGGTAGTATTCACCAGTGAAAAGATGCCTTCTTTCTTTCCTCTTTCCTCCAGAAATGTATGGTTTTTAAAGGCACAGTACTGTACTGTAGTATATAAATAGCATATATTGGCCTAACTATAAAACTGTACTGTACACATGTAATGTAAAATTTAAACAGTATAATGTTAATTTCTAAGAGTTTAAAATTAAATAAAAGGATGTTCCATGAAGTACTGTATTAAGACAATCAGTTCTAGGCCCTGATGAACATATTGATGCTCAACATCCTCTTGCACTGATAAGGTGTAGTCATCTTGGGCCTCACCAGCGCTCATCTGCAGACACAGTGTGATTTGAACACACATTTCTGATAAAGGAAATAGTTTCCTGGGATCAAGTGCAGCCAAATAAAAAACAGTGTTATTTTTCAAAACATTTAATGTATAGAAGACTGAACCCTAGAGAGTAAACCACCTTTGCTCTTCTTTAACCGTAGGAGAAAAAACCCAAGACATCTGCCTGCTCTTTTTCTGCGAAGACCTTTTTTTTTTTTTTTTTTTTTTTTTTTTTTTTTTTTTTTTTTTTTTTTTTTTTTTTTTTTTGCTATTTGCTATTTTTTTTTTTTTTTGCTATTTGCTATTCATGGCAAATTTTGATTGGGTCCAAGGAAACTCAGAGTATGATTTAGCAAAGAAAACAACTTTTATTGATCCCTTCATTTTCCTATGTTCGTGTTATAATAATCTTTTACTTTTTCCTGTTGCAGGGAAGCTTACATACACACACACATCCATGGTGTTCACAAGTACAACAGCAAATTAGGCAACAGTCCAATATAGGACTGTCATTCCTATGTCATTCAAGGTAATCAATTTAACTAGTTCATGAAACTAAGTAGAACTGTGCTCAACAGAGATCACACCCTCTGATGTGCACACTGCTTACTACTGCTGCTCTTCCCACTCCAAAAACTCCAGGCTTTTCCTGCTGAGTTTGGTGGGTGTCCCCTACCTTTTGTTCCTTCTCATCACATTTTTTACATGATAGGATGTTGTGGAGCTCCTCCACAAGACTGAACTAGAAGTTGCCTTTTTAATTGAATATTCTCTCAGAAACTTTTTAGATTGATTGATCTCAGCAGCAACCTTTTCTCTTCCACACCTTTCCTATCATCTCAGCATTAGCTCACTCTGGCCAAGTCACAATGTTGTGAAACCTCCAAATTAACTTGACAATATTTCCTCTATTCCACCCTTCAGCGCTTCACAGGTGTCACTGCCCACCAGGTTTTTCTTCAGGAAGGTTCTGCCTTCTGCCTCCCCAAGCTTACTTTTTAATGAGAAAGCTAGAAAAGAGGGAGCCTTGTGCTTGGCCAAAAAAACCCTGCCTTCTTTGGTTTTATGCCCACATTCAGAAGATACTGTCCAAAGACAGTTCTGGTGGGATTGGATCTACTCTCTCTGAGTATCTATAAGCAAGATCTAATTCCTTACTATGTTTTTTTTCCAAAGATTTTCTTGGTCATTTTCTAACTCAGTCAGGTACAACATTTGATTCCAGGCTGAACTTCATTCATTGGGCAGTGTGGTACCCAAGGTTCACAAAAAACTGCATCCCCCCCTAGTAGCTACTGCTGGCTTTGTGACCCACATCCACACATCCACATCAAGGAATTCTCTCACTTTCATGGCAAGTGCTGTCCATGACTCAGTGTCTGTCACACTGCAGCCAGGTGGGAGGAGGTAGATCTGTTCCCCCTTGTTCTACGGGAAGCTGTCAGAACTCTTGAACTCTACTGGAAGTGAAGCCAATATTGAGGAGTAGAGTCAGTTTAATATCTCTGTACATTTGAAAACCATTTGTCCTGGGATAAAACGAAACATTTACTTCTCAGATTGCCACCCCTTCCACCATTCAGCTTTTCCAGTCCTTCAGAGCCCAGCTCTCTGAAAGCCCGCTCTTTGGCACAGAAAACAACAGCAGCACAGCTGAAGGAGCAGACCCTTTTCACTGCAAGCAACAGCTGTGGGCAAGGATGGGAGACAACATCTGAATTTTTGAAGGAGGGACTGTAAAAGCAATGGTGTTGAGATTAAGACAATAATCTTATTTTCTCAGAGTTTATTTCATAATCAGAATTTTTCCTGATCTTGAATAGGAGTCTCTAAGCTTACCTTGCTTGATGCTTGGTTAGCTTTGAATTATTTATACTTAGTTATACACAAAAGCCTATCTTGATATGCAAGCACGCTACATAACACATATTACAACATGGGTAAAATGTTACCTCTCCTGAGCACATCCTCGATAACAAGCCAACAAGAAATTCCTTAACACTCTCAGATGTAGGTGTCATGCCAACCACTTCTGCAAATTTTAGAAGTCTACAAAAGCAGCAGCAAAGACTTACATGATGCCTTTGTTTAAGACGGAGGTCCTGACGAGGATGTTTCCACCAAAGCAGAAAACTAAATCTTGGAATTGTAGTAAATATTATTAGGAAGGATCTTGAAAATTTATCTGGTCCATCTCTAAGATATTGCTGGAAGAGATTTTGTTGAATCTGGATGATGTAAAGTAAAGTAGAATTGGCAAAAACTTTAGCTGTCCCTGGAAAGGATCTTTGTTCTAATCCTGACAGTGTGAGGTAAATCTGATACAGCACAACATTCAAATGGTGGAACAGAGATGCAGCTCATTTGAGATAGCAAGAAGCTAAGATGAAAATGCCAGATTCATCTTCTTTAGAGTTCTCTGTAAAAAAGGGAAAACTCATACAGTGTTAAACTTCACCTATAATTATCAGTGTCTGAGGAGGTCCCCATTATTTGCGTGCGTTGTACCAAAGCCTGAGTCAGGAAGATGAGGGCTGATGGTGACTGCAATGTCACGATATTCCTTCTGAACCTCCTTCGGCACAGACCATGTAAACTGTCAACAACAGTTTGGCAGTTGGTACCTCTGTGGCTGCCTGAAATTATCATATTGTTCTCCTGTGCTCCCCTTTCTGTCTGTATTTTCCCACTGTCTCATATCATGCTGTAAGTATAAGCTCAACACTGATCTATTTTGTTCTGTGATTGTACTGACACTGGTATTAGGGTTTCTGAAGTGCTTTGCACTACACATAATGATGACTTCCTGTCTAAAGTTCAATAAATAGAAAATGAAATTGTATAAAATTCAACATGGTCATAAAACAAAGTATAAAAAAATCCAATGGTCTGTATCTAATTTATCTAAAACATTGATATTCAGCATAAAATAATGCCTTGACAGCTGTGGCTTTCAACAGAACTGCCTTTGAGCAGTGTTTAAATCACATTGTGGTATTCTTATCCAATTCAGTTCTAAAAGGAACTGCAATATTCATCTTTGCAAAGAAAAAATTAAAATGCAACGTAACATACCATAGAAGTTCCATGAACAAACTAAAAATCCAGCAGAAATATTGATCCCGCATGATGTTTGCTACTTTCTCTAACAGAAGGTGTTTAGATGCCAAACCCTTTATTTAACTGCTCTTTAGGGCTGTATTTTATGAAACAAGTAGTTTGAAAAGAGTGTGTTATTATCTCATGATTCGAGTTGAGTGCAGCCGCCCTGTGACTGCGTCAGGCATTATCCATTATAGCTCTGTGGCAGCAGGATGATGAGCACTATCATATCACTGACAATAGCTGGACACTGCATACTCTGTTCTCAATCTGACTCATTTTGACATTTAACCACTGCTTTAAATTGGTTCCAAGCAAAACTCTTGTCATTTTTCGCTGTGTTACTTTATAGTTCTTCAGCTTTCACAGCATTTATATATAAATTCAGCCATTATGCTCAGAATTTAGCTACCTGAATCCATACTAATTGCAGGCATTTTTCTTGGGCTCTGCATCTGGGTTTTAGGCTTTTAGTACAAGTCTTTTCAGCAGCTGGCCATTTAATAATGATGTTTTCTGACACTCGCCAATGATTTTAAATCCTTCATTTAAGCTGAGGACTTTTCTAAAGAGGAGAGGTAGAAATCAATTTTAAATTACACCTTCAAACTGGAAGTTTAACTCCAGAGGATGGATGCTATATTGTCTAGTACATAAGATTTCCATTGAGCTCTGTAGTTATGACACTACAGTAGAACAAAGCCTTATGACTCAGGCAAGAAGTGGGACTTCAGCACTTCCTTGAAGTAGATACATAAACACTAAAGTGAATCAGGTCCTGGCCATGGAGAATAAGCCAAGGCATGTGGCTATGCCTCATTTCCCACATACAAGACTACACTGCTGAGGCACAGCCTGTCACAAAGACCTCCACTGAGGGGTGTTTGAGCTCAGCAACTTCAGGACATTCAGTGAAAGGTTCTTTGGAAATACGTATTTACTTTAAATGTAAAGTCATGTACCACAAAAATAAAAATAAGCTCTTTAAAGGTTCAGTACGCTTATTTCTAAAAGTAATTGTAGCAGAGCTGACTTTTTAAGCCCCAAATAATCAAATACAACTGCCATATCACTTGGCAGAACCAGCTTCTAACTTCTAACGCTTTGTTTCTTATCCTTTCCTCTGTATCTTCCACCACAATGTAGGCAAATACGTTATTCCTATTGGATAGTAGTAATATCTCTCCTGAGTCAGCTCTTTTCTAAATGACTCTTTTCGACTATTTCATTTTCACATTTTGAATATGATTGAAATTTTAACCGAATACAGTCAGGCAAATCCAGCATGAAAGACAAGGTTATTGCTAATATATTCATTACTTGTGATATTTACTGAGAATTTGCAAGGAACATTTACCTATGGTGAATATTACCCTTACTCTTCTATTTCCATTCTTGTGAACATATTGCTGTTTCTGAAGAGCTGAACATGAGGAAAAATTTACTTCTTTGCTCTCCTGATATTAGTACTGGATATACATATTCAGGAGAGGGTAGTTGTTACGAGAATAGGAAATATTCAAGGTGAAGAGAGTCAGGTTCCTCTGCCTCGGTAGTATTAACCAAAATAAAACTGTTTTCCTCTTACCTGAATTGATTACACAATTTGTGTAGTACCTTGCTTAAAATGCCTTTTAAATGTCTGAAAAAAGGTTATAGTTCCACACCATATAACTATCTAGCTTTGGTAAGAGGTAGTGATGCTGCACAACACCAGACCTAGTTCTCTATCCAACCTATACAACAATGAAAATCAAGAAATGAAACATATTTTTCTATATCTTTAGCCAAGTAAAAGGTCTAGGCAAACAAAGGGCTCTGTTCCCTGCATTATTCCTAGCTGTTGTTGTACTTAAACTCAGGCTAAGAAGAAAAAATGACATCAATACCGCATGGTTTTACCAGAAGTTTTTTGCACACGAGTAACCAGACATTTCTCCTTGATGACAAACTTATTTTGTAGATGATAGAGTTGGCTTAAATTTAATTTTCTTAGTTTCAGTGGAATGAGATGTACGAAAGCATAACGAAAGCTGAATACGGTGAGGATTAATTGGCAAAATGCAAGGTAGGTATCTGTGTTGGTTTTGGCTGGGATAGATTTAACTTTCTTCAGAGCAGCTAGTGTGGGGTTGTGTTTGGGATTTGTGCTGGAAACAGTGCTGGTAACTCAGGGATGCTTTAGCTATTGCTGGGTGCGAGTCAAGGCCTTTTCTGTCCATCATCCCACCCCAGCAATGAGGAGGCCGGGGGTGGACAAGGAGCTGGGAGGGGACACAGCCTGGACAGCTGACCCCAACTGACCCAGGGACATCCCACACCCTATGGCTTTGTGCTCAGGATATAAAGCTGGGTGAAGAAGAAGGAAGAGGGAAACATTCAGTGTGATGGCATTTGTCTTCCCAAGTCACCACCACATGTTGATGGGCCCTGATCTCCTGGGTATGGCTGGACACCTGCCTGCCCTGGGAAGCAGTGAATTGTTTTGCACTATTTGTGGGCACAGCTTTTCCTTTCCCGATTAAACTCTCTTTATCTCAACCCACAAGCTTTCTCACTTTTATTCTTCCAATTCTCTCCCTCATTCCACCTGGGGGAGTGAGCAAGTGGCTGTGTGGGGCTGAGTGAGTTGCTGGTTGGGGCTAAACCATGACAGTAACACTGGAAAAATATTATTTAGAAATGAGAATTACGAGGTTGGCAGGGGTTAACGGCAAAGAAGATTAAGTCTGGATATGATCCAGCTGAATATTTACACAAAGTGCTCAGTGGTCTTGATAACTGGCATGGAGCTGGTCAGAGTGGTCATAATTTAAAACACTGGATAAAGAAGAATCAGAGCGTTGCAAGGAAAGGAGTGAGTGATCATCTTTGAGACTATGAATAATAGAAATGGACCAAAATTCAGTCCTGAAAAAGGCCATGTACATAGGAACACCAAGAATTTCTAATGTAGATTGGAGTTCATCAATGGGAATTACTGAGCAGGGCACTGACCACAGGGTGACAGAACTATCCACATGGTATGTCCATGAAAAGGGCACATGTAGTTATAGGCAGTACTAGAAGTTATTTCCAGTAGAGAACTGGATGTATTTTTCCAACACAAGGTCCTGGTGAAAACTTACCTACAATTCTCTGTGTAATTTGGGTTGTCTGTGTGAAACCAAGACAGGTTCAAATGCAGACAGATGCAGGGCACAGGAAATGAGAAAGCAGTAGAAATAATAGAAAAATAGAAAAGGTTTCCCTACAAATCAAAGGGTGAGAGTGGACATTTTTGCTGTCTGTCAAAGCCCCAGAGTAATCCTGGAGGGGGGAGAGCATTTTAAACTAACAAAAATTTGAATTAAACACAAATCTTATAAATAGGTTAAGAAACATTTAGTCAGGAAAACAGATGTTTCTAGCCATTCAAAGAGTGAAGTTCTGGAAGATCCATATAATAAAAATGGAACACAGAGAACTAATGTATCTGGTAAAAATGGCATGCATTACAGCCTTTAAAAAGACTAGTGTATGGTAATGATGTGTTGTACTGTCTGTAATAACTGGGGGACTAACAGCATGCAGTTCAGGCTTCTGATTCTCCAGAATCATTTTTCTATTATCCTGAGCATGGTGGGGAGTCTACAGGCGACTTGCAGTTTTTAGATCTACTCAATGGATCATCACCTCTTCTCATCAGAAAGCAGGAGTTGTAACTCTGGAACAGACACCCCAGAGGCTTGTCAGGCAGCACCTGGGTGCTCTTCACACACTATTTCCATATATTTATTTGTTAAGTAATACACTGAGTAACTTTTTTTCTATGATTTCCAGAGTGACAATACATTGTTTTAAACCTTTTCTTCAAAAATTCATGTTTTATTCTACATCCATCATTAATGTGTATGGATATAAAATGACAATACTCTTTTCTTCTCATTTTTATAATTTTAGGAGGCAGCTGTGACATTATACACAGTACCCTAGGCAGCTTAGTTTCTACTATTCCTACGTCTTCATGCACAACTTACCTATTCCAGTTGTCTCTGAATTGTCATTCTTGAGCAAAATTATACTATCTCAAGAAACAAATCCACTTTCTCTTGTTATACTTCCTCTTTAGCTTTTTTTGTTTTTAAATTACACATTGAGTCCTATATTGTGAGAAATGTTGACTTTTTTAGCTACTAGTGGGAATACGAAAAAACAGCTTCATTTTGCATTAAATTCTGTAAGATACATTTTCAAAGAGGAGATATTTCCCCATATTGTATAGCTACTTGGGAAAATGCCATCCTGAACAATATTTTGTAAGTAGTATTGGAGACTGGTTATTGTTTCAAAAGCAACAGATTCTTCTGAACTAGATGGTTGTGCCAAGCAAAATATCTTAAGAGGAATAAAAGATTAGGTTAGGAACATTCATAATGGGGAAAACCACCTCAGAACAAAACAAAACCATGCAAAGAATAAAAAATAACCTAATAGAAATCCATAAATACTTCAGGTGCTTTTTTTTATAAGCTGTTAATAATGGCTGCGTTACAGAAACATTTTCCTTATGGAAAGAGGACTAAATGGCATAAAGGCATCTCTGTAATAATTTACTATTGAACTTTGTTCATTTTGTTTAAAAACTGACCACACTTTTGTATCATGGGGGAAAAAAAAAGTGGTAATAATTCATGGAAACTGCTAACTCAGGAGAGCCCAATTAAAAGACTTCAAAGGCAGGAGCATGGGTATCTTTTTACCTTAGGGTGTCTAGACAGCATGTTTTCACTCTGGAGTATTTCTCAGTGAGTTACCTCATGGTTTACAACACCAATTGTGCATGGTTGAGACTTTACCTGGGGGGAGGCGTGGGGGGCTCTTTCTATGAATGTTTACATAGCATGACCTATGGTAAAAGTCTGAAATTTTATATCAGTACAAGAAAATGACAGCTATGGCTCCACAATACACAAAGGGTAAATCATCTGTCCCACTCCCCACACAAACAATGGAATGTTGTAAACCACACCTCATCAAGCTTTACCAAGGAATAGGAAATGGTAATCTTGTCTTAAATGCAAATAAAGACGTATTCACCCTTTTAAGCACTTTACATGTATTTAGACATTTCCCCCCTACTAGCAAGACAATACAAATATTTCCATGTGCCCTGAACATATACGGCAGAACATACATGTTTTTGACTTGTTATGGAACCCAGGAAGCCAAAACAATGTGAGTCTATTAAGGCACAATCATTTCCTAATGAAACATATTGGAACTTCTAGGGAAGGAATACACTCAAAATTAAGCACCCATGGTCTGGATAGGCAGCAACATCTATTCCATAAGTAACATTAAAAACATTTCTATGTTAATATATAAATACCTGCTTTCTAAGACTGCCGTGTTCTCTCTGCTTCAAGACCCAAAATTATTTTAATTGAAATGCATTCACGTAATTCCAATTAAATACAGTCTACATTGGAAAATGACATTGAAATGCATAAAGAGAAAAGAAACACCACATTTTAGGCAAACTTTTACATTGCCTTCCAAAAACTTTACAAGATACACTTTCTTATGACATATTATCTAGGCAGGGAGTAGAAACTCAGAGTAATAGAACAAGCAAAAAAAAGTTTCAGAAAGTAAAGGTGATGGGAGAAGTATAGCGTAAGAGAGACATCACCATTTAAAACAGGTAGGTGGGCAAAGAGACGACTATGAACAAAAACAAAAATGTGGGCATCCACCTCCAAAACTACGGCCATTCATAAACGCAGGTATGAAGTTACCTGCCATGTGCTTCAACCCCAGCTGACGATGTGCTAGACTCGAGCCTGTGCCTAAAAGCAGCCACCCCCTCTCTCGGTGCGGACGGCTGGACAAAGGCGGGCTCTCCCGCTGCCTCCCCGGGCAGCGCACCCGCAGCCGGCAGCCCGCGGGAGGATCGGCGCCCGCGGCTCCCGCACGGAGCGGGGCCGNCGGCCTCGGCCCGGCCGGGGGAGCCTCCGCAGGGCTAGCAGTCACCCTGCGACATGAAAGCGATCCGTCTGCCCCTGGCAGAGACCGNGGGAGGGAGTTAGGGGAGGAGGGAGGGATGGAAGGGGGGAGGGAGGAGGCGGAGGTCCTGCTGCTGGTGGCTTTTGGTAAGCGGTAAAAGCTGGATCTACCTGGATCCTCGCGGATCCTCCCTCCTCCGCTTTTCCTCCTCCCAGACCTCCACTGGGGAGCGCGGAGCCCCCGCTCCTGCCCCGGCAGCGGGGCCGGC
>VWZW01000878.1:80011-111217 GCA_013397115.1 Edolisoma coerulescens | reverse complement strand
GCCCGGCAGCGGGGAGGGATGCGGCCGGCTGACCGAAGTTGGCCGAGTTTACCAAGTGGCGGAAAGAAGGCAAAGGGAGCTGTTCCCTGCCGCTCCCTTGCGGGGCGGCCCCGGGAGGCTCGGCCGGAGCGGGCGCGGCGCGGGCAGCCCGGCCCCGCAGCGCCACCTGCCGCCCGCGCGGGGCAGCCCGGCGCCGGGGCGGCTCCTGCCGAGATGCGTGTGCGCGGACACGGACACGGATAAATATGTGTACATACACATGCTTACACGTGTGCATCTGGAAATCACTCCCCTGTAAAAGCGCAGCAGGGAAAACTGCCAGCACCGGTAAGGGATAACACGGATCACCTGCCATGCAGCAAGCAGTGAGGGCTTTCTAGGCTTGCTGTTGGTATTTATAGACAGAAATAGCTGTATCACTCCCTTACAAAAATGCTTCCGTTAGCAACTTTTGAGGTGAAGTCGAAACAATTGAGTTTGGCACTTCCTCCAAAGGGAAACAGGTAAAAAAAATAAATATCCATATTATTATTGTATCCAGGTCAAAGCCTTTATAGTTCCTGTAGGGGAAACCTGCAGACAAAAAAAACAAAATCAAATGGAAGTTGCCTTTTTGGCTTCTTCACTGTTACATGGGGAGAAGACGGAGAAGGAACAGAAGCCTGAAGCCAGGGTATATGTCTTTCCTTCTATACAGGCAGAGAGACTTTAATGTTCTCCTGTAATATTTACCACCGTTCTTTCAGTACAGCTGTTTAGAAAAGCCCGAGAACAAATACTACATAAAGCAGGAGACCTTTCAGTCTCTTTGCTTATGATTTTTACCTGCCTCAGTTACTCTCATCACCTGTCTTTGAACCCAATATAATGCTGCTATAACCTCTCTGGGAAAGGTTGATTAGACTTAAATTAATAAAGTGGGTAAGACCCTGTGCGGTGTGGCTGAGACCTTGGAGCTTGCAGCAGCTACAAACCCAGAAAACTGATAAATTCAGACATGGTGACATTTTTTCCATAAGTAGGCATGGACAGATTGTATCACCTGTTGATGTCCTTTACTTAAATGATTTGGTTTACCATTATTTCCGTGTGAAAGCATCTACAAAATAGGGAAGCTTTCAAAACTTTGTCCCATGACTATTCCTCTAAAATGTAGTCTGGAAAGCATGACTTACTCTTTGTTATTCTTTTGTTTGTTACTCACCCATTCAAAGATTTAGTCATCCAGTCAAAAGCAGAAGTAATATCATGTTACTGAGGTTATATTCCTTCAGTCAGAAGACAGTAATAGTATCCAGAAATCAGAGATCTTCAGCTCTCTTTTGGGCTAACTAGCCAATATGGTGCTTTATGTTAATCCATTTTCTTTAGCAGGAGCAAGGATGACTGCACTTAGAGTTTAACACATTTCAGCTGATAAGAGTTACCTTCTGCCTGAGCTAAGGGCTTACATCCAGTCAACCTAACTGCTTCAATTCACGTGAAAGTGCTTCAAAGTCACCTTCCAAGTAACGTGAAGAACTAATTTGCCAGTAAGTCCCCAGGCTGATCATTTTACACATAAGAAAAACACCCCTAGAATATAGATATGAGGGATGAGCAGGAGCAGTTTGGTATTCCTCTGCATGCAGAAAATACAAATTCATTAAAAATTGCTTAAAAGTGCCTCCAAGAATTATTATATTCCTTTTTTACATCTGACTTCCTTCATATGTACCAAAAGTCTAATGAGTCTTCTGGGATGAGTTTCTTGATTCCATATGACAAGGCCCATCATGAAATAAAACAGTTCCAACAATTTTCAGAACAATGAGTTGTCTCGATCCATTAATTAGTAATTCCAACTAGGCTGATGTGTCTTTTGGTCTCCTTTTTGACAGATTTGCAATAAATCTGCCCTTGATTTGTAAAAAATTCTGGCTTATGTTTAAACCTCAGCATAGCTAGGAGGTTAAGACAAATGGCACGCTGTGTTAATGTGAGATGTGAAAAATTAACATATAGTAATAAAGTATTGATGAGACATTCTTTTTTTGATTTATTAATTGATAACATTATATTCCTCTACAACTCTTGCACTTGAGTAGTGCCAGACATTATCCTTCACAGTCACTTTCTGTAGAAACAGACCAAAAAATGATAGTCTGACAAGAATTGTTGGGTTTGCTGTTCTGAAAGGAATGTAATGTATTCTTTGCGTCAGTGTCTTTGCTCTGAACTAAGATGTGTTTGTATGATACTCACCAGCTCCCTGGGAGCATCAGTGTTTCTGCAACTAAATCAAAAGCTGTTTACATAATGGTGTCCAATGGTACAAAGCTTAGATGTGTGCTCAGAGCCCAGCAAAGACTCAAGGAAAGCAGTGGCAGTTTTCTAGTACCTTTGACATGAGTAATATCAAGCCTTGAACACATAGGCTGTTTATTCACATAGTCCTGGGCTCCTTTGCATACAAAGTCCTTTGTCCTTTGCAACCCTGAATGCACACTAAACTCTGAACAGATGCATAACTCCAGTATCTTTTTTCTTAAAAATATTCAGAACAATCTGAATTCCATTGCATCTGCTTCAAATTTAGCATCAGCTCTTCAAGAACAATTACTCATATGTTTTTCCAATTGCTTTTGTAAACCAGAAATAAGTCTGCAATTCTCTATCATAACATCATGCATATCAGTAAAGCTCTCTGAAGCCTGAGAATTCTCAGAACAATTAAATGTTTAGTCTTTTGGGACAGAGATTTCTAATCTACAAGCAGTCAGTTTCTAAGTCTTGCAAGACCAAAACCAAACCTAAATTCTCATGCTTCTCTGTTCTCTTAAAAGACAATCAGGTTTTGCTTGAGATAAACAAAATTCTAAACTTCAAAACTCATTTTATTTCTGTCAGGTAACTGCTGCATAGCCTAGCAGAAAACACAGCAGGGAAAAAGGACAGTCTAATAGAGCTCTTTTCTTCCCCCTCTTTTCTTTTCCCCTTCCTCCTGCAATCAGCATGAACATCATTTTAAGATATTGTTTTACATTTTCATTTATGGCCTATGTTGTCTGGCTTAGATTAATAGTGATTTTTTCAGATCTCCATGCAGAGTTAGCAATAAAGAAAATCAAATATGATTACACTCCTTTGCATCATAAAACTTCCCTCGGGGAATTCAGTGGTTTAAAGCCAGTAATTCTGTGATTACAGCTTTTGTATTAAAATGCTTCTGATGAGACTTACGGGGTGAGGGTGACCTTACAGTTCTTGATTTCACAGCATACCTTGTTGATATGCTAATATTTGTAAATTGCAGACTGTTTACACTGACATTTTTGTGTTTGAATACTATCCTGGAGTTAACAAAGAAGATATTGAAATAGTATCTTTTATCTTTATGATTATGACTACTGTAAAAGGAAAGATGGTGGGTTAAAAAAGTCCCCTCCCTGGAAACCAGTAGGGTCCCCACACCTATCCTATCCTATCCTATCCTATCCTATCCTATCCTATCCTATCCTATCCTATCCTATCCTATCCTATCCTATCCTATCCTATCCCATTCTATTCTATTCTATACTTTGACTTTGCAGAGGACTGCAGTAAGCTCACTTTGGCTGTTCACTATGTCAGCTGAAACCACATATGCTCTCCCCCATCCATTTTCAGACCAGTAGAATGTGATAAAAGGCAGAACACGCTGAAATCAGAAGAAAAATTTTGTCTTTCCATAGTATGCTCTCAGAACGTGGCCTCTGCTCGTATTTATTTTTGTTTTAGAGAACTTATGCATTGGGAGTTTTTGCTGAAGAACCAAACAAGAGGCAAGAACCTGAAGTACATGCCGACAGTCTTCTAGTCACTCTTCAGGCATAAGTGCTTGTTGTTCCCAAGAAAGGCCAGAGACTGTGCAAATTGACTGACTCCTATTTCACTCCAGATGAATTTGGGGAAAACTGTTTCTCCTAAGACTATCAAAATAATGTTAAAACCCTGGAGTTTTATTGCGATTTACCGTGAAAAGCAGTGAGTCTAATTGGCATCATCTGGCATATCCATGCAAGAGACAGACTATAAGTACAAGCATAAATCAAAGTTTCCAACAATTGGTTCAAGTACAGACCAAGGTTTCCTTTACTTTGTCAAGGTTAAAGTAATGCTGGAAGAAAGTGGCTTAGTTTGGCTTCACAACCTGCTCTCCCAACTGCTCCTTCCCCACCAGTCCCATCTCCACTCCCCAAGACACCAGTTTAAAGCATAACAGATTTTTGACTAATCCCAGTACGGGTCACCAGGCATGGATTTGTGTGAGGATAAAAGCAGCCATAGCCAAGATAATGGAGTATGGAATAAATTCATGGATGAGTCATGCACAATCAAATCTCATGGTTAGAATGTGAGTGTTTCTTTTCCCATCATCCATTTTACACAGAGGCCAACAGATTTCACTAAGTGTTATTTATAAAGGCTGCCAGCCAGCTCCTTCATTTGCATTGCATCTGTGTGAACACAACACAACTGTGACCATTTACTCAGACCTGCTATATCCTCAACCTTCTTTCAGGAGAGAAAGAAACTTGTTGGTCCCAGCTAAGCTTAGGAAATCATAGAAAACCTTTACCACCTTTAAAAGGACGTAAAGGGCAAGAAGAACAAGGATGCCTGAGTAAGTAATACACTAGAGCAAAACTGGAACAATTTATTTCTACAGAATCCTAAACAGATAAAGAGGGGAAAGTTGGTTCTGTACGAATAACAGTAGGTTTGGGGCTGAGCTTCCAGTTAAGTTCTAGTCTTACTTATCGTATGTACTTTATATGTACAATACTGGGATTCCAGCCAAGTAGTAAAACCAGATTAAATTACCTACTGGCAAAGCAAATACCATTGCAGCACTGGTTCTAGAAAGAGTCCCCAACCCACTGGAGTCGCTCAGAAGCTCGTTGTTTATAGAAAGGAAGTCGGCTTCCTGTGTATATTCAAGGAGTGAAAAGAAAATGGTTACTGGAATCTGAGATCAAAAGGAATTACAGGTCCAGAATTGCTGGCACCAGTTTGGACATATTACTATTGAGTTGTGTTTTTGCAATTGGCTTCAGTCACAGCCCGATCAGGTCCATTATGCCCATCTTGTGATTTGACACTGTTACACTGAATCTTGGATTGATAAATCCTAAGCAATTTTCACTGCGGTATATAGCAGAAATCACTTCAAAATAGAGAGCATTTTGTTCCTTTGTAGCTTTTACCTGTTTTCTGTGGAATTCAACATGGTATGCATTATTTATTTCCCTCAGCACAGAAATAGCATGGAAAACTTGTGAAAGATTTTCCTAAGTACCTTCCTTGATATGACTGAAGTTTTGAAGTCCCAGGTGTGGGAAAGCAAACCCCAATGGTACAGCTGGAATGTGAGAAACTTGGTGTCAGCTCTCTGCAGGATTATGTGTGGCTGTCCTCTTGAGATCCCTGGCAATACTTTGGTCTGAAACAGCTGTGGTGGAGCAGAGTCAAGTGACGTAAGACCGAAAAAGTATAACAAAAAGTCGAGATTGGTCTTTACTGCATGCAGGTACATGAACAGGAAACACAGACAAAATATCTTCTGCCTGTACAGGTTTTGGTCACAGCCTTTGGTTTTATATTTGGGATGTTGGAAAGGAATTTTTCTATGCCTTCTGAGGCTGTCAAAACATATATATGACAAAAGACTTGGGAGACCACAGGACTTTGTTCTGATCAACTTACTGCAACATCAACTGTACTTGAGCCTATTCAGCTTGGGCATGAAATTGTGACTAGGGATCCCCATGTTCCAATAGTGCTGCTCATGGTCTGTGACCACTACACATTTCTTTGTCTTTCCACCAGATGTTTTCATGTACAAAGTATATTTTTCAAAGTAGACTTCTTGCAACTTAAGGAAGGGGCAAATGAAAACGTCCGAAGTTTCTTTCCTTTCTTTAGAGAGACAAACTGGTTCCAGCACCTAACACACCTCGTGCCCCTCCCCACAGCTAGGTATTCCACAGGAGGTCATACTGGATCTGTGCTTCCTGGGGCAGCCTGCTCTGCTGTTCTGCTGCTCAGCAGTGCTGCCATTACCCTGCACTGTAATAGCTCAGCCATTCTCTTTCACAGCCTGTACCAGCCCTGTGTGGTTTATGATCCCCTCAGTCTTAGCTGTTTAATAAGCTTTATTGCTTAACGATTTTTTTCTTCCTCTCTTCATGTAATACAGCTGTATCTGGAGCACTGGGGATTCTCCATTAATAACTTGTCCTATTGTGTTTTGTCACGTCCTTTCTTGTGACTAGTAATTTATCAGTGGCACTGATTGATGTAAAATTATAGACTTCTCAATCTTTCCTAGCCTGCAGTGTGTCTTTCAAGAACTCATAAAGTAGCTCAAGTGATGGAGAGCCCTACTTTGAAGAATAGTTAAGAGGCTGCTCTTTTAGAGCTATTACATTTGGGCTATTAAGGCAAAACACTCAAATAGGGATGCCAGGGTGACTTACAGGTCTCTTGTTTCTTTTCTTCTCAGGAGTGTAGCTACACCTTTTAATTTTGGTTTTGTGTTGGTTTTTTAGATTTGGACATAAAAATCCAAAGCTGCTCAAGACGTGTATTCTTATCTCAGAGATAAGAAAATATAAGCTCGTTATTTGAAAACTGAAGTACTCTGCTGAATTCACAAAATAAAACCGTGCAAGTTGTGGAACCATGATGGTTTTGAACACAGGTAGCTGAGAAATGAAAGAAAGAAAAATCAGTTTTTCACAAAAGTGGCACCTGGATGAACTGCTATCAACAATAATTGGATGTGTAAAATAAGGAAAACATTAGTTTCTGAATAACCCATTCCATTTCCTAAATTGAGTCAGAGTAAAGCCTAGATAGATGCATTCATTAATTGTTCAAGTTTGCGGCAAAGGGTGAAAAATTCACATTCAAATTTACAGAGCAAATGAACAGAATGTAAAGGTTGTCATGTGTCTGCTGAAAACAATAAATGAGAATCCAGAGTTTTAAAAGTGTTCTTGAAATTAGTAATTTTATTATTTTCCACTACCTTAATTGCTTAGAGGGTAGAAAACAAACACTTGATGATAATTTTCAGGGGAAAAAAAAGCTAACGAGTAACACTGTAGTCCTAAGAAAGATATCTAATTTTCCTCTGATTTGTTTGCTTTGCTGTTCTTGAGATTTAATCACATCTCTCTCTGCCCACGTCTCATAAAGAGATTTGCTGCATGTGCATTCACTAGATGCATACTAGACTGTAATCTGTGCAATAGGATGGTAGAAAAGACAAAGTAGGAGGGATAGGCTTAAGTGTGCTACGCAAGTGAGGCCCAGTGGTGCTTGAGAACTACATGGGTTTGGACATTTAAAGGTATGTAATTTCACCTTGTGAAAAATAGCAGGAATTATGTACCTGACACCTTGCAATTTAGCTTTGGTCACACTGCTCATTGCTATTACATTTACTGGAATCATATCCAATTAACACAAGAGCCTAGCTACCTGTCAGCACCTTGTTATACCGCCAAAGTCATCACCAGTCTCTGTAAAATATATTTCTATGAACCCACTAAGCTCCTTTACCCACCAATCAAGCATTAGTTCAAATTAAAAAAAGAGACTAATAAAGCTTTCCATTAAGGTATATTTGTCTTCTCAGCTCTAGGATTTCCCTCAAGTGAAACTACTGCAGAGATGCCCTGAACAAACCTGTCCCTAGGACTGTGCCCAGATGCATTTTTTTCCCCCAGCACTGCCCACATTGACGTTGCTGGTTTGGTTTGACACGGGAGTGCACTTTTAAAGCAAATCTCACAGCTGAGTCAATCCATTGTGCTGTGCTTCACACCACGGGGCAGTCTCAGTACCCAATCTGGATTCCTTTGGGGGACACCAGAACCAGAAGGTGCCTTGCAGGTGTACACCTCGTGCAGCCTGATGGTACTGGGCACTCAGCCCATGGCACCAGAAAAAAGATCATCCAAGTGAACCCCCAAAACACACACACGGTATGGATATTACAGACTCAGCACCAACTCTTTCCCACTCCAGATCTGGGCCAACAGCACTGAACTGATTGCTAATATAGATAGAGAAGACATCTCCAGGCCTCTCAAGAGGTTATGGCCCCTGTTTCAGGATTTTTTTGCCTCTCTCCTCCCTTCCCAACCCCTCCCCCAATGTTTCTGTCATTATCATGAACATGAAGCAGCATATCATTAGACCAATTGCAGCATTTACCTGCTATTTCTTCACTCCTTCTCTAAAAAAAGAAAATAATCTGAAAATACAGTTTATGGAAAAAACAGTGGTGAAGAAAACTCTCTTTTTATGTACAGTCACAATAATATTTAGTTCCGTGTTAGGCTCCAGCTTATCTCAATTTACATTCAAGCAATGATTCAAACAGAAGAATGTATAAAAGTACCAGGAGAGGCAACCTGTCTAAATCCTCAGTACCGTGCGTGGGTGCAGGTGATGAGCAGACTTCAGCCAGATACATCAGCTGTCCCTGGGAGCCAGTCAGCTCTGAGAAATGAGTCTGGCTCCTGGGGGGAATCCTACAGGATAACATGCATTCTCAACAGCAATTTTTTTCTCGTTAAAGTACAATTGAACACCCAGTTTGGAACAGTCATGCTTGGTTAGGAAGGGGAAGGAGCTCTTTCTACACAGACTTAGAGCAGAAGGGGAAAGTTGGCTATTCTCATGTCATCCGGGGTTTTCTAGGATTCCTAATATATGCAGCTCTGTAGATGGCATTGATGTGATGCAGTTATAAGTCCTTAGAATGTGAAGAAGTTCCTAATTATTCTGCCATGTCTACTTTATTCAGATATTATGGCACTATTTTCCTCTGAAAAATCTGCGTAATGGCATATTTAAATTCAGGAAAGAAACCTCTGTCAAAGGTTAAATTTAGAGTAAAATTATGCTTTTAAAATATCTTAATGTTTTTTATGCGTCTAAGAATAATTTTATAATTTAAAAGTAATCAAACTTTTTAATAAGTATAGTTCTATTAAAGGGTCATTTTATATGTCTGATATTTTTCTGACTTTTCAGAACACAATCACTCAGGAAAGAGGAGAAAAAAGACAACCAACATTGAATGGGGATCCAATTCCTCCTGTCCTGATACAGAAATGAGACTTATGACAATTTGGTCTGGATTTTAAGACTTTTCAGATATACTGTAACCTTCAGTGCTTGTCACCCCTTCAAGCCTGTTTGTTTTGTTTATTTTCTGAATTCTTTTTTAGCTTTCTGAACTCTTCCATCAGGGAGAATGGAAAGGGAAAGCAATACAATAGGAAATACACAAAATTTTCTACAACTGGTGACACAATGTAATATGTGATTTTTACATGAGTTTTATGATTCTACCTCCCTTTAAGGATGTTTAAAAATAGCTTTAGAGCTATTTTTACATTTGTGGGAATCGTGACATTTACAGACAATTATCATTCATGTTAGAACCTTAAAAACAGAACCATCCTCCAGGAGGATCCTTTTTTACGTGCATACAAAGGTGTTTGTCTCTTCTGCTTCTGAACAACCATTCATGAGTAGAGAATAACAAATGTTGATTGCTCAGCAATGATCAGCAGTGGCTGCCACCTGCCACATCCATTCTTCTGCCTGTGTGTGTATTTTCCATAAGGAAAGCTCCATTGCATCTTCAAGACGGAAAATGAGCCTAAAGTAGTGACGCAATTGGTGAACTGGAAATTAAAGAAAAGAAGCTGAAGAAAATATGGTTCCTGCTTCCATTACTCTGAAGCCAAAATCTCATTAGCATCACTAAAGGCAGCTTGTCAAAACTGTTTCATTTGGTATCAAGGTTCCCCAAAGTAGGAGTCCCTTCACGTCTCCTGAAAAGTATGAGAAATTTCCAACTGCAGGTCAAAGATGTGTGATGTTTACCCTGCAAAGGGCTTTACCCCTCAGCCTGGAGAGGAGAAACTACAACAAGACCATGGGAAGGAACAGAAGCTCCTGCAGGTAGGCAAGTGCAAATATTTGGGTTATTTTTCTGCAGGAAGAAAATGTTTTAGCCTGCTTATCTGTTTTGTTTCAACTCAGTTTGTAGCCTTTGTCTTGCTGGGCTGGGAGATGGTGATTTGGGATTTGGAGCGCATTTGTGTGCCTGAATGAAGTCAGAGCGTGCTTGCTTGGAGGGAAATGTGTTACTGTTTCTTGCTGTGACACGGCTGCTGTTGATTGAAAGGAGCCTGCTGTGGCTTATTGCTGAAATTACAGGAATCTTCAATAGAGCGACCGGCAGCCCTTGGAGGGGGATAAAAAACACAGAAAGGAAAATGTTGATATAAAATTATGTTGGTGGTGAAGTTTCTTGATATTAACTGTTCCTGCTACGAGCCCAAAAGTGACCTTTTCTCACGTAGGGCACTGGAGCTTGTTCCAGGTGAAAGTATTTGCGAGTGTGCTCACAAATGAGGATTTTACAGAAATCCTGGCAGTTCCCATCTGAGCCATCTCGGAAGAATGGGGTAACAGCAAGAGTTCAAGGGGCCAAACACCCCCGCTCATGTTGATCTACTATGGCCCATGGGCATGGCAGCAGTTTGGGAGCAAAAATGTACTCTTGCTGGTTTCAAAGCAATTTGGTTTCAATGGATCACTGAAAATTAATAGACCAGAAAGCATCCAATTTTCTTACAAAGAGTACCACAGGACTCTTTAGAAGATAGTATGTCCAGAGGAGTCAGAATACGCCTCCTATACTGCACTGACCAAGGGAAAAATGAGTCTCCAGCAATATCCATCCTAGTGTGTAGAATCTAAGTGTGTGTAGTTACTGAAGCATTCAGTAACCCAATTATTAAAGGTGCTTTAAAAGCTGCTTTTGAAATTGAATATTACGCAGGACAGAAAAGGAGGCAAAATCATAAAAATCAGAGCAAAATATGACAAAAAAAATCAATTAATTTATTTCTGGTTTGATTTACATGCTATCTGTACCTAAAGAGGTGTGATATATTCAGTTACTGAATAGATAAATTCCAAACCAGTGGCATTGTGTATGCTTGAAACACATCTGAATACATGTTTTCTTCCTATATTTTGTGCAAACATTTCCTTTCTTGCCAAAAAGACCAGGAATTCTCTTTAGGCAGCAGTGAACACACAGCTCATGCTTGCTTGAACACACAACTTGTGTTTGCTTTCTTCCTTTATTCACTGCAGAACTCGCTGGTCATTTACCACCACGATTGCTTGCCCACGGTTCGTTCTGTGCTCTCCCGCTTCCCCGTGCCCTCAGGGTTTTCATCCTCATTCTCAGCATAACACCAGCTCACAATATCTCATTTTCAGTCCTCAGTGTCATCAAGATGGAAGCACCACAGAGAAGAAAACAACTCTCAAGCATGTGGTAGACACAGCCCAGTGGCTGGCACTGGACTTGTCTGTCCAGTGCCAAATGAACCTCCATTAGAGAATTATGGACATTAAAGTGACAGGAATTGAGCTGAGGCCTTCTGAAGCTGAATACATGAGCTGGAGCAGGAATGCCAAGTTCTTGGTGCTGTGAAAGCTCTCTGTTCTATCGATCAGATGCTGAAGTGGTAATACAAAGGAAGAGTTTGCATTTTGGGTTTAGACTCAAACAGAGAAACTGTTTAGAAACACTGACACAGTCACTGTGCTATTCATCCTAAATGTTGCCAGATGAAACAAACTCCAAAAGCAGCATTTCTTCTTCTAGGAAGAACTGTTGGAGGAAGAGCTGGCCAGTCTGAAAATCCCATGTACACAAAACCCTCAAACCAGATACAGACTTTTTCAGATGTATGTATGTGCTCTTGGAAGAGAGAGAAATTTGAGTACCTTCTCAGTGTGCTGTCTCAAGAAGGAATGATTCATTGATGCCAGTAGACACAACAGTGAGAAATCCACCATATTAACACAGACATTTTTCATTTACTGATTCCATGAAACAAATGCTAAGCAGGCATGCAATTTCCAGACAAGCAAAATACATTGTTATTAATGGACTGTAAGGAAACAACCTGCAGAGAAAAATGGCAGTAGGTTAAACGGAGAAGTGTGCAGAGGTTACAGCAAAGTTCTGTGACCCAGAGATCATCTTTTCACCACATGTTTACACAGCTTCTAGCTCAGTGGGAGTCTTGATCTATGACTTTGCCCCCTAAGCTGTAATCCATACAGCAGTGCTAACAACATGTGTTATCTGGAAATTAGTCTCCAGCCCTCAGCAGCGTGGTAGATAATGACATGTCATGCCTTCTTATTCTATGCTTCAGATATCCTCTAGTGAGTTACACTAACAGTAGATTTTGTTCCCTTGCTGGAGGCTGTGAGCCAAAAGACAAAAGGAATTTTTTAAAAAAGCATGCATAAACCAAAAAAAAGCAAGGAATCATTACAGTCCCTAAGGCATCTATGCTTCAGACGGACCAATGGCCGCATGATTTATTAAAGAAGATTCTCAATTATGCATTAAAACTCCAGCACAGATTCCACCTAAGCTACTTTGCTTGAGTAGGTAGTTGAACACAAGTGCTTGTCCACAACTTTCTCTGGGTGACACACACACACACACAGTTTCAAGCCAAAGGGTGCCCTTACAGAATTCACCATCAGGCTGTGAACCTTGAGTTTTACCCCATGAAGAACACCATCGTCTTTTAATCAGTGCTCTCTTTGAAAAAGAGGTCAGCATTTGGTGCTGATCTCTGACACAGCTGAAGGTCTTTCAGAGATTGCACTTAAAATTCAAGTAATTTATGTACCATTTCTGTCGCAAGAATCTCAGCATCAGCAGTCTAATCCAAAATTGTTTAGTGCTTCTTCTAAAAATATAGTTGTCACCTCTACTGTTTAATGTTAGCTTAAGCACCAGAACAATCTGAAGGGGAAAGAAACACCCTCATTTACATTAGTCTTATCCTAGTTTATAAGTATCTGCTTTCTAATTACTAATAGAATTCTAATAGAATCATTTGCTAATAAACGATGGTGTGTTCAACACTGCCCAAAACACTTATAAAAATTTTGTCCCTACCTAGCAGTGCCTTTGAGTAAAACAAGCTGCAACATCCATTGCACAGCTTGTGATATTTTTACATCTGAGTGGAGTCATTTTTTCTGTATCACTCCAGCATAAAACACTGGCACCTCTTGGCGTTTGCTCACCTAAGACAGAACCATCCACCTTCTGGCTCTTCCTCTGCTTGGGGAAGCTGGTAATGGAGGGAGCGCCAGGAAGGAGAGTCCCTGAACTCACTGACATGAGGGGCTGTGATCCTCTGGGACTCTGCTTGGGCAGCAGAGGAGGTGACCCTATCACTGGGTCTGGCAGGAGAAGTATATCTCATGGTTTGTCCTCATGTTTGCTCATCTGAGCCACCTGCAAGCAGCCCACAAATCCCTGGTGTCTTATGTTCCTGTGATCAGAACCTGCAAAGCAAATGAAGTTAAATAAATAAAAATCTTGAGAAATAAAAGTTCAATAAATAAAGATAGATAGATAGATAGATAGATCGATCGATCGATCGATAGATAGATAGATAGATAGATAGATAGATAGATAGATGGGTTAAATAAACAGAAAAATAAAGCACTAGAATATAGTTCAATTGCAGAGAGGGTCCGGCACAGCAGCTCTGTTTCAGGGCTGAAGCCAAGTCCTAAGTGAGGGTCAGACTCTGATAGTTTTAATCATGTTACCGTATCAGTTGTCCTGTTCCTGACAGCAGCTGCCAAAGTGGATGCCAGCATCTGGCTCCATCTGAGCCAGACAAAACACAACTTGATTTTCCTCATAGCTCTGCCTTGAGTGAGTGAAAAGAAAAGAAGGCATGGAAGAGTAATCATATATATATGACTTCTCTGGCCTCCTGACTTGCATGATTCTCCTCCAGAGCCACATACTGTGCAGCAAATTCTGACTCATGACAACAATTGCCACTCTCCATGTCTGTCTCACACATGGGAAAAACAAGTAAGTGCTGGATATGCAAATATTCTTTCCATGTTGTTTTTTTGCACTCTGACATGGCCAGGGGATATAGGGCTGTCCTTGGAGAGTGACCTCTGTGTTGAGAAAATGCCTATATGGGTCCACAGCCCAGCTGGTAAAAACAAAGAAGAATGTGAAATGCACAATTCAATATGCACTGAAGTTCAGATTCCAGACCCAGTACTGGTTTGTTTTCTCTTCAAGCTTTGAATTCTTCTAATAGAGGGCCTGTGTGTGTGTGTGTGTGTGTGTGTGTGGTTTGGCTTCAATATTTCCTGGAGGAATGTGTCCGCAGAGCTAAACAAAATACTTCCCTGGGGGCAGCTTGTGCTTTACAGTCGCTGCAGCACAGAGAGAAAATCTGATTTTACAAAGACAGAAATGGAGTACATCCTGCCAGGGTATAAGAAAAGCTTCATGCTTGACATCATTAATGGTCATAAGATAACACAAAAAAAAATAATGTTTTCCTTCAGTGCATTTAGATCAGGTGCCTTGAAACCTTGTCTATGTCTTTGGGAAAATAATGGGAGATAGATACATAAAAACAATCAATATTTTCTAGACATAAAAGGACTATGGTGAGGCACCTTTTCCAAAATGCTCTTACATGCTTTATAAGTTGCTCTTTTTCCCTGAGGCTTGGTCTGCTAACAAAGAGCTGTATTAAATACAGATGAACAAAAAATCTGCTCAGAGCTTTTCTTCATTCTTGCAAATGCTGATTTGTCTGTAGGGCTACTATAGGCCTGACACCAGGTCTCCCTCAGTGAAGGCTCTGCTTCCTCAAAGAACAACAAATACATTTAGCCTTTTCCTAGCAAGTTCAGAACTTGATAGCAAGGCTTGGAAAATTCAACTCACTAAAGATTTTTTTTTTGTTCCTACTCCTATCAAAGCGTAAAGCTAAACAGAGCTGGATTATTGGCATCAGGAACGGAGAGAGTGTGTTTGGAAATGTAACACTTCTTTGAAAAGTATGTGTGAAGCAGAATCAAAGAGGCTGCTTTGATCACTTTGATACTCTCCTGAATGTTGTTTTGTTTCTTTGACTCCATTTGCTCCATTTCTCTTTGGTGTCAGAGAGAAAATGGTGTGGACAATGCTATCATTCTCTGCCTGGCACGTTGTTTTATTACAGAAGCTCATGTACCTAAATTATGCAATAGGAAGAATTGGAACTGTGTCTTTTTGATGTGAACAAAGTTGATGCCAACCTTTTTTATTAGCATACATTTAATGAATAAAATGGGTGGATGTTCTGAGTGTAGCAGCTGCTTTGCTGCCTGTACATGTGCTTTTCATGTTCCCCAGGAGCAAAACCAGCCTTTCCGAGAGCGCTGTGTAGCTGCACACTGCTGGCACAGCAGTTTTAGTGCTCCACTCACACTAGGTGGGACAACTGTCCTTCTCTGGCCAGTGCATTGTCACGTCCTTCTCTGGGCTGGACTCCAAGGCCTCCAGCCTCTATTTCAGGCAGCTGTGAGCTCTCTCCTAGAAAGCCATGGACCATTGTCCTGTGCTTCTGCAGCTTCAATTCTCACCTCTGTCCAAGTGATAGCTACTGGTCAGCCACCACGGCAGGGCCCAATCCAAAGGGTTGGGCACAGAAGCAGAGCTCCCACTTTGCCTGGGCCCTACGGTCCCAGTGTGCCTGGATTTTGAGAGACTGGGATGTATGTGCATAGGGGTCTACAGGACCACCTCCCTTTCTATCCCCTGTGACAGAATTTCCCAGCAGCAGCCATGGGAAAATGGATTGTGAACAAGGCAGGCTGCGATGGGTCCAGAGAGCCCTGAGCAGCACAGCTGAGAGCTGGCTTTGCCAGTACAGCAGGGCAAGGACCCAGCTGTTGGAAAAGTGACTGGGGTGACAAGGAAAGAGAGGTAGAAGGGAAATATGCACACCTTGTCCCAAATTTCCCATATCTGAATATTCTCAGTTCTTTCTGCACCCCGTGCAGCCTGAATTCATCCTCCTCAACTATGGGTGGCTAAAAGTGGCCAATATGCCAGATGAGCAGATCCCTGCATTTGTACCAGCATCAATATCTCCTTTTCCCTGATGGCTGTAACTTCTCTGACACATCCTAAGATTAAATTCACCTTTTTCATGGCTATTCTAACTAGTGGCTAATATTTATCCCATGATTAATGAGCAAGTATGTAGTAATTAAGTTAGCACTTTTTTTTTTGCATCATCCATCATCACCATATAATGAGTTCTTGCACTACAGTATAAATTCTATGTGAAAGCTCAGACAAACACATAGTGCTATCGGATTTAATTATTTCCATTAATCCAGTCTCTAGTTATCTGCTTTTTATTTCTGATCATTTATGTTGATACAGACTCCTAAAGGTTTAAGTTAGGTCGGTGGTATATGGCAATACTTGCCACAAAGATAGATAATGATTAATATAGTAAAGATAACGCTTCAGGTGTGTGTCTTTATGTTACCAGGAAGTCATTATTTCACACAAGCTGCTTGGTTACAAGGTAGATGATGAGTACATTAAGTCTGGATAAATTAAGATAAACAGACAGGGTTTTCCTTTAGTATTTACTCAAGATTACTGGGGAATAGGGAAGCCTCTTTCCCTCTTGCGCACTCACACATGCTTTTACCCTTTTTGGGCTATTTATTTGAGAAACAATAAGAACAAAGAACATTTAAATTGCCCCTACAGACTTTAGCATGACTTTACTCTTGTATATTCTATATATATGTATATCAGAAGGACACTTTACGTTTCAAAAGCCACAGTTCTCAGTTTTTTTAAGACAGCTGCTTATTTCCAGGAGAGCTTCTCATTTGCAAGGGTAGCCTCAGCTCTGAGCAAGAGAGATCACTGCAGTGATCTAACTAACTCTCATTGCTGATAAGATTGCTTTTTGCCCAAACTCAGTTTGCCTAGTTTTCAGCTTGGGAAACTTCTTTAAATTCTCCAAGGATTTTGCCAGCTAGACAACGACAGCATCAGAGTGTGAATCACACCATTTCAATGGGCTGATTGTGAAATAAATATGAACAGGAACAGCAGGGGGTGGCTTTTCTTTAGCAGTCACAGTTTCCTTTTCACTATATGCCCTTAAAATGCCCAGGCAGACCATTAGCAGAGGGGAAGATTGATAGAATTGCATTTACATCTTAAATCAAGCCAAGTTCTCACTTCCCCAGCCACAACCCTTCCAAAACATCAAACAAACAAACAAAACAAAACAAAACAAGAAAAGCTGCAGCCAAATAGAAGGGAGGAAAATAAATGTTAATTTGATTAGTCTTCCAATGGAAATTAGCTTAATGGCCCAAAATTAAAAGCATAGATGTTTAAGACCTTGGCTGGTTCTTCACATGAAAGACATAACACTCCAACTAGGGTGATTCTTCACTCAAAATATTTCTCTTTGTGCCACCCCTCAGTGCTTTCCTCACTACATTACCCAGCTGTAATATTGTCTCCGTTTTGTGGTTTTTTGGGAATAACTATAAACCGAAACTTTATATAAAACTGTGAGAGTAAGTAGACACTCTTCTGAGGAAAGCCCCCAAGACAGCCTTGGCTCTGCCACACCTTTCACCCAGGTGGTGACCATGAACACACATCCCTGGCCTGGCACCTGCTGCCCTGGCTCCCCACGCCGCTGGTTATCCCAGTGCTGGGTTAACCCAGCGCTGGGTGCTCTCTGGGAAGCTGCCTGAGAACCAGCCCTGCAGGCAGGAGGGGCCTGTTCAGCTACTCATCCCTGCAAATGTTCTCAAAACTACCTGTGAGGATGACAGGGCAACCTCTGGGTGTAGGCAAGACCCACTGCAAGCTACAGTCTTATTCTCATGCAAACTATCAACTACATCATGTATGTGTGCAGCTGCACTCCATGGATCTTTGACTCTTTCTTTCCTTAGTCACCCAATTTAAACAAAACCAAGCTAAAACCACACTTGTAGGGACACTTAGTCATCTGGGAACACATGTAATATGTGATTCAGAAGCAGAAGGAGATCCTTTTTTTGTTTCACTTTTCTCAAAAGAATTTAAAACAGAAATGTTGGTCAGGTTTAAATGGCAATTACATCTGAAACACAGTCTGTTGTTAGCATGAGTTTCTGACATGCTCTGATATTTATTTTTTTCTTTGTTTCAAGGCAAGCTGACAGAACAAAAATATAATTATTATGTTTATGGATTTTCTTAAATAAAATTAACCTCCACTCATTTTCATCACTTCTGGGTATTACATAGTAGAGTAGATCCTCAGCTATTCCCCTCTATTTTATGCACTTTTATTCCTTAGAAGAGTATTTTAGCTGTACAAGGTACTTGTCATATCATTTGGTTTCAAGGCACTGGCAAAGCTCTGAATCTGTGCCGTGTCACTGACAGACAGGACTCCAAAGGTAATACTCTCTGTGAGAAGCAAGAAATAATGTGACTGATTTACTCTCACTTTGGCTTTAGGGCTTTCGTGCTACTAAGGCCAGTGAACTGAACACAAGTTTTAATCTAAAGTGAGAATGTGGATGCACAGGAGTCTGTGACTTGTGTTATTGATTTCAGAGATGGCAGGGTTTCTTCCAGTATGCTTAAGTATAAAACTCAAAAAGCCGTGTGCAGAAAGCAAGCAGAACTAGGAAGACATGGTGTATTGTGTGGAGTTGAACCTTACCTTCTCTGCCAGCTGAGATGAGAATTTATGTTACCTTGCAGTTGTTCTAGCCTGCTGGAAGAACTGTTGTTTGTATCTAGAAATACACAACAACATAAGCTATGACATTTGCAGTTTTCTAGGCAAGAATAAGTAGAAAACTGTGCCTGCTAGCATGCTAAGCAGCTACTAAAAAGCTCTTGTGTAGGCAGTAGTTCAGCAAAGTCCCTTTGGATTCTTGTTTGGCTTGGATTGGATTGTTATTCAGGGCTGCACTTTCAGTCTCATCCATTTTTCTTTCAGTGACATAATTCTTCTGAAAGGTGCTGGAATACCAGTCCTACAAAATAGAGTCCCTCATCCCCTTGTATATTAACCACAGTGTAGACAAGAGCTCCTTGGAGGGACAGCAGAGAGCTTAGACCTTGCATTTTTCAGCATTTGAATTCCCCAGACGGCTTGTATCAGCGACAAATTTGGTAGATGAATACATTTATATATATCACCTCTGGTACACTCCTTGGTGGCTGATATAATTTTTCATCACGAGGGTAATTAGGGAGGGTGGGAAGCTGACCAGCACTGATAAGACCTGGAGCTATCTAGCACATTTGCATGTGAGAGAGAGGGAGGGGGATGGAGGGCAAGGCAGAGCAGGAAAACATTAATAACTTGAAATACTGCTGCTCTAAACCTGAACAAGGCTCCCTCCTCGAAACCCTGTTATTGTGACCGTGACTGCAGTGCTAATAAAGAATGGTATTGCCTTGGGATAACTCACACACGAGTGGTCTCAAAGCCCAGGCAGGGTCCAGACAAGGCACTTGTCTGTGTTACCGGGACAAGGCAGCTCTGCCTGTGCCCATGGCCAGACGGAGCCAGGCTGAAAGCACCACTGTTATTTCACTGGAGAGGTCTGCAAGTCACTCCAAGCTAAAATTGCCTTTTTCTTAGCAAGGCGGTGAAGGCTTAAGCCTCTAAATCCTGCATTACTTGAATCAATACGCCTTGCAGTCACTGAAAAGAGTATCCCTGACAAGGCTAAAACCGCATAATCTCCCGTCTCCCTGGTGTTGATGGCTGAGTTCCCACAGCGTCTGTGGGAAATACCATTATCCCCATTGTGGAGACAGCAGCCAAGACAGAGACAAGCCAGGCTACGCCTGCACTGCAGTGACAGATGCTCCTGTGGACATCTCTGAGCTGTCCCGGGCTCTGCCATCATCCAGAGCGCCGTGTGCCCTCTGGGTGCAGGATGCTGCTGCCCGAGCCCCTGCTCTGCTGCACAGGCGGGTTGGACACTGCCTGCAGAGAGGGCTGGTCAGCACAGACAGTGCAAATGATTTGGTCACTGGTCTGAGGCTGCACATGGAAATGATTCCTGTTCCCCAGCTCTGTTGGGCTGTCCTGTCTCTGTCCTGGACCACAGGGCTCCCCATTTCCATATGTTTTTCTTCAGGGAAAGTGCCCAGTGCCAGGTTCGTGCTAGCAAGACCGACAGATTTCAGAACATCTAATTTCTTTTTCTGACCCAGATGGTTTTACCTGCTTCTATAACCATTTTACGTAAGAACAGGCTATTGAGCAGTAGCATTACTTTTCTCAATATATATGTAAATTTTTAAATAACAAAAACAGTGAAGAAAAAAGAAGCCTGTACCACTGAGTAAGGAAAAAGGACTCTTCCTTAATTATCGTGGGGAAATGGCATTGCCTCACCAGCCCAGAGACAGCTCTGAGATCCTGCCAGCCTTGCCCATTTCTCATGGACTGGCCAAGCCATGCAGATCTCCAGCAGAATCTTACTGCCATCATGGAAGAGAAAATAAGACACATTGGATTACCCCAGCTTAAAATGCAGGCATTTATATAATGGATAATATTTCACAGTGCTGCCACATCAGGCTTCTCTCTGTGCCAGGAAATGGTCAGCATTGTGCACCAGCACCCCCAGACTCAGGGCAATGTATGAGGCTGCACAACCTCTGCACCGAATTTCAGCTGATGTTTACAGAAAGGCTCAGCAAAGTGTACTGTTGCACAGCAAGGAAAAACACAGCAAACTGATAAGACCTTAACCAAGAGGCCAGGGTTTTGAAAAAGTCCTGTGCTGAGCTGGAAGCTTGCAGAGCAGTTTAGCCCTGCTCTGAAGCAAGAAGTGGCACCTTCACCACAACAAACAGCTTTGAGCTTTGGGGTGCTGCTTAAATACACAGGGCTTTCTCTGTGTTACTGTTTTTATGTTTTACTTTTTCTATTTTTCAATATAATTCATTTCATGAGGTGTCTCATGACAGCCCCCAACTATTTTAAAATAAACATTTTCATTAAGCAAGTGGATTTTGGTATTAAGAAATCAGCAACTTCCAAGGGCTTTTGTCAAAAGTTGGTGAACACCCTGGTAGACTGTTCAAACATGGGAGGAATTTCTGACTGCATAGGCAGTCCTTTGACTTTTAGAAAAGTATTATTGTGTGAGTTTCCAGTAACTTGGAAGCAAAAAGGCAACATAGCTTATTTTTTTTTTAAATAAAAATATATATGCAGTTATGTCATGATAGGCTTTAAGTTTCTTCTCAGCCCCTATGTCTGCTTTTGCTATGGAATATTCCTTATACAATAAATGCACTGTGAAGAGCACTCAGCGATCCAGTGACATCATCAGCCTCAAGAGTTAATGCAAAGCTGTAAGAGTGTGTGTCTTGAGCCCCTGAAGCCCCCGTGCTCACTGAATGGAAGAGCATGATAAAGATGTGTCTGTGCTGGAGATGTCCACAGCGTGATGGTTGTAACAAATATGGTGGCACTGATTGACTCCTTCTGCGCTCCCTCCTAATGCCAGCCTGAGCACTGTCCCACAGACTGGAAGGGCTCTAAATAGCTGCTTCTCCATAGAGGCAATCCTTAGGCTAGTTTTGACTCTTAACATATTTTGATCCTTTTCCCCTTTCCCTCCTGTAGCTCTAAATTGTATTTCCATGTCCATTTTGAATATAGCCTCTAAGAGGCTATTAGCCTTTATGAAGAACAGCTTGTGTTTCTCTGTTAAAGACCTTCTCTGCCCAAGGCAGGGTTTGCACCAGAATTAATAAGTGGCTTTGCATAAGTGAGTGGATAAAAAGTCGCTGAAAAGATCCTGGAGTTTCAAGGGCTTTGGTAACTGTGTACCTGCTTCACAGTTGTGCCAGGTGCCTTAGACTGAAAGGACTCCCAGTGCCTGGTGTCACTTGCAAGTTCTCCTGAAGTCACCGCTGAGCTTCTTGGAGAAAAAAAGAAATTATTTAGTCATATCTGGACCATAAATTTACTATACTCAGAGATCAAGGATAATTTTGCTGATAATCTACAAATAGAAATAACTGAGAAGAAAGTATTTGCCATTGTTTAACTGCATTGCATATTCTGCACGCTGAGATAGGCAGTAGTGCTGATGAGATACTGGATATTGGAAAATAATCACTTGGGCCAGAGTGAACTATGCAGGTAATCTGTCCCAGGGAGAAGATGTAGGTGAGGAAGTTAAACTCCAGTATTTTGTGTTTTTTCAGGGAAAAAAAAATCCTACGGTTTCTGAGGGTAGCTCAGACATCCATCAAAGATGACTTTCCTTGACTTAGGTTATATGGGATCAAAGGGAAACCACAAAGCAGGAATATTGCAGCTGAGCAAAAACCTCGCAGCAAATTATCTTACCAATTTTTCCCCTTCAAAAAATTGTTGTTTGGGTTTGTTGGTTTTTTTTATTTGATTAAGTGTTTTGGAGAAGCCTGGATCCAGCCTTTGGTTTCCTAAGTCATCCTTGGCAGCAGCTGGGTTGCTGACTTCAAGTACTGGGAGAGCATTTATGCTGTTCAGAAAACTGCTGTTCTGGAAGAGCAACTACATCTTAGAGGTTGCCAAACATGAATGTGATAGAAAGATAATATTTCACTCCTACCCTCAGCTATTTACAGCACTGAGATGGTGATTACGAGTCTGTTTCTTTACCAGCAAGACTCACAGTCAGTGGGATCTTTTCCTTGGATGTGCACCAGGTAGCTGTGTTTAGAACGATGATCCAGTTGCTTGGGGCCCTCTCAAAAGGCTTCCTGTCTCCCTCTGGCCTCTTAACCAACTTGTCCAGGCAACTCCTTTTCCTGAAAATAGGGCCAGCAGTCCAAGCCCAGTCCTAAAATTCCCACAACAAGGACTCCCAACTTTTCTTTACTCTCCAAGGATCTACCATTTTAATGTTCAGGAGCACATGATGTTACTAAACCAACCGTTCTTTATGAGGGCCAAGAAGTACATAACAAGACAGTAGTATACAGCCTTGTCCTTCTATTTCCCCCAGGTGTTTTGGTGGATTTAACTCAGAGTCCTCTGCAACATAGAGAGTACTTTTTTTTTCTCCAAAACTAGTTTTCCCACCTTCAGATGAATCTTCCTTATGTACTACAAAGCCAGGGGATTGAAGTACTTCATCAGACACTTTATTGTTTTGGTTAATACCTTACTAAAATTTGAATTTAAAAAGTTGGGGGTGGCATAACTTTCAAAATAACCAATGTTTCATTCAAGGGCACCTCCATTTTACAGGACAATTAACATATAAAAAAACATAAGTTCAGCTTCAGGCCTGCATCCCAGCATCTGGATTTCTCGGCTCCGTCTGGCATCTAATAAAAGAACAAAGCCTCATAAATTCAACTCAGAAAGCAAAATAATTTTTATACATTTATCACAGCCATATAGAGATGTATTCACGTTGCTTGAGACCATAAATACGAAATGCATGGGTCTCCCCAAGCAGCCATAACAAGCACTATTGTTTTGATTGATAAATCGTGAATCATAGAATCATAGAAGGGCTTGTTTTGGAAGGAACATTAAAAACCATCTCGTTCCAACCACCTTGGATGGGGACACCTTCCACTAGACCAGATTGCTTGCTCAGAGCCCAATCCAACCAAGCCTTGAACACTCCCACAGATGGGGCATCCACAAATTCTGGAGGCAACCTGTTCCAGTGCCTCACCAACCTCACAGGAAAGAATTTCTTCCTAATATCTAGTCTAAACCTACTCTTTTTCAGTTTGAAGCCATTCCCCCTTCTCCTGTCACTACATGCCCTTGTAAAAAGCTCCTCTCTATCTTTCTTGTAGGCTCCCTTCAAGTACTAGAAGGCTGCAATTATGTCACTGTGACGTTTTCTCTTCTCCAGGCAGAACAATCCCAATTCTGTCAGCCTTTCCTCATAGGAGAGGTGCTCCATGCCTTTAATCAACTTGGTGGCCTCCTCTGGACTCGCTGCAACAGGTCCATGATCTTCCTGTGCTGGGGAAGTTTGCTTTTTGGAAGGATTTCTCTCTATCTACAGCCTCTGTAGTCCCACAGCTCAGAAAAGAGATGCATGTGCCAAAGCACCTATGGGATTAGGGCCTATGACACTTTGATAACCCTGTGCTCTTTCTTACACATATTTCTGTTGTTTGAGATGCTCACTTGGTTGTTTTCTTTCTGGAATGAAAAGGGCTAGTGGTGTTTGTTTTTGTTACCCTCATTCTCTCTTTCCCTGCTCTGGGCAGGAAAGTGCTTGCAGCTCTGCCTCATAGGTTGGCAGGAAATTTAAGACGTCAGTAAGCTGCTGCTCGGACCACCCCCAGACTTTTTTCCTGTTCATGCAGGAGACTATTTAATTGAGGGCTGATTTGTCCAACTTACTCGTTGACGCTCAGCAGTACCTACCTAACCAGTGGCAGTGATTTTTTCCCTCGCTTCCTCCTCTTCTGGACAAACTCCCCACAATGAAGATGCTGCTGCTCCTGACTGCTCTGCTCTCTGCTGCCCTGCTAGCCAGCACAGCCCCTCCAACTTGCTACTCGAGGGTGTTGTCTCTGAGCAAGGAAATCACAGAGTCCTTTAAGGAGCTGCAGACGTCCAAAAATGTGGTGAGTCCACCTAAAAACTGCTCCTGCACTGACATTGCAGGCTGCCACTTTGACGCGGTTTTCTCTCAAAACAAGATCGCAACAGGTTTTTCTCCTTTCCTGCAGGACTCGTGTGTGGAGACACTGCCCAGGCTGTACTTGGACATACACGTAAGTTTGTACACTTCTTTCTCACTGTTGTGCAGTAAAAGCAGTTAATAAAAAGTGAGAATAGCTCTTAATATTATATCCCAGAGGAGTGATTTTAAAGGATTTTTAAAAGCTTAATTAACCAGACAGATGAGTGACAAAAAAAAAAATTTCAGTTTGAGCCTTATTAAAATCCTTATGAACTTTCTGAGATTTTACTTGATTAAAAATTTAAAAATGAGGAAATCAATATTTTTAAGTTATTACCATATGCACACTGTTAATTTACTGTGGTAGAGCCTTTACAGAAGTTAAATATTTGCAACAAAACTTTGAATAATAGTTTAAAAGATGAATGCAGAATTAACTTTCTTCACTTAATAAATCTACTTCATTTTATATCCTGAGTGGTTTTTGGCACGTAGTTTTAATAAAAAGCAGTGCAGGAATACCTTGCTGGCTTTTTCTCTTTTAAATAGCTACTTGTTGAATCCAGAAAAAAAGTGTGCCTGAGGATATAGAAGTGGGATACTGAGAAAAAACAGCAGTAGTTGTCTCCCAGCTAAGACAAAATAACACCCAGCACACAGTTAGTGTCATAGTGTTCTGCAGTGGGATATTTGATATATTTTGCTTCTTTTTCCAGTGCTTAACAGAGTAAATAAATAGAAAATTTCAGACAAAAGAAATGTCTGACACATTTTTCCATAAGCAACTGCACAAGTCTTGTAATTCAGGACACTCTAGATCTCAGTTCCAGAGTTGCCAGTGTCTCACATCATGACAAACACCAAGAAACGTGAGTCCAGTGCCTCAGTTTCCCTGGCTTTAAAGCAAAAGCTGGGGTATTTATTTACCTGCTTCACAAGGATGTTGTGAAATTCATGTTGTCTGTGCTTTATTTTGGTAGCCCAAAGTCTGAGGTAAAAATTACTCTGAAAAAATCAGGACTGGTAGTCACAGTTTCACCTATTGCACAGGAACACAGGAATCGAGTCTGTGAGGTCTCGATCATCTGTTCATCTGCTAAATCAGGTGCTTTCTAAAAAGTGAGATAGTGCACCTACTCTGTAGGATACTCCACCTACTACGGGAGAAGACTTGATTGTATTGGCGCTGCTGCCTCCTAAAGCATGTGAGACACAAGCTGGCACACTAAGACTGTATATATGCAATTTTCCAAGCACTTATTTGGACCAAACATCTTTGTTATAAAATGTTGATGATGAATTTTCCTAACTAAACGTTGCATAGGTTACATGTAGATAGAGGTAGGAATTCAAGGTTCCCACACAGCAGTAAGAATTTTGGAAGTGGTGGACGACAAACATAAATCTGTATTTGTGCAGGGTTACACAGACCTCTTTTGCGTGCTTTGCAGAATTACTGTGTGTTGGCAAAACTCCGTGATTTTGTGGCCTATCCCGGATGTGACAGAATGGTTGAAGTGAATGAGCTGAAGGAAAAAGCCCGGAGCCTGTACACCATCTTGATCTCCTACTGCAGAAGGGTAGGTCATGATGCATCAACAGGGAGAGAGTTCCTGCTTTTAGCCATTTTTGTCTCCACACTGTCCCCTGACCAGCAAAATTGGATCAGGCCCAAGCTTCTCAGCATTGTGCTGTCTTCTGCCTTCCTCCTTATAAATGTTAGCCTTCTTTTTTTTTTTTTTTTTTTTTTTTTTTTTTNTTTTTTTGTTTCTCCAGGACCTGGTGTTCCTCACTGATGACTGTAATGCTCTGGAAATTCCCATTTCACCTCCCATTGGACACTCCATCACTGAGAGCTAAAAGACAGTTAAACCCAAAAGTTATACCTGGGAAATTTTCAAGGAGACCAAAAGTCAAAATATGTATATGCAGTCCATAACATTAACAACTAAGATCTTTTTCAAGCACACTAGCAATATAATCTCAGACCTACCCATTTTTCTCTGCCTTGGCAGGAAATGAATTGCATGCTTTGCATACCTCCTGAGCTGCTAGGGAACCTACCATTAGGGAGCAGTTTTTCGTTTGGCAAGGTATGATATTTCAGCTAAGCCAAATGTATAAAGTATGTTTTGTTTAAACATCAGAAACTAGATTTTTTATTTTTACTCTTTTATGAATAACTAGACTCATATAAAGAAAAAAACTGTATGATTAACATTCTCTCTTGACTTAGCTGTTTTTCTTGTATTAGATGGGCATGGAAGGGACCATATTTGTTTTTCTTAGAATGTTCAATAGAAGAAGAGTAACGCTGTACTGGCAGATTTCTCTGCCTGAATAGCTCATATATATATATCTTGATATATATATTTGATGTCATATTTGTGAGAATAGAGGTGAAACAACCATGTCTCTGTGGAAAACTAAATAAAAACAGTCTTCTAATCCAAGATGCTTGTGTTGCAACATGTCTTTCAAGATCAAGCTGAAAGGTGTCATTCTTATAAACTTATTTTTCACAGTCACTTGCAAGTTGTTTTTCCCAGCATAACCTTTGTTTCCATAGCAATGCAAACTTTGTTGTGTCTGCATGATTTGCCAATGTGTAAGTTTCTGCTAGTATAATTTTTCTGTACCGCAAACAATTTCTTTGATGAAATTAGTGATTTGTTTTTAATAATATTTCTGAGTTGTGAGAAGGTAAATTCTAAGCCAGAGGCTCAGAAAGCCTATTAAAATTTCAGACAGTTTTTTGAGACATAACCCATATAGTTGAGCTATGGGGATTAATAAAACTTCCAGACAATAATTCCAGAGTCATGGGTGTCTTCAGAATCTGCAGCACGAGACCTTCACAACCAACAGTTCTTTGGTGCCAAGAATAGGTTCTTCCCCATGTTCTTGGAAGTAGCTGCTGTTACCTCAGAGAATCCCTTCCTTCCCTCTGTGCAAGTAATTCCTCTCTCTCCAGTATAGTATTTTTTGACCGTTCATCTACAGCACCCCCAGCCCTGGTGACTTGGTCAGTGGTCTCACCATGTTTTACAAAAGACCCATCTTCCGTAACTGGGTGTTCACATGACAATCACAGTTCCTCTACTTGCCATCCTGATGGTACAAACCAAAATATTTGACAACTGTTATGTAAATAAGTGAATAACAACATTAATTAAAAGGAAAAAAAGTGTTGGGGATGGGTAGGAAAGGGTTTTTTCTTTATTTTGGAATCATCCTGTTTTGTTGAAACCACTAGTCTGATTTTAGCTGTAGAAAATTTGACTGTCCCTTTGAGTCATAGAATAAGGATGGGAAAATCTGAACCCAGGGAAGGTAGGGAAGAAATAAGCAAGTGCTTTTCTTTCCAGTTTGTTTCAATTCTAAGTGTACATTCAAGGAATGTGCCTGTCAGACTTTGTAATTCCCTCTTGAAGATTAAGTCCTCGCGTGCTAACCCTACTAATCCTTTAGATGAGCCATTCTGCCCACAGTGGTTTTACTCAAGTGTCTCCACAAGCATCTGGTAGAGACAGCAGCAACTGAGCAATCTAATCTAGTACCAGGCTGAACTCAAAAATGTGCAACAGCTCAGACAGTCCTACTGTCAGGAAAGTCATTGCTTAGTTTGCCTTTCAGAATCCTTCTCTCCAAGCTAATAGCCTCTGTACAAGATCCAACACACTCTAGAGATACCAATATCTATTTTTCTGCATCACCTGGACATGCCCAAGGCCAACTCCTTCATCAGCAGCCATATTCTGCAATAAGGGCACCTCTTAGCATGCTGGCAGAGAGGCTGGTACCCACAGAGGGAACGTGTAAGCACTGGCAGATCCCTGGATCAAGGAGAAACACAGGTAGAGTTGTACCATTTGCTGTCAGACTCCACATTCAGGCTTTTTCTCCCTCTAACTAGGGACTGAGACCCCTCCTGGGGAAGCAAGCAGTGCTGGTATAACATCAATGTCTATCCACTTTCATGCAAGTACCAAAATCACATCACAGCCTCTGCTTTTCATATCTTTGCATGGAGAACAAGAATGGGCTGTAGGCAGTCTCGACCTTGATGAGTTACAGCTGTTCTGAACCAGGTGTTTCTACTAAGGACCAGAGACCGGCTGACCCTTGGGGAGGTAACTCATAAGGGAGAGGAGAGGACCCCAGATGAGCGCTACTAAGAAAGCAAGCAGGACTGAAGCAGCTTTAGGGGATAGCAGCCTCCTTTGTAGCTCTGGACTGAGTGGGTTTTTGTTTACTGCCAAATAGTGCCCTGTGTGAGGATTATGACTGCAGACCTGAGAGCAATCTTGTGTCCATCATTGTTTATCCAAAGCCAGCCATGGATGAACCCTGCAAGAAAATGTGGTGAGGTTACTGCAGGCCATGGTGCTTACAAAGCTAACCCAGGGATCGAGCAGTACAAGTGCTTGGAAACTGGCAGCAGAAGCCGTTAATTTTTGGCTGTTTTTTCCACCTCCAGATGTCACAGGTTTTAAACACTGGCCCGCTGTAAAGCGTGTATTGCAACTTGGCAAGCAAACTGCAGAGCAAGATGTGTTTCCTGTCCTGCAGCAGCCCATACCATAGTGCCTAGAACCAGACCTTGGGTAAACTGCAGGTAACTGTGGCACTTCTGCCCCTGCTGCTTTCCTGTCCTGGGGACACACACTCTCTGAAATGGAGGATTTGATGAGGATTTTCTCATGGATCATCTCATAACTCCTCTTTCTTTATTGAGGCTAATAACTCTTCCCTAGACATTTTGATGAAATTTGGGATCCTAACTCCAGATTTCTTTCATGATGTTCCCATTCCTTCAACCATCTTCTAAATATATTTTCTCCTGTTTCAGGCTGATTACTTCTGTGAAGGAAATGTAACCTAATTTATTTAGTACAAAATATCTTGCAAGAAGTCTTTGGAATTGGAAACAGAGTAGAAATCATTGCTTTATTTGCACTGGTTTTGCTAATAACTTTAGCTTTTTCATGGCTGACAGGGACACACTCTGCAATACTGGCTGCTTACCAACAGCTTTGCTCTGTACTGGTGCATCTTAGTTCTCCAGAAGCTGCAAAAAGCAAGTAGGTGCTTTGGGGCTTGTACATACTTGAATGGACTTTAAAAGCCTATCCACCATTTGCAGGTGTTGTATATTTTATTCCCAGAATCAGGTTTGTCTGGTTGTTGGTGTGCTTTTACAACAAGTATATTCCCTATGGTTTATGCTGTGACTCTCTCCACGTCTCATATGACATTTTTAATGGAAAGTGTGCTGAGAGCAAAGCTATGCTCTTCCAGTTCACAGTAACCTCCTGCCATTCAGACTGTCTTAACCAGATTTGTGATTAGATGAACCCTTTTTATGATCAACATACTTTTCCAGGTTGTCACAGTCCAGGGGCAAAAAAACCCCACTGATAAAGAGATATAATCCACTTGTAATTAGACAAGAAAATATCCACCTCTCCCTTTCAGTGCAACATTAAGTTTACCGACTTTTTAATTCACCAGGTATATAAGGAGCAGTGGAGCCATTCATGCAGCTGAGCATTTATTCCTGCAACACAGCAGTCCATGCTCATTAGGGCTCTGGCCAAGAGGGAGACTGTGGAGGGATTAAGAAGGACATATTTGTTGTAATTTGCCAACTGGCATCTTGCCTAGTTATTGCAGAATATTACTACAAGCACATCATTAAGAAACTGTACCCAGTTTTTACAGTGATTAGGGAAGTATTGTAGAAAAACAAAGCATCTGTTCTGTTTTCTTGCCTGTTGAAGGAAGTTTGTTGGAAGGAACAGTCAATCCTAGGAAAATGTTTTCTTTTGCAGACTTCTCCGTCTCTGCAAGAAGCCTCACTCAAGACCTTTCCTAGGACTGCTAAACTCTCCCTCATATTATCATATGGAATCCCAAGGCCTTGGGTATTGTCTCTGCAAAGCTATTAAAAATATTAACTTCCAATTTTGCCAAAAATTCATAGATCAATTTTATTAGAACCAGATCCTTCCCCTTCTCTTTTTTTCCAGTCAAATGGGCTTTCCTTAAGTGGGGGCTCTGATTGCTTAATTCCTCATACACTGGGTTTTGTGAAATCAGGAAAGATGGCAGACTTGGACCAAATAATTAGATCATTGTTGGGGTTTTTAGGAGCTCTCCTTTTGTTTTTCTTTCCCTCTTAAAGAATTTTCCCCATATGTGTCACTAGGAGACAAATTACCCAGCACCTAAGAGAGACAACAGACCTGGCCACAGGGGCAGAAAGTCCAATGGCCTGCCCTCTTTTTATCTGGGGCTTTTCTTGTGTGGGGGCGGGGGCAGGGATGCCAGGAGTTTTGAACTGAAAGAAAAAGGGGCTGGGAGCGGCCCCTGGCTCTCTTGTTCTCTCAGCGTTTTGAGGGGAGAGAGGCTGCGGTGGCTTTGGGAAGAACTCATCCCTGTGGAGTCCGGCTTTCTCCGGCTTTCCTCCCACCATGCCTCAGAGAAAACTTCCGGGACTGCAAGCCTGCCTTTCCCTGCCCCGCTGGAAGCTGGGCTGCGGCTGCCCTGCCC
>VWZW01000878.1:4620-79367 GCA_013397115.1 Edolisoma coerulescens | reverse complement strand
TTTTTTTTTTTTGAAAGAAAAGGAAAAGCCTTAATGCAGCATTGAGGAGGAATCTGATCTTTTAGGCTGTACACTTTGAGCAGAGCATTGGTTTGTCCAAACATCAGATTTGGGAGTGCCCATTTGTCTACTGCACCATTTCCAATGCTTGTGGTGTTTGTGGGTTGTGTTAATGGGATGCTGACAGAGATTTTCCAAAAATTTGCTATGATACAAAAGTCTGGTAAATAATGTTACCTTACAAACATTTAACCACTGTACTTGGACCAGCACTTTTATCCACATTAAAATATTCTCATTTTTGGCGTGTATGGCAATGCAAGTAAAAATTACAATGGACAAGCTCCAGAAACTTTATTTGTGCAATCTTTTGGGTTCACACTTTTCTTTTGCTATGGCCAGGAACCCTGTGCCATCCAGAGTAAACAAAGCAGTCTGCAAGGGAGCTCGCGGTAACTAAGTCAAAATTCAGAGACAATGTCCAGAGAAAGGTCATGATGCTATTATCAAGGGATTTTTCATAGTCTAAGTTTGCTCAGCATAGGGTAAATGTATACCCTGAGATAAATAATATAGCAATGAACATAAAACCTATCAAAATATCTATCTAATACAGATAACTATATTGATACATATAAAATCTTGTTTCATATTTGCAGATCTGTAAAGAGGATGCATTCAGACAGATAAGAGGATTTTGAAGCCAAACAGATGTGGGGGAAAGAAAAGTTTCTCCAAAGATGTTTTGCAATAGATTGAAATATACTGACATTACTTCGTTAACATTCAAATCTTACAGAATGAAAAACCAAAGTCATAGAACAAGAAAGAAACTCTAGATCTCCTACTGCATCCCTTAAGCCCAAGACTAGCCTGGCTATCACAGGTCTTTTCTGGTAGCAGTTGGGCTGAAAGACTTTATGAATCAGTTGCTCTAGAAAGCCCACAGCAGTTCAAATCAATCCATTCCGGACCCCCCTTTTGTTACAAAGTTTTACCTGGAACACAGTTTACTCTCTCAAAATTTAAACGTTTGCTTTCAGATTTATTCATTGCAGAAATGGGGATTGGATTGTTCTTTCTTGTCTTTGCAGCAGATGATAGTTGAAAGACTTACATTTCTCTCTCCCTACTCTATAAATGCAGTTCTTTCAGCCTTCCTTCGTTGATCAGAGGTCTAGAAAACACAATCCTTCTTGTTGCCTTTCTTTTAGCTCTATTCATTGTTTCCCATCTTTTTTCGGAGCACAGTGCTTGAAGTTAAATATAGACATCCAGCTGAGGCTTTATCAATGTCAAGTAGTGAAGAAAGAAAGATTTTTTGGTATTGCCATGAAAACAGTAGATTACAAATGAAAAATTATCTCCAAGTATTTGGAGACAACGTTTCACTTTTTTATTTAAATTTTAGGATGAATATAAAAAGTTAGAGTACAGGTTGGCCTCACTACTCTATAAAAAAGAAAATGTTTGGGGAAAAACAGACATACAAAAGCAATGGATAGTGAAATACAATGGCTGCTCCTTTTGCTCTCCTGTCCTAACTACTCAACACTTGCCTTCCTAATCAGGGTGGCTGCAGCCAAGTTGCTTCTTGGCAATGGTCTCTGGTCCATGCAATCCCCTAGAACACATCCAAAACTTGTTTGGAAGTGTGGCATCTGCCCCAGGTCAAAACTGTGCTCAGAACTCTTGTAACAATTTCCGAGTATAGCCATGCATGCCTCAATACCTGGAATGTTCCTAACACTGAGCAAATAAATAAAACAGTGATTTTGGAGCACAGCGTTTCAGTTGTTCTCCTGGGAGAAGAGCTGTGCTTTTCAAATTGTTAATGCATTTCATATTATTATTGAGTTCAAACACAAACCCTGAAGTAGTGCAGGAAACAGACCCCAGATCTTCCCAGTCTCCTGATGACTTTCTCATTGGATAAGTATCGGATAAATGAATTAGAAAGGTGTTATTCCTACTGAAAGAAAAAGGGAAGCAAGAATGTCATTTTTAGCAAACCAAGGTCAGACAGAACACTAATGACTTAGAAAGGGAAAAATGTTATTTGAACATCACAACTTTTTTTGTTTGTTTGTTTTCCACTGTTTAAGACAGAGGAATCTTTTTCTGCAATTGCAGAATTTAAATTTTTTTTTCCACTGTTAGTTCTCTGAGGTCCATAAGTGCTTGGCTGTTCCTGTCTTCTTATGACAGCTAGACAGCCAGAAGATGTGGGCTTGGAAAGCATATTGTTTATCAAAATTGTTTCCTTGATCAGGACACAGAGGCCAGGCCAAGGAAGTAAAGAAGTACACTCAGGCTGTTCTATAGACTCCCTCTTCTAGTGAATAGGTCACTAGCCATACATCTGGGAATTGGCATTTGACACCCCCAAGCAGAACAGTCTTTCTCTTAGTTGCTGTGAAGTATACTGCTTGCCCTAATGTCCTCCTCTGAAATTTTAGTAACAAGCCATAATTGATTTTTAATTTTTTTTTTTTTAGAAGACCTGCAAACTCAGTCCTAGACTAAAGCATGTCATGAATACCTTATGTTCAGCCTTTGCACTCACCAGGCTGGATAGCCTGGGTCTGACCCACATCCAGCTGGTGCATTTCGGAGCTGGGGAAGCCATAGCCTTTTCTGGAGGTATGTCTGCCTTGTAGGAAGTAGCAGGTTTCTTCGCTTTCTTCTTTTATTCCCTTCAAATACTAGTGTCTCGTTAGCATTAAGTAGCTGAATCTGTAATGCTGAAAAAGTCCTAGGAGTCTGTGTCCTGAGCTTTCCCAAGCTTGTACAGACACTAGGAGAAAGTCTATGGTCAAATTACATGCAGCATGGGGTACATATGTCCTCCCTGAAATCCTCTGCATCAAAGGTAAAAAATGTCACAAAGTGATGCAAGAAAAAGGAAGAATGATAGAGCATGACAGCCTGCAGGAAATGGAAGGCAGGGCAAACCACCACTGTGACCACAAAGAGCAAGCAGAAGGTCAGAGCCACATCTTCCCCTTCTCCCGCATGCCAACTCACTGCTCAGCACTTGTGAGAACAAATGGACTTATCCAATTGCCTGAGATAAACTTGACATAAACCTTGTCATTTTGCCATGACTTACAGAGTCAAAAATTTTCAGCTGATCCTAAAGGTCATTTGATCACTTTGGCTGAACAGAGAGCAGACAACGGGGATGGGAATGAAGAAAAACTAGGCAAGAGCATCCTGCCTCTTTGTTTTTTTCAAAGAAAGAACCTTAGTTTCCACAAAACTGTTTTCCTCAATCAGCACAAATTCATCAGTCTTGCTCCAGTCTCCTGTAATAGCATTTTATCATTTATGTCCTCACAAAGCAGGCTTATGTAGAAGACAAATTATGCAAATAAAATCATTTCTAATCATCACTGTCTTCAAAGGAGGACAACAAAAAGTTGCTCTCAAAAAAATCTATTGATAAGGATAATTATGCTATTAGGCTTTCTCATTCATCTCTTCATTCACACAGTAATTGCTTTCAACTCAAAATTTTTTATCAGCATGGCATAAAAATCTGGATAGAGATGTAGACAGGTGAAGAAAAGATCATGAAGTGTTTTATTTACATTAATTACACCTCATAATACCTCTGACAATTCAGAAAGAGATTATTAAGTTCAGGCATTGAGGCCTCTAAACAGGCTGCTTATTTTGTTATTTAAATGCGGTTTTGAGGATGTGTGTATGAACACTGTAGCACAAACAGCTTGCCTAGAATCAGACAGCAAATTGATGACAGTGACAAAAATAAAACAGATGCCTTTTGAGCTTCCTTCTCCAGCACTCTTAGCAGTGACTCCAGCACATGTCCTCACATAGTCTGGGTGACACACCCAGCATTTTATGTTGCAATCCAATAAATTGCTATTTTACTGTTCCTGGCAAGCTTTAGACCAAAGCTAGGTTTGTGGCCCAAATTTTAAATGATTCTTATTACATATGCCAAAACCAGTTTGAAGAAATATTTCCTCCATGTTAAAGCTACTGTCAAGCCAAAGAAAGGTCAGTCTATTCTCTGTAATACTCTCACAGTGACTTGCATGGGACTCATGATATTGAAAAACAAGATGTGATGGTCACAGCAAAATGTACTTCACTAATTGCTTTCTGGAAAGAACATAATCCAGAATTCAGCAGCAAACAGTAACTTCAAAACAGCCATGGATTCCTAAAAAATGTTGAAATCCTGAAGAACAATAACAAACTGTTATCACGAGCTGGATCACTAAAAGCACAGTGATTCATTCTTCATGTCTTCAAAAGCCAGTTCTGCAGCCACCACCACTGCGACCATATGATGTGTCTGCATACACATGGCATGTTTAAAATAAGACAGCAAAATTGACTGCATGATAAGGCCCCACAACTCTTCTGTCTTTTACCTGGGCAATCAAATGCAATTTCATACAATGCCACTGTACAACTGTTGAAAGTCAAGAATCCAGTCAGGACCAGGGTTGACAATTCTAATTAAAAAATGAGGGGAAGGAATCAACAGTTGCAAGAGGTGTTAACTATAGTATTTTAAGTTAACATTAGGATTTTAAGTGTGATCTGTACTGACTGTAATGATATGTTATTGAGAGTTTAGGGTAGAGATCAGATCAAGTAATGGATCCTAGTAAACAGGAAGCTCTAGCAGGCAGTGATATATCCTTTTATGCAACTATGCAGACTAATCAATACCAGGATCTTACACAAATATGCAGTGTAGTTAATGGTATGTTCTGCCATACTGCAATTGCTGTGGGACTCAAAAGAGCACCCCCCAGGAGGGGATGCACTCACAAACATCCTGTCCCTTCTCCATCACACAAATTCTTGCATGAGCTGTCATTATGCTAAAACTTATGCAAGAAGCACAAGAAGTCTGAACTGGTCATAGGTTTCTTAAAAAATTCTTTATAGCCTTCTATTATTGCTACTTGAAGCAAGTCAATCTCTTAAGTTGTAAGTAACCCTTGTTCATTGCCTGTTCCATCTGGAAAACAGATGCTGTGTCTCAGCATCTGAGTCATTGAGCTGGACTCAAAAGAAAAAAACACAGCAGAAACACTCCTATCAACTTCTGAAACTGTCTGAGTGCTACGTAAGTTTTAACAGCACATTTGCAGTGAAAACAGTGAAGCTGGCAACAATAACTCACACCTGTCATCCTTAGTTTTTTTCAAAGCTTAAGCCCCCCCTTAAAAGCTGCATGCTGGTTGGTTCAAACAAGTTTTACAATCAAGGTTTTGGCATTTCACCGCTTTTGCTTTTCATCTGTTCACAAATTTATGACTCGTCTCACCAAGTCAGATTGCAAAGTCAGATAGCTGCTGCATGGACGGTTTTTGTCTTCTTCACTCCACTTAGCATCATTGATTTTGAAATCTGCCTCTGTACAGCTGACTCAGGGTTTACTATTAACAATAGCCAGACAGATCCTGATGCTACTTGATGCTGAAGATAGTTTTGGATAAATTGGAGGAAGATTGCTGTAAGACAAGAAAGCACAAGGATCAACTTGTCTCTGTAAGTCTGGAGTATGAAAAGTTTATTGCCATGTTTAATTTCTTTTTGCTGGAAGACACATGAACTCCAAGAGATAAATTTGTCCCAAATGTGCAGAAAACAGTGCATCTCATAAAAACTGAGTTCATTTATCCTTTCAGTCAATTCCCATAAATCAACAGCTCATTTATCCTTTCAATCAATTCCCATAAATCAACCCCCAAAAATGTGATTTATTAATATCTTATTATATAATGGAAGTTGCAGACTGTAAATCTATTCCCCTTGAAATTACATTCCCTGTGCTCCACACTTTTCAAAGAGAATATCTTTACCCATGCTAAAGCAAGAGCACCTAAAGGCCTGCATAGGTGACCAGGGAGATCCTGTCAAAATTCAAATATAAAAATAAAGCTCACATGAGGTGCAATTGGGGTCAGAAGACCCAGGAGGAATATGGAAACGCTGTCGGAGCAGTCTGAGACAGGATTAGGCAAGACAAAGCCCATCTGGACCTGAAACTGGCAAGGGGTTGTAAGGGCTTCTGCAGGTCCATGGACCTGCATTCCACAGCAGCACGGAGTCACTGCTGAAAGAGCAGGAGGCAAAGCTGGAGTACTCACTGCCTTTTTCATCTTCATCTTTACTGATAAGATGACTGCAGAAATCCCAGGCCTCAGAGACCAGTAGGAACATCTGGAGCAAAGAAAACTTACTCTGGGGGCACAAGAGTTATGTGTGGAACATTTAGATAATCTGGACTTAAGTCTATGCAGCCTGATGGGTTTTGCTTGGGAGTGCTGAGCGTTAGTGTCATTCCAAGGCCACTCTCAATTATCTTTGAAAAGTTGTGGTGACTGTGGGAGGTTTCCAAGGACCAGAAGAAAGCAAAAGTCATTCCTATCTTTGAATAGGTAAAAAGAATTTGCAGAATTGCAGGCTGGTCAATGTCACATCCATCTCTGAGCAAGTGCTCCTGAAAACTACTTCCAAACATATAATGGGAAAGTGGTGATATGGTTGGCTTGGATTTATGGTTTATGATTTAAGCAGCCTGAGACTTCTACAACCAGATAGTGATAACAGTGTGTGAGAGGAAAATGGTGGATGCTGTTCACCTCAATGTCAAAAAGGCTTTCCCATCATATCATCAAAGACACACACACACTGGCCTACAGCCTAGAAAAATAAACAATGAGATGGATTGAAAACTGGATAAAATGCCAGGTTCGAAAGGCTGTTATCAGCAGAATGAAGTCCAGTTAGAGGCTGGCCACTAGTGACATACCTCAAGGGTTGATACTGGGGCCAAGAGTTTTGGTCTGTTGTACAAGGTCTGCATCTGGAGACGAGCAGCCCCAGGCACAAGTGTACAGACCAAGAGTCCAGAAAGAAGCTTTGTAGAAAAGGACTTGGAAATTCGGACGGGCACCAGATTAAACACACACCAACAATTCCCAACTGTGTCTACAATAGAAGGAGTGCTGCCAACAGGTCAGTGGAAGTGATCCTTCCCCTCTGCTTCTCCCACTCACTCCTACTGTGAGGGTGGTCAGACACTGGCTGACCAGGGAGATTGAGGAGTTTCCATCTTTGTGGATATTTGAAATGTAACTGGGCAGAATCCTAGCTGATTCTTCTTTGAGTATGTGGGGTGAACTAGACCTTCTCCAAATCTGAACCTTTCTGTGATTCTGCAATGACATCCATGTGTTTTTGCAGGCACATGTTCCTGATGGTCATCTCTAAGGAGTATAGGTTAGTGCAGCTTTACCAACACTATCTGAGAAGTTTATTTGGTTCTCAGCAGAGAAAGGACTCCATTAAAAGGTAGTTTATATAACAGACTCCACCAGTGCAGTTTTTTTTCTTAAAAATTTTCCTCCTAACTATTAGTTTCTCTGACAGAAAGACTAAATATAGACTTGGTCAGAAGAATAGTTGCAGTAGTAAGGAGGTCCAATCTATTTAAACAGTTTATGTGGGATTTTCCATTTACAAGAGCTCTTTGCTAATTTTTAGTCTTGCAAAGAGCTTTCGGTTAAGACCAGCCTGGAACAGCAGAAATAGTTGCTTCTGTCATAGAAGAGAGGAGGGTGGGGAGAGCTGAATGTTGTCTTTATTTGGAGGACAGACATTTTCCTTGAGAAAGGAAAAACAAACTAAAAAAATCCCCCAATTACTCTTCAAGAGCGCAGAGCTGAGCAGCACTTGACAGTGCTCATTCCATGAGTTGCTGCCTTCCTGTGCTCCATCACTTCCCTTTCCCTTCTGTTCTGTGACCGTACACTCAGTGTCAGGAATATTCCTCTAGGGAAGACACACTATTTCCTTTTGTCTCCTTTTTTAATTAAATTCCTAATAAAGTCTCTGCAAAGAAGAGATTTAAGATATCAAAGGTAGAACCATCACCACCTCTTGACAGCATAGGATGATGTGAATAGATGTGAAAAACCTTCTGATAGCCTTGAAGCTCACATTGTATCTTTCCCTCAATAACAGGAACAGTGTGTTCATGTGGTTCCATAATGAATACAAGGGCTGGATGGCCAACCAAAAAAACTTGTCACCTGTTACCACCTGCTACCACCTTGTTAATGACTGTGGCCTCAGCTCAACAAATTAGATAGATAGGTATTCATCAAATCTATATTTAAATGTTATGCTGACTTGGAATGGATTTAAAAACGCAGCACAGAATGAGCTCCTAACTGGATGTTCCAGAAGAGTTTTGTAGGAAAATGTGTTCCCAGGCAATGTAGCCAAGTAAGGTGGGCCTATTTTACTTAATTCCCTTATTAAAACCAAAGGTTCATGCTGTTCCAGTAAGAGAATAACAACAGCAAGGTTACATAAGATGTTCTCCTGACTGACATGAATCTCTTTGTATCTAGGGAAATCAAGGTCTCTTTTCTCCAAGTACATAAATACTAAGATCATACAGGGAGCAATTAATAAGTCAACATTTATGAGTTCTAGAAATACCTTGCAGACCAATACACTGGAGGAATCATGCAACTGAACCATACCTTACAGATATGTAGGCATAAAAACCATCATTTTAGTAATCCCTTTGAATTCAAGAGATTATTCTGAAGAGAAAAGTTAGTCAGTACACCTAACACCAAACTTTCCAAAGGTTAAACACACAAATACCTTGAACAAGATTGGGTACAAGCATCTCAAGAATTGTATCACAGTAATAGAAACTGTCAGGAAAGCGTGAATAGAATTGATACCCAGTGTAAAAGATTGGAAAAAGCTTAAAAATATTTAGAGACTATTATGTGTACTACCATTGAGCAAAAAAATATAGGCAAGAAATAGGGCATTTGCACAACTCTTACTAAGTCAAATAGTTTCTACAATCACCAACAGAGATGAGACGTGCTGTGCCTGTCAAATCTACTTGTGGTCTAAACAGCATATCTAGAAAAAAGCTAACAGATGTATTAGCTTCCATTTTAGAGCTTTCTGAGACAGGTTTGGTTTCTGAAAAATAGAAATTCTAGCTTTGTATGGTCACATCCAGAAGAACAGGGTAATTCAATGTTACTACAGCACAAGTGCAACAGCTTTCCCTCCCCCTTCAACTCTCCCCCGCTCGAGATACTTGTCTCAGTTAGTTGATGTTGATAAATGCCCAACTTTTTACATATGTAAGGAACATATGTACATACTTACATATGTGTACATTTTACTTTTTTTTTTCCTCCAAAACTTACTGTTTGTTGCCTTTTACTGTAAACACAACATCCAATCATCTCAATGAACCAGGATCCCACAGAGGTTTTTTCTGTGGTAGAGACCTCAGAGGAAAATAAAACCTTATCACAGCAGAGAAAACAGGAAACAAATTCAGCATCACAGGAGGCAAGAGCTGCCCAGGCCAAACTATGAAAAGTCACAGCCAGGGGACCACCCCACCTTCTTGTTTAGTTTGTTTCAGAGCTGTCGTTTTATGGTCATCATGTTTATATCCACAAAACCTGGAGTGTTCATATTTGCTTTGAGTCTGTTATTCAGTGTTCAAAGCCCCACAATAAGACCAGGTCATAGTCTAAATGAGCCTGGCAATATCATGACTTAGATGGAGAGAATTAAAAGCTCCATTTAAACAAAGCAAAACAAAGCAAAAAACCCAAGCAAACCCCAACCAAAAAAACCCAAACCAAAACACTTTGACCTATAATCCAGCAGACTGATCCATGTGACACTAAGTAACTTGAAGCTCTGTCAAATCTAATTATTAAGGATAAACTTTGCGAAGTTTAAGTTGCAACAACTGAAGTGAGAACAGTTCACAGATTCCTGTGAACCACACAAGTCCTCTGTTAAACTATTACTCTTGTCTCCACTAATTGGTTTTGGCTTGAGATAAGGATGAGATTAATTCTGCTTTGGAGACAGCACATTAGTGGCAGGATAGAGAATCCTACTCTAGGAAAGAGAGTGGTTATTGAATGACTGTAGTTCTGCCACTTAAAGCTTCCTTTTTTCTTTTTTTCTTATGCAAAAGTGTGACTTGAAACAGTCCTATTCCAATTACTGACCTCATGAAATCAGACACTCATTAAGGACTTCACTTGCTGCATTTGGGAGACTTTTTGACATACACTGATCTGACAGGAAAAGGAAAATACGTGTAATTTATGGCTAGCTCAGAGTGCCGAATGCTGGACAAAGCAAAGCAGGTTGTGTTAGAAGTACCCTCATGCCAAGCAATGGATGACAGAGATAAAACCTGAGAATGAGAAGTGGGGAGACTTATCTAAAAATAAAGATTAGGAGAGATGGAAACCAATTCCAACAATCATCTGTCCAACAAGACAGTCTTAAACTCAGAAAACTGCCAATTGCTTTAGTGGAAGTGGGTCTGCAAATCTTCTCTGCTTGGTTTGTGGAGAAAGCAGAAGATGCTGTTACTGGCACTTATGGGCATGTATGGGACCAGCATTGCCCTCCTCCTGTACCTTACTCAGTCCAGCAAGATCTGTGGAGAAATTCTGGTGGACATCAGCCGGATCCTGAATAGCCTTTGAGGGTTCAGTCCTCCTTAAACTGGGCAAAAGTGTCCTCCTGCCTCCAAATGCCACCCCATTCCCCCTCCATACCTCTTCATTCCCTCACACACACTACACCAGCTTTGCTCCCCGTTGCTGTGAAGGCCCCTATAATACTTCTTACTTACTTCAAGCACCTCGCATGGATGTAGGCAAACCCCCATGCTTTACTGGAACAGATGCAAAAATTTCTGTTCTTTAATCAGTTAGAATGTGATGACTCCAGTTCCATGGTCCCATAAAGCATTGTCTTTTGCCTCATGTTTTATGAATGAAATCTTAAACAAACCTGTTCATATAAAAAATGCAAGTCTCAACAGTATTTCCCTTCCAGGCTTGCTTGGAGCTAATTTTAGATCCAGCCACAAATTCCTGCTAGTTCACAACCATCAGGGATGGTGGGGAGAAATCCTCCATCTGTTCCCTGACTTTCTAGTAATCCCTCTTCTGCCAAGGAAAGTGCTACTGATAGAGTGTCGTGGTGTGACACTGGTTAGAATACCAGGCATCCATGAAAATCATAAAGAAGGGTTCATGAGTTGAGATAAGGATTGGGAGAAAACATTCTAAGGGCAAAATAGGCTCAAACTTAAAGGTATAAAGTAAATTTATTATTAACAGAGTCAGAGAAGGATAATGAGGAATAAAATAAGCCTTTAAAACACCTTTTTTCCCCCACAGCCCCTCCCTCCTTCTCACCGACAGCGCAGGGAGATGGTGTGGGAGTGTTAAGTCAATTCATCACTCAAGATCTTTCTTCAGTTCACTTAGGGAGAGGAGTCTCTTCTGCTATGCCATGGGATCCTTCCCATGGGAGACAGTTCCCTGTGAACTTTTCCAACGTGGTTTTAATTTCACGAGTAGCAGTCCCGCAGTCTTCTCAAAACTGCCATGGTGTGGGTCGCTTAGTCCATGGGGTGTAGTCTTTTAAGGATAAGTTGCTCTAGTTTGGAAGCAAGGGCTCTCTTTTTCTATCTCTGGAAGTGAGGGTCCTCTCTCTCTGTTTGGGTCTCTCATTGGATTACAGCTTTTTCTAGCATCTACCCACTCTGGCGTGAGCACCTTTTCTCACAGGCTGCGAGTGGATCTCTGCATCCCCCCACAGACTTCATGGATTACAGGGAGAAGTCTGTTTCATTATAGTCCTCAGCACGGCTTGCAGAGAGATCTCGACTCTGACACTTGGAGCGTCACTCTTTCTTGGTGTCATCATGTTGTCTTTTTCCACGTCCTCACTTCTTCCTCTTTCCCTGACTAAGAGGAAAAAAAATTGCTGCTCGTAAGTACCATTGCAAACAAATCCCACCAGTTCAAAGATTTCTGCAGGATTTCGCAGCGCTGAGACGTTGATTTTGCCTAGGTTCTGCGTCGGGGAATTGCTCGCCATGTTTCCTCTGCCGGCCACGTGGCCCCTGCCGCCACTGCATGGGCAGCTGTGGCCGCCGTGGCACCGGTGCCATTCAACGCCTCTCTTCATGCGGGGCGCCGAAAAGGAGAAGCTGAGCACGGCTGGCTAGGGGTGGCCAGGCAGGCAACTCTCGCCATGGGCCGTGCCCAGATGGCAGCAGCTGCGCAGCCGTGACGGTCACATGGCCACACGGCACCAGGATGGCCCTGGTGGCGGCGTCTTGCCACCACGGGAAAAACTGACGCTGCGCGGTTTGGATTTCCCTCTTAAATATGTCATCACAGAGACGTTACCAACTTCTCTAATTGGGCTACAAGCATGTCCATCTTCAGAGCCATCAGAGATTGGCTCTGCTGGACATAGTGGAAACTTCTAGCAGCTTCTCACAGAAGCCACTTCTGTGGCTTTCCCCTCCTCCCCCACCCACCAAAAAAATCAGGCTGTGTTAAAGCAACACATAGAGAGAACCAAATTTTCCCAGCACCCCTACAGAGAGGAGAGGCAGGACGCACATGTTTATAAGTATTCAGGATGCTCAGCTGTCACTCAGGTCTTGTAGGGCCTGAAGGTATTCTTTTTCTCTCCTTCCAAGGATGGTGGGAAGAGCATTCTGTGCAAGACGTATGCTGATATTTAGTAGTAATGGAACTGATGCATTTCACTTACCAGCAGGTGTCAGTCCCAAGGAAGAGCATTTGTGCTTGTGAGGGACTTTAATCATGTGCATGCAACTGATTTTGGTGAGATTTCCCACTAGCCATACTTCAGTACATGTGCAAATGCCCACTGGATCCAGAGCAAACACAAACAACCCTGACCCAGCTGAACTGCCACTTCCACCAGCTGCTGAAGACAGCCAAGGAGCAGCTCTGGCTCCAATGCAAGTTGGCAGAGTTCGAGGGTGGAAAGAATAAAACCACGCGGTGACTTTGTTCTGTTGTGGCAACACCAGCAGTAAGTAGGCAGGAAGGATGTTGAACAGCTCTCCTTACACATACATGCTTATTCAACATGTGAGTTGGCAAGTATTCCCTGTCTTTTTTCATATATGTCGTCATGATTTAACCCCAACCAGGAACAAAGCCCCACACAGCCACTCACTCACTTCCCCCAAGTGGGATGGAGGAGAGAATCAGCAGAGTAAAAATGAGAAAACTTGGGGGTTGAGATAAAGGCAGTTTAATAGGAAAGCAAAAGTTGTGCATGCAAACAAAGCAAAACAATGAATTCACTCTCTGGTCCCAAGGGCGGGAAGGTGTCCAGCTATCCCCAGGAAAGCAGGCTTCCATCACACATAACAATGGCTTGGGAAGACAAAACTCATCACTCCAACAACCTCTCTTGCCCTTCATCCCCCAATTTATTGCTGACTATGATGCCATATGGTCTGGAGAATCCTTTGGGTCGGTTAGGGTTAACTGTCCTGACTGTGTCCCCTCCCAGCTCCCTGTGCACCCCCAGCCTCCTCACTGGTGGGGTGGGATGCAGAGCAGGAAAGGCCCTGACTCTGTGCCAGCACTGCCCAGCAGTAGCTAAAACATCCCTGTGTTTCCAACATTCTTTCCATCACAAATCCAAAACACAGCCACACACTAGCTGCTGTGAAGAAAATTAATTCTGTCCCAGCCAAAATCAGCACACACCACAGTTTTCTGAAAAAAGTATTCCCCACAGAAATATCCTGTGCAGACACAAACACATTTGAGCTACAAGGAGGATAATTTACAAAAAACGAATATGGATAAATCAGATCTGGACACAGTCATCCTTGGCAATAGCCACATCCCTTTCTGGTTAATAGAGTTTTAAGACTGGAGGGATTCTATCTTGGGACACATTGTCAACACTCCCACCACACCAAATTACTAACACCATAGTAAATCACTTTCACAGTGATTTTTATTTGGCATATTATATCAAGCACATTAATAATAGTAGATCTCTAAATAAGCTATGCTTCTACTGCTGTTCAGATATACTTCTGTGGAAACTGGAATTTCTTAGTATTCCCCTTAGATTTTACAATCAGAGAAACATGTAATTATTTACCATACAGCCATGCTGTGTTCAGATATTAGTACTTACTTGTATGTAAAACCATAAAAATTCTTTTTCTCTTGTCAGTGTAACATTCCTCCTCCAATTTCTGATAAGACATCACAGCACCTGCTTCACAATACCCTAGATTTGTCATTCAGAAATCTGGTCAGCTTATTTTCAGCGCAAGAGAATAACTTATTATCTTGCTTTAGGGGATTGTGATTCTATTTTTAATTAAAATAGATTTATTTCCTTCTGTTATCACTAGGTTCAGACTGCATTTTCTCAAAATGGGTTCAGGCCAGAAAGAAATGTGGAAACATGCAATGAATCCTATTAAACCTGAAATAGTTGTTTTAGCTGTATTCACAAGCCAGTCTGGTTTTGAGGTTTAACCCAACTCTTGCAAAGAAAATCCAGTTCTTTCTGCATTGTACAATTAATAAGATGTCTTAGATTATTTAAAAAAAAAAAGGCAAATTCTATTTCATTCTCAGTCATAAGAGTGTTTATTTTTTCCTTTTGATGAATACATCCTATGGAATTGATCCTTGAAGATGCTCAGAGTTCTCTGTTCTCAGTACTTCTCCCACACCTCTTACAGCTTAACTTTTAAATCGATGAAGAAAATTCTTTGAAATTGCAAGGATTTGAGCTTTCCCTGAACTTCTTTGTTTGGAGAAGGATGATAAGGACAGTAGAACAAAACAGTGCTTTACTCAGATAAGGACAGTAGAACAGAACAGCACAGCCTTGGAGCAGTAGATAAAGAACCTAACTTAGGCAAAGAGGAGTCATCCAAAACGCAAGCAGGATGCCAGCTCAGCTCTGCAAGGCTGACAAAGCAGAAGTTATGCAAAACAATGATATTGTGCTTACTCAAAAGTGGGGGTCGAGGAACAGCCACCTAAAAAGAACACCAGACGTTGAAGACAGACCCCAAAGAACCGAGTAAGGACTTCCAATAAGGGGTACAACTGTGTAAAATAAAGTAATACATAAGCATCAATTAAGTGTGGATAGCCAATTAATATGTAATCAGTGTATATGATCGAAACTCTGTTTACCTGCTTGGTAAACATGAGTGCCCCCATGCTTGGGGCACTTGATTAGAGGAAGGATCCTCTGAGCGACCAGCTTGCTGCAATAAAAAATTCCTACTTTTTAATACTCAAAACTGTGTTAGAAAGTTTCTATCTGGCTGATTTCAGTATCAGGATTCAAGGGAAATCAGTGCCATGCAGACCTTTAGCATCGAGGAAAACCCCTCAGCTGTTCTATTTGAAATGTATGGAAAGAGGGCAGTATCTTCACAATAATGTATTCTCCAATCTTTGCGAATGTTGGGGTGATATTTAGGCCTTAGTGAAGTAAAAAAGGTCACTTATTCCTGCTCCCTTGGAATTAGGTTTTCAGCCCTTCATATTTACCAGTAGCATACACCATTGAAAACATGATATTCTTAAATAAAGAGCTCCAGCCTGTCATTTTAACCCAGTGACTCATTCCATCTTGTCGCAGCACAGGCAGCCAGACACAAGTGAAGCACCTATTATTTGGCTTTCTGCTGTTTCCTTTCCCTTCCTCAAGGATCTTTGCTGAGTTTTGACCCAGCAAGAAAATTAGGATGGGCAATGGGAGTGTTTATGTGGGTATTCTAGAATTGTCCTCTTTTCTCAAGATATCTGCTAGTTAAAGCTTTAGCAGCTGAAAAATTCTTTATTCTTCCTTCTGTGGGGGACAAAAAGAGATTAAATGCTGTCACAAAGGATGGATACATCATTTCAGGTGCAAGACTCTCAGTTTCTTGGCAGGATTTAATGTCTCCTTGATGCTCATGAGGGCAGCTGACTTTTCAGTTTTGGAAAGATGAGGTATCTGATCTATTTGATAAGCAACTCAGGAATGAAGATTTCCTAGATGAGATAGAGGCAGGTACTGTTCAAGTCCACACTCCCCCACTTTGTGAAGTCAAATCGCACTCCTAAAATCCTCCACAGAGATGCAAGGTAACCATTCGAGAGAAGCTGCTTCCTTACCCAGAGGAAGTACAGACTGATTCACAGCCTTACAGCTGAGAAAAGCTTTCCAGAAGCATTAACAGAGTATGTTCCCCACAGGAATGTGAGTCCACTCTGAGACCTTGGAGCAAGAATGCTGTATTAACTTCAGGCGTGATGGCTTGCCTCATTTTACGATGTGTACTAATTTAACTCCTTGTCAGCCTGTGGGGAATAAGGTGACAGCACAGATGCTGGGCAATTAAAATGGAAGTGTATATGAGGTGAATATGACTAGTGGCTGGTTACTTGCTGGTACCAGGTGGAGCACATCATTTCACTCATGGTTCATTGACAGCAGCGCTGTGGGTGCCGACACAGACGCGTGTTAATACCTCACCTCCTATGTTTCCCATCAGCTCAGGAGCTGAGCACCACAGACTTGTAAATTCTCCCCTTTCACAAACAAGTATTTCCACTTGCAGTGTATTTTGTTGTGGGAAAGGATTTATAGGCCAGCACTTAGAAGCATCTGGTCAGTGTTTAACAGGAAGCTGAAGCATATTTTATTCATTCCAGGGCTGCCCTCCTGGCTAGCAGCTAGCTGCTGGGCTCCCTAGGTTGTTTTCCCCTCCCTGTCATGTGCTTTGGAGACTGATGCAGTAAGTTAAGCATTGAAAAAGCAGTATCTCAGATAAGTCATCTGTCTCACGTTACATATCTGTGCTACAGACATGATCCTCACCTTCCTCACCCCAGGGTTAGGTACTGGGGTGTCAGACGCTAGTGTGCACAACTCCTCAGGCAGAAATACCCTGCAGCCGTGTCCTCCATCTATTTCAGACAAGTGAGAGGTTTCAAAACAATCTCAGCTGATTTTGTAGGGCTGATGCAGTCCCGCTTTCTGCTTGGACACACACACCCACCCCATGTTGAGTTGACTTTCAGACAACTCCTTTACTGCCCTGTCTCACCCCACAACTGCCTGTGTCCTAGTGGCAGGGTAGGAGGCAGAATCACACAGCTGTGCAGGGAGGAGAGTCCAACTTAGACTGGGATGAGCTGCTGGGGAATCGTGATCTTGCCTCTGCAACAAGCTGCCTCAACTCAGGAAATGTGGAGCTGCACTTAGGAGGAAGCAGCAAGCCTCAGTGAAAGGTAATGTAGATTGGGACTTGACAGAGGTTGAGCAAACGGGGATGCACAGCCTACGTGCAGCCAGGGCAATCGTGTCCACTCTGGCAGAGCACTCTCGGGCTGTTTGCTAAAACTGGTGCAGACATACCCATAGTGTAGCTTCCTTTTACAACACATCTTGTGCTCTTCAAGCACTTTCTTGTCTCAGCTTTATGTGTCCAAACTACACCCACTCAGCAGGTCAGTCTGACAGAGAAGCCATTGTCATGCCTCTATCCTGCCCAGGCACATCCTGAGGGTACAGCACTCCTGAGAAAAACAAGACCTAAACACAGACCCCATCAGGGTTGTACAGAGAAATCCATGAGATGGAGGGATAAGTAACAGACCACTCATCTTCATCCTGCCTCCACAGGAACAGAAAGCATTTTCCAAAAGGATAGGGGTTATTCTCTCTGGTACATGCAACAAAACATCCATAGTTCAGCTTTTCAGAACTTCTTGAGCCGAAGACTTAAAAGCCTTAGATAATAACTGGAAACTCCCTTAAGAAACAAATCAACCAGTCTTTTTGTGACAAATTTTGAAGTAATTCTGCATTCAGAACCCGATTTCTTGGTCTTTGAAATGGGCCCAATGCCTGGAAAATAGCATCTGTAATTTAAGTCACTGAGTCATTAACTGCTCAACATTGTAGGTGTCTGACATCTCTTGTTTAGGAAGAATTCTTAGCCTTGGCCTTCTCATCCCTTAGTGGGGTTTTGTTCTGTTTAGAGAGTGGCTTTTTCCATGAAAGAGAATTTCCAGAGGGTAGCTAAATTGACCAGGCCAGGAAGGTATGAATTTAGATACTTTTGCAGTTATGCAACCCCTGAGGCAGAAGATGTGGATGCATGAAGCCCACCTAAATTCCTGATAGCTATGACTATATTTTCCCTAAAGGATGTCCACCCCTCCATATCACTTGAACTGTTATGAACTCATTACTGAAAGCTAGTAAACAGTCAAACAAATTTCTGTTTTGTCTGCCCATGTTTTTCACTTTCTTTCTCGTCAATAGCTCATCCATCAAGCCAAGCAAGAAAAAACCCCCACAGAACTACTTAAAATAGTAGTCCAGCCAGCACATTGGCTTTGCTACCATGTGTACTACATGCAGACTGCCAGTAATGAGAAGTGGAATTCACCTCATCAAACACAGTTTACGGATTTGTTTGAGGATAATATGTCAATAGAAAAGCAGATACATTTTTGAGGCCCAAATTAAACACCAGTGTACAGTTCTTAAGTAACAGAGTCACTGTTACAACTACTGTTTATTAGCAACCCTAGGAAATCTCAACCAAAACACTTAAAACACTGGATTTAACTTTTAATCCATTTGATCTTGTCTCTTACATTTGGTGGTAATTCTTTACCTGTGCTTTAGAGGACCTGCCATCCACAATGCTGTAAATAGAAGGGACCTCCAGATATTTGAGACACAGAAACAATCAGTTTATGCTCAAACACTCTGGTATTTCTCCTATTGGCACTTAAATGTCTGTTGATTTTAGTGTGGCAGACACTTAAGACATAAAATGGCTTTTGTTGTCTTAGGGCCAGTGTCTCTCATTCCTTATTTCTTTTGGCATTTACAGCACTGCTTTTGATAATACAAACTGCTCCCATCATGGGAGTCAGGTCTGGTCTTATGTACCAGGGCTCATGAAGGCACCTGGAGACAAAGTCCATTCCTTTGCCTATAGAAGAAAAGGTCTGGCTCAAGAGGCTTTCACTCTATACTTTTGTTCAAATATTCAAAGCTCAGTTTAAACACCACAACTGTCTATACAAGCACAACAGAAGTGAATTCCATGACTGAAAGGTTATGGAAGCAGGGAATGCCCCCCTTCTTACCATGCTGGGCAGTATTGACAGGACTGCCTGCACCCCCAGGACATGGCTGAAGGGGCTGGATAACCTGGCCCTGTCCAGAGATAGCAGGGATCCTTAACACCTTGTACCTCTGTCAAGCTCTAGGATCGGCACTACAGCAAATCCTTTGTAATCCATAGAGATGATTCAGAAATGAGAAGGAGAAAAAAGATGAAAGACATAAATTAAAAGCTGCAGGATTTTTCTGCTGCTTCTGTATCATAACTACACACTTCCCTGGCCCCAGAGCTATCAAGAGCTCATAGTAGGGCTGAGAGCAGCGAGTGTTCTCCACAAAGCAGTGACACAGTCTTGCTTCAGTTATTAAGGAAATTCCTCTTCCTTGATGCAATCCATAGAGATGATTCAGAAATGAGAAGGAGAAAAAAGATGAAAGACATAAATTAAAAGCTGCAGGATTTTTCTGCTGCTTCTGTATCATAACTACACACTTCCCTGGCCCCAGAGCTATCAAGAGCTCATAGTAGGGCTGAGAGCAGCGAGTGTTCTCCACAAAGCAGTGACACAGTCTTGCTTCAGTTATTAAGGAAATTCCTCTTCCTTGATGCATTGTGGCAGCAGCAATCTAAGACAGATGCTCCTGAGAAGAGTCGGCCTGAATTCACAAAGTTGTCCTACCCTGTCCAAACACAAGTATATCTTATGTCTTTGGTATTAAATGACCTTTGGAACAGCACTTCAGATTAATCCCAAACAGACAGTAACTGACAGGCATAAACTACATAAGGCTAAGAGGAACATAAAGTGAAATAAATAAGCTCCTGTTACTAAGAACTTGGCCATGTTAAACAGAAGGTCTGTCATTAATTCCCTTCCCAGTCAGGAGGGTGACCACGGGTAACAACTGAGAGAGACTCTGCCTCTATGCCCAGTTTTCAACACAGCTGAGTCAGTGCAGTTGCAGCAACCTGGTGTCCCTTGTCTGTGGGGTAGGAGAGAAATCCATCTCATAGAAATGTTTATGAGAAATATTTCTTCTCAATGCCTCTTCATTCAGACCTGCAATCCCTCTCCTACCTTTTACAGAAACAAGCAGCCACTTCAATTCACAGCAGTCCCACCAGTGAGATGTACCTCTGTTTTACAAGTCATATTTTAACGCAGAAAACAGAAAGGCATCCTGATAGTTTTCCATGTGAGGACAAGATCTTTTTTCCATAAGGGTTCAATTTTCCTGCCTGCACAGAGATTAAATCCTTGGTTTTTAAAAATACACTAGGGTCATAGCATGAGCCCTCATCTGACTTCTGCTTTGCCTGTCATCAACTGCTACCCTTTCCTCCTGCTAGCCAGGATCTCCAACAAGCCAAAGCAAGACCAGGGTGTCCAACAGTCATAGATCTGAGGGCACTGTGGGAATTTGCAGTGTTCCTACTGATTTTTCCCCTTAATTCAACTTAAAATATGAGAAGATGACCCATCCTCATCCTTGCTTAGCTAGAAATGGATCAAATTACGAGGACCAGACTGAAAACATGGTAATAGAGCAACTCACACACACGTTGAAGCATAAGCAATACACACATGGGCTCAAGGTCCCAGATCTTAGTACCCAGTAAAAATGTAAAAGGCTAAGCAGTACCAAGATATCTCCTTGAGTTTGCAGATAATGTGAGATGATATCCTTGGGAACTGGAAACTCTCCCTGCTTCCTGGTGATGGTAAGCTCAGAACTATGCGAGAAAGGAAGGATTAATCAGGACTTCCCCTCCATGAGGGATTCTATCTGTCACACAAAGAGAGCAAACCAGGCCTATCTATGGAGAGCTACATCCTCTCCCTGCAATTCCTACCACCTTCCTCCCATGAACAGGAGGTGTCTTTTGCAAGGCACAAATTTTGTTGTCCCTCAGGCAAGGAGGATTTATACTGTCCACTCCTGAGCAACACCTGCTGGAACCCAGAGCCCTCACAAGTCACCATTAGTGTGCCTTCTGGGGAGCAGCTTGGTTGTCCTCCCTCACCCTACAAACAGCAATCAACAAGGAAGACTCTTACATGATGATTGCCAAAATCTTGTCAGGGCCAAGACACTGATTGCCATCTTTTAAAACAGCCGCTAGCAGCAGCTTGGACATGTTCATGCAGAGACAACACAGCTGTGTTGATACCAAAGACAACCAACAGTGTGATGTGGGTCTAAGTCCAGTTCAGGGCAGCCCGATGGTCCCCTTCTCCAAAAACTCTGCAAAATCTCCATTGACAAAATTATTAAACTCACTGCCAAATTTCCATATACTTAGAGAAATTAACAATATAACCCACATGGGATCTACATATTCTGTAAAACAGAAATGTTAAAAAACCACATCTTTTCCACCAAAGCTTTTCCACTCAAATTGAGGGGAGATAAAAGAAGAAAATATTTCTTATAACTGATGATTTTTCCCTGGTCCTAAAAGTCATGAACCAGACACAGTTAGGTAATAAAATGCAGTTACCTTTATAAGGATCCTTATGGTGCACAACATGCTAGAATACACGCTGAAAAAGCACCAAAGATGCACACCGTGACATAAAGTGGGCACAATTTTATATGTTTAGCAAATTAGCATAACTGACAAGGATCCCTAATCAGACATAGGTGATGAGGTAATTCCTCCTTGGTTTGACCCTTTTCCGAAACCCCGCCTTTAGATAGTAACTAAACTTTGTTTATGAAGAAGTGTCTCAAGAAGCTGGTTTTAACATTGGTTCCCACAAAACTTAACCTTGGTCCCCAGGGGCTTGGAGCCTCTGGGGAATGTATTTTTTCTTTCTAAGAGAGTAGGTGAAATGCTAGCTACAAATCTGTGTAGTTATACAATTAAAGGCTACAGAGCTACAAATATATGAATGAAGAATATAAAATATATATAAGGGCAAAAAGGCAAAAATCAATTTGGCATCATAACCATGATGTAAAATCTTATGAAAAAGAATGGAGTAATGCATTTGTTAGCAAAGGACTACAGTATCCACACAGCCTCAGTATGATGGATGTGCTTATGTCATCGTGGCAAGGGAAAAAGAGCAGCAGTGCACTCGTGTGCTGTGAGTGAGCAGGGTTATTCACTCTGGCATCTTACAGAGGTGAGTACCTCGAGACACACTGACAGACAAGCAGGAGATGTAAAACCCTGCCACTTCATGGGCTGCCAGGATCGGCCACAATGACAGGGTGGAATAGGAACAGGAACGTGCTGCAGTCACTGGGATGTCTGGAAGGACATGGGAAGCACACAGGGATTCCCCCAGGAAAGGGAGTAGGGGGGAAAGGCCCCCTCAGGAAATTTGGTGGTGTTCATTGCAATGTCACTACACATCCAAAGCAGTGCCATACCTCAGCTTATTCCCACATCTTACATGGGTTTTGATCCTTCTTCATTTCAACACCTCTCCAAACACATGACCTACAGGGCAGAGAGCTCTGCAGAAATACAAAACTTCTGGAAAGAAAGAGGGCATTTAAGAAAAAGTATGTGAACCACATTTTTTGTTTTTAAGTTGACAGCAAGGGAGTAAATACCAGGCTATTATATGAGGTTACTCTCAGAAAGAGCACTTAAAACACATGTACAGTTCTGAATTACTTCCTCCAAGCATTACACAGAAGAATTTTTTCCTCTGTAAAAAGAGGCATAAACAGCTTACAGGCACCATGATTTCTCTCCCTCCTTTGATTTAAGACATGCTTTTCAACTCACCAGTCCTGCTGTTTACTAGTTGCTGCCCTGTCTGGCAGCTCTTGCCAGACTGACCTCGTTTTGAATTCAAATCCTCACTCAATTTTCACTACACAAATGAATTTCACCAATCAATCTAACCTGGTCCCTAGCCAAGGTGAGATGAATTAGTCACGTGTAAATTAAGATAGATGCACATCTGATGCAAGTCACTGTATTTCTCTGAAAAAGCCCAGCTCCACTCTCTCCACTAGGGACCAGGTGTTAAGGGATTATCATAGAGGAAACAGCAAAACAGGGCCACAGCAGATGTCAGGACACAACAGCAATGCTGGCAGTGGCCACAGCCTGCAGCACCAGCAACACCACCAGCAGACTTTGAAGTTTCTGCCATCTCCAGCATCAACGCCTTCTTTCATTAAACTGTTGTAGGATTCAGCATCCAGTGTTAACTCTCATGTGTCCCTCGGGGCAAGTACTGACATACCCTGAGCAGCCTTTCTACACCAAAAGAAAAATCAAAGAACAAAAGACACCTTGTGTTCCCTTTATCTTGTGGGCTGATTTTGTTTTTCAGCAAGTGCAGGGAATTGCACATTTATGAACCAAAAACTGAGACGGGAGAGAAGTGTCTGAGGTTTAAAAACAGTAGGGAATTATTTTCTCCACTTTGTCCTTCTGCCATTTTTCCCCTGCCTGCTCTTTGGGAGCAAGCGCTGTGTTTGCTCAGCCAGTATTTCATGGCCCCTTCGGAACCAGCATTCATTGCTGCACACTGCTATCTAGTGGTACAACTGCAGAGGGTCAGCGGGGAAGGAAGGGTTAGCAGATCTCATCCCGGGTGCCCCTGCTTTTATACTCTTCACATCTCTGTTATGACAAGAGAATCTGTGACCCTATGAATCTGCATTCCCCTTAAATAGCCAGCACACATGAAAAGAATGTGTTTAGTGGAATAGACCCATTCTGAAGTGTACTTCATATACTGTACATTTCATTATTCAGGAAGGAATTTATTTTCTTTTGGACCAGTGTGTGAGTCTAGCCCCATATGATTATGAAAGATGAAACAAGAGGCTGATTTGAAAAGATAAATTACCTTCCTTAGGAAGGATAGAGAAGGTTACATGGGAGAAGAGAAGGAACAGACCTCTCTTCCTTAGTTATTCCTCCCTGAAACATCGCCTGTGTTGCAGGATAAGAATGAAAGAGTGGCTGAGGTTAGAAGGAACCTCTGGAAATCACCACGTTTAAACCCTCTGCACAAGCAGGGACCACTAGAATCAGTTGCCCAGGGCCAGGTCTTGGCTTTTGAATAAGGATGGGAATCCCACAACTCCAGGCAACCTGTGCCAGTGCTCAGCCACCCTCAGAGTAGAAAAAATAGTGTCAGAAGAGATGGTTTCTGCTCTGTGACTGCATGGCCTAACCACTGCCAGCAGCAAGAGTGTCTAAACAGCCCTTCTGGGCTCTAGTTCAGAGAGGGAGAAAACAATGGCTTATAATCAGGAAGTCACCCAGTTTACGGTTCTCATCTGTATTGCACTGAAAAGAATAATCCTGTTGCCTGTGGACAAGTCATCCCACATACATAATGTGAAAAGCACCAGACATTAATTGAACTAAGTTAGCAGTCAGGTCTTAAAAATGAGGACTTCTTAAATTGAATTATCTGTCATAAATTTGGATCACTGTTATTTCTCAAACACAGGTTCAGACTCCTGATCTGTATTACTGTAACAGCCACTAATCACCAGTGAGACATTATCCTACAACCTGTCAGTACAGACTTCTGCTTTTTTTTGGGCATTAAATATACTGCATGAGCCACCACACTGTACAAGCTCTTCTTTCTCCTGCTCTGTAGCAGTAAATGATGAGGACATAATTTTTGCTTGGAAATAGTTTCATGAAACAATTGAATTTGTGGAGCCTAATCCTGTTTAATTAACTGTTGTTCTCTCAATATCCTCAGTTCCTCTGAACTTCTCCACAAAACTCCCTCCACTTTCTGGGTGCCAGGCACCTGTAGTGCACCCACCACCACCATGTCTTCAAAACAAAATGAAACAAAAAATCAAATGAATGAGAAAAGAAGAGGTGAGGTGTGAACTGAGAGTAACCAAGCTGCCCTTGGTAGCTTCACTGGGAAAATAAACAAGCTGCTTTTCTTTGCATTGCTTCAACTCCTGGGTAGGAAAATAGTTTGGAAATCTAGTATGTCTTTATCTGTCTGCTGAAAATGTGCATCTGAAGATGAGCTGATGAGTAATACTGGATCTGTCATGAGATATACTTAAGTAGAAGAAAAACGTTTGAGGTCTAGGATGAACATCTGTTGAGATAATGAGCACCAGAGTGATTGTTCTGCAGACAAATAAATTACAACCCCTTCACCTCACATCACAGCTGTGGCCAATGGAAATGGAAAAGCAGGCCTGAGCTTTTGGAGGGGACAAGTATGAGTGGAAAGCAGGTCTGGCTGGGAAAGCTCAGCTCCCTGAGGTTTGAAAAAAGGTGCCAGAAAAGCTCAGAGAGGAGTTAATGAAAACACGTTTGTTACAATGGGTGCTGCTGTAGGTCCTACCAAACTTACCAGGTAAAAGACCACGTATATCTTACTTCTTCCTCCAACTTGCACTTTTCAACCCCTGCTGCAGCGGCACTGCATGACTGTGCCAGGATCCCTTTGATCAGACACTCTTTAACTAGAGACAGCCTAGTCCGTGAGCTTCTGTCAGGTGAAGCTGCTGCTGACCACACCACAGTAACACACTCCATGCTGCATGATTTTACCATAGTACTTACAGTACATCTGGAGTAAACAGAGCCCCATTTCTTCTTAAGACTCAATATGAATCCCAGGGAATTGTCAACACACACTTGAAACACCACCAGTCTCAGGCCTGAACTTTTGTCACAAAATAATTTCATGAAAGAGTTAAAAGATCTTGGATCTGGTTTAGTGTCTTGCCTTTGGATGCAGCATTGCACAGAGGAGGCAGAAAATGATTCATTTTCTTTCTTCTGCTTTCCCAGGACTTTTATGTTCTCCCTTCAGGATTTTGAGACCAAAAAAAAAAACACCAAACGACTGTGCTCTTAAGTGCACTTCTTAGATTGAACATTTTGCTCAAAATACTGGTGCAGGATCGCTCCTACTGACAAACTTTTAATTTCATGGTCATCGGTGTTCTATTGTTGTTTTCCCTCTCCCACTCACTGACCCAGAATCTCAGACCTCATAAAGAAGTTTTCATTAGGGTAAGAAATTAGGGACTATAGATATGTGGATTAAAACAGTAATTTAATACAAAAATAATATGCACAGTCTTGCTTCACTGAACAAGGGCAGGTGAGAGCTTGCTTTGCTCCAAAATCTCAGGTCACAGAATCGCAAAATCACAGAATGGATCAGGTTAGAAGGGACCACATTGTGTCATCTGGTCCAACCTCCCTGCACGAGCAGGGTCATCCTAGAGCACATTGCCCAGGATTGTGCTGACACCTCTGTGGCTTGAGGCAGAAGATGAAAAATGCAGTGTTAACATTAAGGATCTCCCCATCTTGCTGCAAATCCGAATGTGCTTCCAACTGATGTAACACACCCTTCTTGGAATTTGACTTTAATCACAGTTGAACTTTTTGTTCACAGTAGCAGGTTACCAGCCTTTCTTAGGGGCTTTGACTGCTCATTGATGAAGACCCCTCTCAGCTGTCTCTTCTCAAGACCTCTGAAAACAAGCCCAGCTCCCTCAGCCTTTCCTCGTAACAGAGATGCTCCAGTCCCTTCATCATCTCTGTAGCTCTCCCCTGGACCTGCTCCAGGAGCTCCAAGTCTCTCTTGCCTGAGGATCCCAGAACTAAATACAGCTCTCCAGACGTGGCCTCACCTGGGCTGAGTGGAGGAGCAGGATCACCTCCCTAATGCACCCCAGGACACCATTGACCCTCTTGGCCACCAGGACACTGCTGGCTCAGGGGCAGCTTGTTGTCCACCAGGACCCCCAGGTCCTTCTTGGCAGAGCTGCTCTGCATCAGGTCAGCCCCCAGCCTGTGCTGGTGCCTGGGGTTATGTCTTGGGGTGATTTTATGATGATACTGTATTCGCCTATAATCTGCTTATTGCTCAGAAATGGGTCCCGCAGCTTTAAGCTGGGTCCAGGAGAGGGGGGAGAGAAGCCGGGCGAATTCTCCAGCGCGGTTTGCGTTCAAGGACTCACACGCTCCCCGCGCTCTCACCGCTGCAGAGCCGAGGGAGCGCCTTCCTGCCTTTAGCCAGCCTGTTCGCTGAGGCAAGACATTTCCCCAGGACTGCACACCGAAATCCTCCGGCAACCACTTCTTCTTCTTCTTCTTCTTCTTCTTCTTCTTCTTCTGGAACTGTTGGGCCCAGCTGTGATCCGAGAACCGGATCATCGGACCCCGTGGACCCCAGGGAGGCTGCGGGGACGCCGCATCCCGGTCTCAGACCTTGCGAGGGGCTGAGCCAGCTACAGACAGAACTCTGAAACCACCAGCTTTCTCCATATCGAGGAGGTTTATTATCTCCTATAATATTATTTTAATATTTATTATTAATTAAATATTACTCATTTTTTTCTTTGCCCTGCTGGCACTGTGCTTGTTAAAGAAATAGTTGCTTTCACTTTCATCCAAGAAATTCCTTTTGTATCAGTGGGGGAGGGAGTGCTAAAACCTGCTTTCTTACAAGGAGGCGTTCATTATAGGACATTTCCTCCTAAACTTGTCTCCAACCGAGACAGGTTACTCTTCCTCAGGTGCAGGACGCTGCATTTGCCTTTGTTGGATTTCAGATGGTTCACCTCTGCCCACCTTTCCAACCTGCCCAGGTCCTTCTGAAGGGCTGCCCAGCACTCAGGGGGATCAGCCCAGAGCTCCTCCCAGCTTTGTGTCATCAGTGAACTTGCTGAGGAGGCATTTGTCCCTTCATCGAAGTCATTGATAAACAAGTTAATCAACACTGGCCCCAAATACCGAGTAGTACGAGCTGAGGGAATCAAAACCTTCATCACAGCACTCCACAGCTGAATTATTCAAAATGGAAGGTGCATACAGTGTCATTGCTCCATTTGCTGGGATGTTACAGATATTTGTCCTGCTGAACACTTATCCTTCAGAGCCACTAAATTACATGTGTGCATTGTGAAACATGGATCTGTCATCCAGAGTAGGAAAGCAGAGGATTAAGGCAGCAATGGCAGGTAATCCTCTGGCCTAAGCAGGCAGGAGAGCCCGTGTTGTTATCCTAATTACTGCCATGCCCAATTCACTGGGAAAACTGCCAGGGAACAGATTCAGAGTAATGCATCTGAGCAATGAATAAATTATATAAACCATCTTAAGTACAATAATTCATCCGAGTTTTGTCTGCAAGATGTTACACAGCAAAGTCCAATAGAAATGAATCAGTATCAGGCCTGCCTGCCTGCCCTTCCCAGGGGGGCAGTCATTAAATCCTTGCTGAGTCATTGCCTTGCTGTGGTTAAGACTAAAGAGTTCAGGATTAAAGAACATTATAGTAAAAATTTATTTTACAGGGTTTGGTCAAAATTCTATTGTCAGCTACAGTAGTGCCACATTGTAGTGTGTGGTCACGCTGATGCTGCTCTGAAGTAAAAATCCACACTTCACAGCTAGAGAGGAGGCAGTATTTTCATCCTTTGAAAAACATGCCAGCTCATTAGAAACTCCTGACTTGCTTCCCTGCCATGTACTCAAAAGAGATTTCATAGTGGACAGTTTAAAAGATAAACCTTTACGAGCAATAATGGAGACAACTGCATAGATAGCACTCCCAATGCCTGATTTCCCACTCAGGAAGAAAGGAATCTTCAAGTCTTTTTGAATGCAAGGGAGACTTTGTGGAGGGGGGAAGAAGCACGGGCAGTTTGTGGATTCACATGGAACAGCTGAGAAATCACTTGGACTTTGAAATGCAGACAAGAGGATTAATTTATCTTGTTTGAACTGAAAGCCCTAAAATGTTCAAACCCGGTCACTCAAAACATCACATCTAAAATAAAACAAAATTAAAGAAAGAATGTAAAGATTTGAAATTTGAAGATTTGTCACAGATTCAGGTCACTTTCAAAGAGACCTAAATCCTTGGCAGAGAGTAAACTAGTGTGGCATTTTTTAGTTTAAACCCCTGTCATGCATTTGAAGTGAATGGATCTATGCTAATATGTGCCAGCTGATCAATAGTTACATCAGTGTATCATACAGCTGTGAAGATTTTCCACTATAATATTGAAAGCTGCCTCTGTAAAAGTAACTCGTTTGACTACAACATGCTCCTGCTATCATTTTCTTCACATGGTAGGCTCTTGGATTTATTTACAAAAGCGGAGGCCAGCAATTATTTTAACTTTGACCAAGAAAAGAAAAAAGACACCAATATAGAATAAAATATAATGGAATACAGAAATAATTTTGTTAAAATAAAAGCACAACTGACCTCTAGTGGTTGCTTGTCAAAATTGAAATTGTTGAAATACTCCAAGAGGAAAAAAAAACCACCACGTTTTTCTGACTAAGTCTTCAGTATGGATTCAAAGATTCTTTTTTCCTCCATTTCTCTAGGAAGTATCTCTTTTCCTGATGCATTTCTTTGCCAATCGCAGGCCTCCTCCAGATAGCATCTTAGAGTTTTGCAAGAAAGATAAAAAAGATAAACTTAAATGTTTGTTGCTTTCAAGAAAATTTTAACTGCAAGTTTCCATTTTTCCACATTTTTACATATTTTTTGGAAAAACATACTTTTAAAATTACCTGTGCTGAATAATTCATTTATTTGGTAACACATTGATACCTCTGCCTCATGTGTTATTCTGGGTCTACTGGATCAGGTGGGTACAGCTCCATTTTTTAATACACAACGAAATGGAGTTATACATTTTTAAGTGGCTGTCCCAAGTCCCAGCCTGTTAAGTCCACACGTGTGTCCTGGATAGGGCTGGAAGGGCACGGTGTGAGCAGCAACAGGTGCTTTGCTTAAGGAGGAACCCAGATTGCCTTCTGCCTTGGGAACAACTTAATCTCTTACCCAAGTGAGGCCAAAAGTGGCTCTTGTACCTCCTCCTCTCTTGCTGCCCCCGCCTGCCTGCCAGGCAGCATTGGGTGTGATGCCCACAGTGTCAGAGCCTCTGGGATCCCTCTTCCACGGTCTTATTCCTCTTGCTCTTCACATCACATCCAGGCAGAAGAGAGTGCCATGAACACACTGCCCATCCGACATTTGATGTGACTATGTCTCAAGTGCTTCCAGATTTTGGCTTTTTTATTCTTCCTGCAGATGAGATGGGTTTCTTCATCAAAACTTCCTTTGTTCCTTGGAAAATACTTGTGTGGAGAGCTTTTGGTCAGGCTGTCTCTTGTACTTCAGCAGGGCCCATGGCTCCCATCACTTCTGCAGCGTGTCAGAGTGATGAATGTGAGTGCTGGGCACAAGAGAGGAGGGAGCCTGGCTGTGGAATGCCCTTCCCCATGCACATTTTCCAGCATGTTGTGGGCAGGTGACCGAAGGCTGGCTCAGCCTGGAGAAGCACTTCTAACCACAGGAGCTGCCTGTGTTCAGCCTGCTCTGATACCCAGTTGGACCAGAGGGTGATTACTCAGCTCTGTGTCCACTTCTGGGGTGGGACCCCTCTGCTCGCACAAAGGCAACAGGGAGCAATAGCTTTGGTGTAAATAACCAGAGAAAATTCTGCATTGAAAAAATAGTCTTCTATGGTGAAAAGACAATTTAATGTCTTGTCCAAATAGAGGTTGACCTTAGAGATTTTGTATTTTTACACTTTATTTTTCAAAAAAAAAATCATACCAACAGTCAGCACCGAGGTGTGGCTATGATGGCCTAAGGATATAAGCAATGTCCTTTGGGGAAAGGTAATAATTGCTATTCAAGCAGCTGGGAAGCTGGTGCACTCAAGAGTGTCTCTGCTTCTTCCAGCTCTACCACCTGGCACTGTAGCATACTTTCCCTACTTCGTTTATGTTTTCTGGGCATTGGCAGGGAGCTATGAGTAAAGTGTATAATTCCTATCTTGAGACCTCCAGAGGGGTTGCTGGTTTCTCTGGGTGAAGCCACCAATGCTGTTGTCACTGTCCTGAAGATTGCACATGTTGGGACATCTGTACAACCAAACTCCCACAGAGCTGGGTCAGGGTCAGTGTCTGGCTCACAGGTGGCTCAGATGGGGGTGTTGGTGCTGCTGCTGACAGTCACCTGCCCTGCTGACAAAGCAGCTCAGGGCAAAGCCTGCAAATGACCTGGGAGGGCTTCAGACTGAGCTTAAACTGAGAACCTTGCAGGCTGTCAGCTGGCACCCTTTTATTCATATTGACATTCTTAAAAAGCCAAGACAACAGAAGTTTTTGAAATGGAGCCTAGATGCATACTATTTTTCTTGTAAATCAGTCTCAGAAATTGCACTGGGCCTGTACAAACCTGCAAAATGCTGAAAACTTGTATTGACGTGTGTTTGAGAAGTTCCAAATCAAGTCACTGTAATACTGTAAAAAATAGCTAAAATGGAAAATCGTCAACAGAAAAACTAGAGCACTAAATGATCTATGTTATTATTCCCATAGTGATTAACATACTGCCTTTTCCCAGCCTGTTGCAATTTATTAGCCCATGTTCTTCTGTATCAGTATCAAATATTATTTCATTATAAAAACTTGTGTGCCTGTTAACAAAAAAATATCCAAATTAACTGTCAACATATGTTACTTTCACTTTTTCAAATTAGAGTAAGCAAACTGGCTCTAATTAGTTTCCTGATTAATGAGTGCATGGTAAGCAAGAGAATTACATTAAGAACAATTTCCAGTTTACACTGGTTAGGAGGAGGTAAAAAAATGATTTTTCAACAGGGATCAAATAAATCTACAGAACCTCATTTTTTTACAATGCTGTGAAAATATGCAAGGCATCACATTGTAAATTGCTGGTTAGGTCACTGGAGCAGGATGAATAAATACTCTTTGCCATATGAAATTGGCTAGTTAAATGAAGATCACAAAATTGTTTGTTTCTATATAAGGCTCATTTTTGCTATAAAAAGAGCAATTTTAATTTACAGGGGCTTAAGGCAATTTTCCATCTAATTTTATGTTTTATAATGTCTGCTAAAACACTGGTGCCTTATTAGATTGTGTGGTCAAATATATATTGTTTCCAAATTTCAAGGCTATTGATTTATCTTGAACAAAGCAAAACAGGGTCACTTTTTCTTCCTAAATGCTGAGAAAAATCCACACAGATCACATTAAGACAACTAAATTAACTGTATCATAGATACATCTCTTTTTGTGACCAATAGAAAAACATTCTGATTTATTTGGGTATGAGTAATGACAGGTTAACTTCACTGGTCAGAATTATAATCCTTCCCATGCCACTTTTTGCTATGCAATTTCACTCCTAAAAGCCTTAAAACTGAAGTGAATTAAATGGCTGTTATAACACAGAAACAGCTGGATGGACACACAGCATGATTTCTTGAACACCTAAGGTGTTTTCCCCAGCAAAGGTCCTGGCAGAGGAAACTTAAGGCTTTTCATCATCCTGATGAGAGGCTTGAGTTTCCTACCACCTCCCCTCCCAGACATCCATAGTGGGGGGATAATGGCATTGGCCTGTATCCATCAGCCAGCCCTGGACAGTGTTGGCCTTGTTACCACCCGCCCCCATGGAGGTGAGAGTAACCCAAATTCTCGTTAGTAGATCCCTGGGGGTGGATTAGAGAGAAACAACACTGGATGATCAGTGTTTGTAAATATATACATGTAAGGTTTAGTTTAGAACGATTTGGTTGCAATGGAAAGCAGGAACTTATCTCTTTTCGTTAGTATTATCTGCAGTAATATAGCAATGTGAAAGCACAAATACATTACTTAAAATAGGGAAAAGGAAGAAAGAGAAAAAATAAGAGTAGAAAGATACACAATCAATGAGGCTTGATTGTTGCAGCTTAGATGTTCATTGGTCAAAGTGATGGTCTTGATCCATCTTGATCTGTTGGAATTAGGGAAAGAAACCCCCAAAACACAAAGCCTGATGGCTTAAAATATGCTCAAGCTGGTTGGGAAACCCCCAGGTGCCTCCCCTGGGTCGGGGGGAAGCTGTCAATCCTCTGGTGGAAGGCTGCAGAAATAAGTCTGGGGGCGCTTTGGGCTCCTTGATGGCTTATGACACCTTCTCAGGTGCCCCTCACTTCAGCGCAATTGAGCCAGTAATGCCTCATCAGAGCTTGCCGGGATGGGAGGGGAGCTTTACAACGGAGGGAGTTGTGCAAGGCAGAGCAATTAGTGTGATAAGGAGCACCTTCCCGCCTTGCCCCTTATCAGCCTCAAAGCCCAAAGAGGTTTGCAGCCTCCAGGCGGTGATAGCTCACCCCTCTGCCTTATGCAGAATAGCCATTACACACCCAAAAACTCACCTCCTTCTTTGAGGGATGAAACCAGTAAAGCACCTTGGAACCTCCACAAATGGGTAAATGTCTTGAGTCATTAGCCTTTATTGGTCCAGTCTCTCACAGCCTCACTGCTCAGGAAAATCAATCACCTCACTTCTTGGCCGTGACACAGCCAAGAGGACAAGCAAAGCATCAGCCCTCCACCCACAGGCTGAATTGCTCTGGAACCTTGCCCGTTTACAAATCTCACCTAGTCCAAAAAGCAGACCTTCGAGCCAGATGCTTTTTTTTTTAGTTTCTTAATTAGCACCCTTTTCCCTGTCCTTATTTCACTGACACAGAGTCTCCAAAAGCCAAGAAAGTATCTAGGCCACTTGTGTTTCTTCCCTCGTTCACCATGAGATATAGAGGACAAGGAGTGATGGATTTGTGGTTGGCTGGGACTTTATGGCAGATCTACTCTGACAATACAGCCCCAGTTTCTAATCTTTTCCTTTTCTGAGTCCATTGGCACAGTAGCAATACCACAACCTAGGCTCTATCACCCTACTGTACACACTGCATGAACTCAAAGCAAGGCTGATCTCAAAGAAAGACTTTTCCAGCTTATGTTTCCCAGCCACTGGCATTGTATTGTCTTTGCTGCAGAATTTCTCCAGCTTCATAACCTTCTGTTCTTCCTTTCTGCATCCACCACAACTTTTTCAGCCTGCCATCAGCTGCTCTCTCTGCCTTCTCTCTCTCAGGTGTGTCACAACCTTTTATCCCAGGTACGTCCTTACGTCATTTAACTCCGCAGTTTTGTTTTCAGGCCACATGACCGTGTATTCTGAAGAGGGCATTTTTTTCTAGTGCCAGTGAAATGGGCAAGGTGGAAGTTTGAAAGCAGTCAGTGCAGCAGACCCGTGTGCCACTGTCAGCACTGCAACAGGCTCACCTGAATGCCCCAGTGAGAGATGTGCTCTCAGCACTTAGCGAAGTCAAACCATGTTCATTTTCCATCTAAATAATGACAGCCTTAAGTGAGGAAACTGGGTAGCACTTGTGGGAGGGGATAATACCATGCCTATTAGAAGGGCCAGTAAGTCTTCTTCCATCCTTTAGACTTCTGAACAGATGCCCATGTGGAGGGGCAAAAAATATCATTTCCTGACCCAGCAGCCCTGTTGTACATTTCTGTGTACTGGCACTGCACAGGAAGGAGAACTCTCACTGAAAGCTTGCAGATATCTCTGCCTTGCTTTCACATTAGTCTGAACTTACGTGTTGCTGCAGAGCTGGAATTGGAAACTGGCTCAGTGCAAGCAGCCCCTGTGCCTGGCTTGGTGCAAGGTGGCAGCAGCCCGGTGAGTGCTCCTTTCTGCCAGCTGGGTTTGGCTGAAGGCATGAACACCATCGAGGAAAAATGGATCTGGGGCAAAGATGCAAGACAGGGACTGTCTGAGGTGTATAGACTGTTTCTAACTAGTCAGGGACAAATGCAAGTTTTGTGTCCAAACTGGGGACACCGCCATCTCTTTTCTGCACAGAGGAGCCCTGCAGTGGCACTGTGAGTATTGCAACACATGATAAGTGCTGCTCCACACAGACAACGAGCCCAGGTAAGATGTCCTTTATAGACAAAAATAGTAATGTGATTATCCTAATATGAAGCTTTATCGAATGTTCCAAGTAATTATCTTTTCTTCCCGTGATCACAAAAAAAATAAATCACATAAACATTTTCAAAAAGCCTTTATTTTTTTTAAGCTAACCAGGATTTCTGGTCATAAAGAATAATGGCAAAGGCAAGCGTTTTTTCCTTTGCATGAAAATTCTTGGAGCAGCATGCAAACAGACCTTCTTGTGGTATTAATATTGCCCCATTTATGCTGAAGCTATGCAAACAGAGACATATAAAATCGTGCTCCTAAAAACGTAGGTTGCCAATAAATATTTTTACCGCTTTTAATTTATACTGTTTGCAACTTTGCCCCCTTGCAGAAAAGTGATCCCAGAATGCAAGCTAAGTTATTCTGAGGTTACTGAAGCTATCAGACACTTAAAATAAAGATCATTTGTGTTCCTCTGAACTTAACCTGTTGCTTGTTTGAAAAGATTTGAGTTGACAGTTTGCAAAGCTTCATCTCATGGACTAGTGACAAAAACAAAAAACACAGAAGTTTTAGCTTGAATTGATAGCAAGCAGCCTTGTTTACTGCCTCAGGGGATTTGAGTTCCCATCTTGACCTTACTGTATATGACCTTGCTGCAAATATTGGGTGTATTTTCACAAGGTTACTGCTCTCCAGTTAGCTATCTTGATATCTCAGTATTAAAAAAGTCTCAGTATTAAATGGATTTAATGTGCCTTGCTACATAAAGATACCAAGCTGTATTCCATTAAACAAAAACATGGCTTCAGGCTTCCTTTATAAGCTTACTGAGTTAATGGAAGGTACAAATTCTCACTACACTGAAAAACTGGTGTGAAAACCAGCAGTTTTATTCTGGTGCCTACATAGTGCCTGCTGGATTTACTGTCTAATTTTCACAGTGCTTAAGGTGATATTCATGTTAAAAAGGTACAAGCTGTGCCTCAAATAGCTGCCTTATAAGTAAGAATATGGTTTGAAATAATGAACCTGGGCATTTTGGAGTTTTTTTAAGATTTTTGGATTCAAACTCCAAAAATTTTGTCCATATTCAACAGGAGGATAAAAAAGACAGCTGAAGTTCTCATGCAGTACTTGAATATGTAAACTGTGGAATTCAAAGGAAAAATAGAAGATTGTGACAAAAGCAGGGGAGCTTGCAACTCAGTCTGCCCCAGGGGCGGCAGAAACAAGTTCTGAGCTATTATATTTACAGTTTAGTGAATAGAAAAAGTTAGAGAATACTTAGAAGGTCATGGGCAACCTGACTTTCTTCATTTTTGAGTGTTTGACTTAACAAATTTTTGATTGTTATTTAGACGCATAAGTAAATTTTCACACTTCTACTAAAGTATAGATTTCACATAATTTTCATTTCTGTCACTTTTTCATTTTACAAGGATGTTAATTATGGCAATTTTGATATTCTCTATTCTAGTACTAGTTATTTGCTAAAGAAACCAATTATTTTTATTTGGAATTTGCTTTGGTTTTAAGCAGCATTCAAAGCACTGATGTAGCTCCTAACTGACTGATGCTATAATTTTGGGACATAAGCCCATAAAACTTCACACATTGGCAAGCTTCTGATCTCCTTTCATTCCAAAATTCTTCTCCTTGAGATGAAAACAAAGCAGAAATATTTGCAATTATAATGTCGTAAACTTCTATTTGCTTGTTACATGTTTTCAGCTCTCAGCCTGGAACTGAGGATGATGGATTGAAACCTGCCAGCTTGCTAATGAGGCAGCTTCGCCTCGGGGAGGGGGGAAATCTGGGCAAACAGGTACAACTGCAAAAGGAGACAGCTGCAATCAAAGCATCTTCTCTGAGGAGCTGGTAGTCCTGGGGGTGGTGTACCCAGCTGTGGGCATAGTCAGTACAGGGCAGCTGCAGGGTCCAGAGTTACCTCTGTATGTCCTAGAGCACTGGTCATGGGTATCATGAACAGATCCTGTACAGCTGTTAAAATGTGCCTTGGTGCTGGGGGTTTGCATCTATCTGCAAATTTTCTCAGACTGGAAAGAGTTTTGTGCATATACATAGAACAAAACAAAATAAACCCAAAATTTAGCAAGGGAGAAAGTAAGACAACATGAGAAAAACAGGCAGAAAGAGAAAGACAGTGGCAAATGTCACTGTTTAACAAAGCTCAGTTTTGATGAAGGTCAATGAAACTGGTTGGCAATTAGCCTTTGGCTGTGTGAAGAAAGCACTTTTGACTAGTTCTTGCATTATTCTGCAGAAGTTAGTGTTATATACACTCCCAAAGTCCTCCTATGCCACCCAGCTTGCAAGCATAAAGCCAGGAAAAAATTTTACTTTTTGCCAGTTGGCTATATAATTTTCAGTGGCCAAAAGCCAACTAGTTGCTAATTGTTATTGCAGTGAAACTGAAAACAAAGCTCTTGGTATGAATACTTGGACTGTTTGTTGTATTCCCCCTTGAAATTCTTCAGGAAGTGCCGGGAACTGCAGCTCGCACCCTCAGCTCCCAGAAAGGATGAACTGGGTGCCTGTATCTGCACACAGCACCTGGTCTGCAGCCTTGGAGAATATTTTCCAAAGGCTGTCTACAGCTGAGATTAGCTGTCTGCAAAGAAATTCAGTTATTTAGGTACTGTGCATGCTTAGAGAATTTTCAAAAAATCGAGTGTTTGTAGGTCCATGGAGGCCCCAGCAAATGTGTGTGAGGGGAGAGAGCTGGTGAAAGGTGGAACTGTTTTCAGTAGTAAGGGAGATAACTCACATCTATTTGTTATTAGTTGTGGAAGAAGCTCCTGAGGCAAGGAACAAGTCTTTGTTTGGTATTTGTATAGCAGCCAGCACAGTGGAGTGTTAATCCATGACAAGGAAAGCAGGGCATTTCTATCATTCAAGTAAATCATAATGGTTATTTCCAAAGCTGACTGAGCAGGCACAACTGCATCACCTGTGCTCATCCTGTGAGTCACAACTACCTAAAATAACATGAGGGAAATGTGCCTCGGATCATTCTTATCCCTCCTTCACACAACCCACTCCACAGGACAGCAACACTGAAAAAAAAATTGCTTCTTAGAAAATTTAGACATATTGATAGGCACTGCTTGGTTTCCACTTAGGCACAGAACTGAAGGCAGATCTGTGAACCAAAGTTTTGTTGCTATTAATTATGTTCTTCCAAATATGAATTAATTGTGTCCCCATCAGCTGCTTTTGCTGTGCCCACAAAACCTCTAGCAAGGGTACAGAAGGTACAGCATCAAAGGGGACACATAATTCCAGCTACACTTTTAGCCCCCATACAGGCACTGAGCAAATACATATATTTCTCAGACTTCTACCTGCTAATGGTCTTCTCCTGGGGGGTGTCACTAGTTGCAATGCAAAGAGGAAAAAAAAAGATAAGGGACTTTGTGTACTAGGGTTGAGGGACAGTATGCCAGAGGTGAGCAATAAATAGTGGAAACAGTGAACTTTGAAACAAAGAGACAGAGAAAATCTTGCATATTTGCCAGCAAAGGAAAGCTGTGGTGAAAACCAACTGTGGATGCTTGCTCACAATGAATCAGGCCAATCTAAAGTCCCTCAGAAGAATCTATACATTTGATTTTATGCCCAATTTAAGTATATATTTAATATATGCTAATGCTTAATATTGTTCATGCAAACATCAGGTGTGTTCCCCGATTTCTTAGAAAAATTGTACTTCAGAATATCTACCAATTGGATGGGTAAATATTTTATCATTAGCACGTAGTATTATGGGTTCGACCTCGTGCCTACGTAGCCAGCACACCGAATCAGAAACTGGACCCAGCTGTACTGTCGGTTTGCAAACACAGAGTGAGACATTGTCCTTCCTCCAGCGCAAATTTAAAACGTTCATCAGCAAATACTTAGGTAAGAATTTCTGAAAGCAATAGTCTAATTGGATATAAGAGGAGGGCTCCTGTTAGGTAAATAGTCTGCACACATTTGCGAGATCAAAGCCTTACTTACGGCAATTCACACGTTGTGAAAAACACTGAGAGATAAAGAGAAAGAAAGGCTGAGCACAATAGTGAAAGAAACATGACATGGCGCGTTAACATAATAAACTATTTTGAATGCAAAGGTGTCATTCTAAAAACTATTAATGATGTTATTAATCTCCATAGTAGATGTGTCTACCACCATTTGTCACTCATTATTCAAAATAATAACTCAGGGAGGAATACGTTAGAAATAAAAAAGAATTATCACTGTGCGGAAGCAAAAGAGGGAAATGTCTTTCCTTCTCCAGAAACTGCTAAAGGGGCAATCTCTGTCATTGCTGTTACTGCTGTTATGGAGAGCGGAACAACGCTGGAGACACTGACCAAGTTCAAATCACGGGACAGGAAGGCGGTCAGTGCTGCTGTCCCCAGCTCTCCACCCTCTTCTTCAAGGGCTCACAGAGCCACGTTGTCTCAGGAAAACCCTGGGAGATGTTCTTCCTCTGGGAGAAACAGATGTTTCCCAAGCTCAACAGCCGCTTTATGCAGAACCCTTGGTGCAAATATATCTTAAATTGTGGTTAGTCTCCAAACTATTGTTAGCTTAATTTGTACCCCCAGCTACTCCCTCTTCATTCCCTGTGGTAACTTAGGTTATACTCTCAGCCTCATGGGCTCGAATATTCATAGGTAAAGAAAAAATAGATTAATCTGGGATTTAAAGATGAATATGTTTAGAGGTTTTAGCTGGTCCTTGGATTTCTGTAATGTTAAGAAAAGCACTTTTAGGTTTGTCTTGGTGAATAATAGGACCATGAGTTAACCACTTAGTTTAGAGAAGCTGCAAATCTGCTGCAATATTTCTCCAGTTTTTATGAACTTAGAAAAAACACCCAATACCATCAGCTTTAGAAACAGTGCTCAAGTAATTTGGCAAAATTACCACTCCTGAATCAGATGTCTAAACACCCATACACAGGAGGGGAGACTGCAGAGAAATTTCATCATGGCCACAGAAATGTGTCTGCAGCAGATCTTGTTGGAAACATCCATTCATATAGGAATTTTTAAGTTTTTCTGTACTTCTGCCTGTATTGCTGTAAACCAAAACTCTTAAGACAAAGGGAAAACAAACAGCAAGAGGCAACAGAACAAGCTAAGCCAATGTGGCATCACAAATTCAAATAATTACAACTTCTCTGGAAGATTCCTTCAGCTGTGGATCTGACAATATTTGTCAACTAAAAATGACTAACACTTGTGAAATATTTTTTTCTGAACGGTTTTACAAACACTGCTATATATTGTACATGCTATATATATGTCTGGTTTCATATGTTTCATATGTGTTTTACATACATGGTCATTCAAATAAAAATCACAGTGAAGTGGGGTACTTGAAAGCATTTCTACAGCAGAATTGTAATTGCTTAGAAAGAAATGTATTCAAGTCAGCAAATTATGAAGCAGCTTGAACAGTTTAACAGTTACTGAATTCTGCTGGTAGCTCCCATTGCTAAGGCAAGCCTAAAATCATCCACTGTTACTATTTTTCACAGGGAATTTGCCAATAATAATACATGCTTTTATTATACAGTTTCAGGGCACACCCCAAAATAGACTTCAGCAGGGGAAGAGGCAAAGGAGGGCTCCCAGGGTGGGAGAAAAAACTCAGCTCCAGAGAAAGCACTAAGAACTGTGTTTTCTCTAAGATATAGTGTATTTATTTACCTTTACCCAGTGATGTCGTGTTTAATGACTAAAAGGTAGCACAAGGCTGACCTTGTAAGCTCAGAAAAGAATCTCAGCTTTTAGGCAACCAGATAACTGATGGGCCACCTTGCAGAGAGACGTTTGTGCCATGCAGGAGTGTGCCAATAATTCCTGCAGTGTCACAGGAGTGCTGCAGCCAGGCTTCCTGGAAGATGCATCCAGATCTCCCAGAGGACACATTGCACCAGAGCCACCTTAGGGAAGTATTTTAAAACATAGAAGCAGGGCCCTCTGTGCTCTGGGGGCCTGGGGATTTGACATATAACCACCTTTCATCATAAAAACACGTTCTTCAGTTTCAGCTTTCCTTCCTTAAAAATGTGTGTGGCTCTGCTTTCTGACTGAGAAAAAGCTTGAAACCATCTGAGCAAGAGAAGTGCTCCTGAGCCGTGACTGCAGCCTCAAAATCTGTTGTTTCCTATCATATTCTAAAACTCAGCAGTTTGGGCATCAGAGTGACTGGCTTGCTCCAGGCAGACGTCACATGAGGTTTTTTCTGTCCCCTTCTCAGTGAGGACTTGCCTCTTGCTGTTCCACTTTCCTCACAGAGAGAAGTCAACTGGACAACAGTGTTTGTACTTTCTACTATGTTTTATGGAGATGGGCAGCTGTGTAACAGAGAGCCAGTTATTATGGCTTTGTCAGAGACCTTTCCCCTGGTGTAATTATAATTACCTTGCATAGCTAGGGTATAATTACTGTCTGGATAATGCCAAAGTGATTAATGATCATTCTTTCCTTGTGAAATAACATTTTTACAATTGCTTTTAGTATCTGAAAAGTAAAAATTAGATCTATATTTCATTGTTGTCTAATCTTGTGTGTGTTCTTCTTGGACTTCTAATCTTGAAAGTATATTGACAGCAGTGTCTGGATTTTCAGCCTTGGTAGCAGCCACATCTCACTATTTCCAGACACAACACAACATTTTCAAATGCAGAATTTTTAAAGACCTCTTGTTTGCTACAGAAGGGCTGCCTTGGGTCTTCAACATTGCTGCTGATAATGACAGTTGTTCCTGCAGAAATCTCTCATGACAATTTCTTATGAGACTCTGTTTCATACTAAAACTTCTTGGGGTATGGACTTTCCTGCAATGGGTAAGGCAGAACACACGGAAGGCAAAGCCAGAATGGAAATGCCAAGGGTGGTTTGCCCCGTACTGTGAGATGAGAAATAAAAAAATGAGTTATGATTTATGAGGGTACCTGGAATCCAGTGGTCACTTACCTGCCTGGTCATGTCTTTCTGGTGTGACTCAAGGAACCAGATATATAAAAGCTTTCAGCATCACTGTTTAATACTTTTTCAGAGACTTTTGATCTTTCTGTTCCTTTTTATCTCTTTCTTCCATGGGGCTGGGGTGTGGGAGATTAGGAAATTAGATTTTCCCTCTCTTTCCTTGGTGGGAATAGGTGTGAGGGGATTAAGAGGGGTTTTCACCTCCCCTTCATCCTTCATCCAGTTTAGCTAAAAGAATTGTTCCACTTGTAAACTCAAGTGATTACTAACACACCCACTAGTTCTCAGATCATCTGAGACAGTCATTAGAAAATCAAAGGTCTTTTCTAGCTGGGAAGGGAAGTCTTTACATTAAGTACTAAAATAGAAGCACTCGCATTCTGCAACCCTCTATAACAGATCATTACGCTGAGACAGACCGGGTTCCAAATTTTCTACAGGGTAAAGCTAACAATGTTTTACTGAAGACAAGACCAAATGCAAAGTTCCTGAAACATCTAACTAGGTGCCATCTTTTCCACAATAAAAAAAAATCACATATTTTGAAGTTATTTCAAGTTTTGTGACTTATTTTTGTGTGTAATGTGAAAGAAGTGCCAGATAGTTCCTTTTCTTTTTTTTCCAGATCAATCAGATTTCTTTTTTCTTCTTCCTAAGAGTCCAAGTCACTGTTTTTCCATGTATTCCCCATTCAGCTAAAGATGTTTAGACTTCTTCTTTTTTGTTTTGAATTATGTTGCTTTGATTTTAGGTATCAACACCTCTAAGTTTGCCTTGGACTGTCTTGAATTTAAGCATGTGCTGCAGGAAGGTGTTAGGCAGTACAGTCAAAGAAAAGATGTAGACAGTATGCACTAGGGTAGAGCACATGACTGAACACCCGTGAGCTACTGCAGCTCCCGTGATGAACTTCCATTTTTTAACCTATTTTTACTGTATCACACTGAATTGTGATTCCGTGTCCACAGACTTCAACTGTTCAGACCTCACTGAGTGACTTTAAGTAGGACTAGATAACATGATTGTAGTGGTGTTAGCACATTATGTGCCAAGTGCTGTCTCAGCTAACAAGATGTATCCAGCCAGCACAGTTTCTGCTTGCTGGCACACAACCCTGTTCAGTGGGACCCTAATTCTGGGCCAAATTTCTTATATACTGTGTAACAAATATACCTAAACAGAAGCAACCCCACAAGATAATAGACACACTAATAATAATAATCCATATGACCACACAAGGTGGTGTAATTTAATACACAATTTTTCACATAAAGCTGTATTTTAGCTATGAAAATATGAGGAGAAATTTACACGGTTTCCTATCAGCACCTGTCTTAACATAGGCATGGTCTCAGACTGATTTCCCCTCTGCTTGCTCTCCTGTTCATTAGCTACAACATAGGGAAAGTGCTCTAAAGCCTTTGAGTATGGATTTCTGCCTCCATAGCTGCTTGATTCCAAATGAAATGTCTGATCTCTAAGGCTTCTGAGGTTTCAGACTTGTGAAGTATCTCACTATAGCAGCTGCATCCATAAAACTGAATATACTTGCAAATTAGTAGAGACCTGAATCTTTCCCTACTTCCTCGTGAAAATTCTGGAGCAAAACCAGTTAGATTGATGTATTGCCACCTTCCCAGCTGTTTCTTACCACCATTGTAACTGTCATAAAAGGTACCTGTGGGCATTGTAGGGCAAATCTAGTGGGAGAAACTGGTTCCATGGTTTCTAGACTTTGTGCTGAAAAGGATTTGTGAGTGGATTTGTTCTTCTTCTATGGTACTTCTATGCCCTGTTGCAGAACTTTGTGCTGAGCAGCGCTTCAGATGCCCAGAAGTTCCCACAGCTCTCCAAAAGGCTACTGCAGGAAAAACCAGCAGCTGGCACAGGCTCCTGCTTCCTGACATGCTCCTGACATATAAGTGAGCAGTGGCTGAAATGAGCCTTTTTTTTCCTCCTGGTTTGCGATTAGGAAACTGACTCACCACGGACAGAGAGGTGAGAGTTCACAGTGGCAATTAATGCAAACACCCCAAATCATCACCCTTGCATGGTAACCTAACGAGAGGGAGGGCAAGCAAATTGCCTTAGCTTATACTTAACTAGAAACTGTTAAGGAACCGTTGATAATTACCCTTTTGAATTCCATAGCAAGGACATAGCTAGAAAGTGTTAGCAGAGAACAGCTGCCCATGGCCCCAGACTCCGACATTTAATAGCTTTTTTGCTAGGTACCAGCTCCGTTCTGCCAGCTTCCCTCTCATTTTCTTCCAGGTTTGGACAAAAGATCTTTCCTTCTAGCTCAAGCTACAATTTTCCCAGCAAGTCAGTCCTGGTGAGAAGGTGTCTGACTTCAATGTTTCTTAACAGAAACAGCACTTCTAGATTTACAAGGCCCAAGAGAAAAGCTGCATTTAACCAGAGTAGTCTCTCCTATAGACAGAGTCTATAATCAGAACTGTAAATTCTCACATGCTGAGCACTGGACTTACCCTGCTGGCTTCTCCCTGAGGTCTGGTGGTTAGGGATCTATCCACACAGTGCACTGTCTCCCCCATTTCCCCTTGGAACGGAGCAGTCCAGGACCTGCTAACGAGCAGTAATTCATGCAGGATCATGGATTCGGGAGGCTGGGGCCAGCAGGGCTGCCAGGGATCCCGTGTTCCAAGGCGCCATTGCAGACACGTTCCTCAGCTCCAGCCATGCGCTCTATCCTTTCCTGAGCACCTGCATGACTAAAATATCTTTCCATGATGCTATTCATAGGTCCATCCTAACATATGACTTAGTGCCCAGACAGATACTGCCCCTCGACATTTGACTGGAAATAGAGCATTAACCTATCTGACTCTTCTATAAATATTCAAAACCATGGCAGGGGCTACCTATACCTGTTTGAATCACAGAAACTAGTCTGACGTGAAAATCATTTAAACCCAAGAGCAGTGTGGTTAATGACTATTTGAAGCTGTTGGAGCACAAAAGTCTGAGTTCACTATTTCTGGAACCAAAATACTGTCTGGGACCAAAATATTGTCACTCACGTAGCAACCACATCCATTAACAAGGCAAGACAGGGTTTTGCTTTCCATCTCCATCTCTTGCATCATGACTTCTCTTTATCTCAGTCCATTTTGAATAAAAGCTTCAAAACTTTTACAGAACATAAGCATGGGTACTTTTACTCCATTAAAATTAGGAAGATCTCTAGTTTTAATGAGTTATATGTTGTGGCAGCAACATGAAACTAATGAATTACAGAACAGAGGCTGGCAGCAGAAACCTACCATAAGTTACATTGTGCCCAATTATACTAACAGGCTGAGTAGCAGCAAGTGAATTATTCCAAGAGAATATAAACCACTATAATTGTTTTCCTGCAATTTTTATATCAAATATCACTTGTTTTTTAAAAACACATTTCTTCTTTCCTTTACCATAGTCTCCTGTTGAGGAGAAGTTTAATTTATGCCTGATCAGTTTGTTGTACCCACTGGAAAAGAGAGAACACATTGCTTGTATGTGGATTAAGCTGCCTGTTTCCTCTCTGATTTTCTCCTCTGATCTACCTTTAGGAAAGAAACCTGCCCAAGGGCTTTCTCATGGACACACTCAGCAGCATTAACTTTCAACATGGGTTGGTTGGTACAAACCTGAGCTGATACAGCTTGGACTAGCTGTAGTCTTACTGCTCATCTATGTTCTAAAACCCACAGCAAAAACACAGCACATCACAGCAGAAGAAAGGGCTTCCTGACAGCACAGCTCCAGAGCTTCCTCACACTGGTGAGATGCACTGACACCACCCTGAGTTGGTGTCAAGGGTTTTGCTGCACAGTTCCTTCAGTGAGTGAATACAGGTTCTTTTTTTTATAGTTGGTGGGGTTCTTTCCCTGCTGTTATTCCATATTACATAGCTTCAAAATAAAATTAAATTCATCACTGAGACCTGGCCTTTCACTGAGTTTCTTCGCTCCAGTTTTGGGCAAGGCGAAGGATTCACTCTATATAGAGCATGGCTTACAGCAGTTTTTACAGTAAGGATTTGAACCAAAGTGGCTTTATGATGATGATTTCTCACAATAGAGGTCCCCAGCAGAGAGAGTTAAGGAAAAAAATTAATTCACCAACTCTGATTTGTAGTCGCATAATATTTGGGGTGACATTTTAAATAAAAGTCAACAAGGAACACAAGGGTAAAAGGAGTCTTTCAGTCTTTCAATTTACCCTCTTCCAGGGGCACAGATTAAAAAGATATGACTGTTCTAGTAGAAAGACTTTACACATTTCTCACTCCAGAAGCTTGTAAAAATAGTAGTCTGGGGTATATTTTATTTTACTTCATTTTATTTTATTTTATTTCATTTTCTTTTATTTATTGCCTTATTTTCACAGACTTTGCTGAGTACAGAGCCTTCAAGTATTCCAGCAGTAAGTGGTCACTGAAAGAGGCCAATGATTGTGGCCCTTTAGGAGTCCCAGTGAAGCACTTTGGCATTCCCAAACAGCCCCAGACCATGGCATCAGGCCATGCACCCTCTGAGAAGCAAGGCCTGAAGTGAACAACACCCTCAGCACCAGGAACACACGGACTATGCCCAGCCCCACCTCGGGACCATGCAGCACCGTGACCTGAGAAGAACTCTGCGGCACCCTGGATTTTGGGCAGTATTTTTCTCCCAGATGTAGCAGGACATTTCCCTGCCACCACCCCTGTGTGCAGCCCCCTGCCCCTGTGTGGTGTGATTTCACTCCAGCAAACAATGTGCAATCGAGATCTACAGTTCAGACCCAGGAGGAGAATGCTGTCTTTAATTTATAAAGCGTATACACGAAGTGAACCCTCAATCTGATTTTATTGTTTGTGCGTATACTACTTTCCTAGTATCAACATAGACTTAAGCATATAATTTCATTTGTTTTGGTTGGGTTTTTTAAATTTTAAAAATTCTTTTCAGCTTCTACTGCACAACACCCTTCCTGTCTCCTTCTCTCAGTGAATTCAAATGTGTGCATGTGGTTGTGCAGATAAATGTGCACACACAGAGCCTCCGTTCAACCCTGTGATGCACTGAGGTTCCCAAGCTGTGCATTACCTATTGCCCAGCTCCAGCATCTCCAGAGCTGGAGCTCTATTTATGTGTAAGTTGCTTCTAAATAATACTTCCTCCATCATATGAGAATTATTTCTGATTATGTTCCCTGCGGCATTAGGAATGTCAGGTGAGAAGGGATGATGACAGCAGTTATTACTTCTGCCTCCATCACACAGCAACTTTAAGAAACTCATGATATCCCATCTTTAGGCTCTGGTGGTTACCAGAGAACTTAAAAAATTGTAATGAGCCAAATAATTTTTAGAAGGCAAAACCATTTCTTACTAGCATCAAATTCAAGCAATATGCCTTTTAAAGTTCCTTATTAGTAAGGCAAAAGTATTTTTGATTTTCATTGCATTTTTCCATGTTGTACCATGTCCACAATCTAGAAGATCTACCTGACAGATGTTTGAGCACTGTAGTTAGGCAAGCCAAGAAGATTACTAAAAAATGCAGGAGTTTTGTACACAATATTATAAACAATAGTGAAAAAATGTTATTATGGCTGGCAAACTAGAAACAGAAACAAAATAGTCTATGCTTTATAAAATATGTTAAATTGTGGGTTATGACATTTCCTCTTTTCATCCAATGAATTGGCCAAGAAGTAAAGTCTGGACACTTTTATTACTGCTGTTTTGGTACAGGACATTTGTTAAACATGATCCCATTGTGACTGAAGGGTGTCCTGAAAGAAGTCTAGTGATTGGGAGGTTGATCAATGCCATCTGCTTCCAGGACTGGAGAACTCCTGGTCTGAGAATGCAAAACAGGCACAAAGAAATGCAGTCCAGGACTGAGTGGTCAATGGTATAAGGACAACTTGTGAAAGAGTCTTCAAGGGACAGAGTTTCAAAGGTGAAACTTGGCATGCAGGAGCAGGGAGAAAGCTCCAAGGGCAGGAATGAGTAAAAAAAAATAATTTATATGCCAATTGTGGGAAACTGAGACACAGGAATCAGTAACGAAATACAACCAGAACTGTATGGATGAGAGATCTCAAAAAGAGGCAGAGAGGCTTTACCAACTTGTTTGTGCAAAAGTTGGAAAAAATGTCACATTCTATTTGTTGTGTTATTTTGGATGGTTGAAAAACTCGTTGAAGTCTTCCAGCATTTCACAGGAAAATATTCTGGGATTTTTCTTGGGGGTGTCAGAAGGGGGAGGGGTCCTTTTTCATTTAACATTTTTAGTATTCAAATTAGAAGACTTTCAGCATCCTGGGGTGAAGCTCAAAAGCCTTTCCCTAGGAAGCCTGGGAGCATATCAAAAATCAATGGCATGGAGGATGGAAAAAGTTTCAAAAATGTGAGACTGGCAGGAAATACTGGCACATTTCTGTTTGATATTTACTTTCTTGGCATGCACTGGCTCTTTTAACGCCAATGGAAAATCCTTTAGTGCCAAGCCACTCTCAGATAAATCTGCACACAAATACACTTTGAATTGGCATGTAGCTTTTGAGATTAAGGTTTAACCCTTGCCAAAATATGCATTTTTGGATTCTAGCATCTCTCTTGAGTTAATTAGGTAACTTCATAATACTAAAATGCTACACATGACTGATTTGAATTTGATGCATCTGAGCTCAGCAAAACCAAGTGAATGGGGAAGAGAGAAGATACCTGACATGAAAGGATAAACAACCAAGGCTCTGAATTTTGTAAAGATATCAAGGAATTTGCAGCCTACAAACTACACAACCTAAACCTAATCTCTGGGGATGACTGAGTCCCATTACAAGAGCAGAGGTGATCTTCACGTGAGTGGGGAATGTGGAGAGGTTGAGGAAACAAGAAGACCTTACGTCTAGTCCTGCTAAGGAATTTTAAAGCCCCTTAGCCATCCTTATTATATCCATACTTGCACTATAACCTACTCAAAATCATAGACTTTCAAGTTCAACCTTCAATTGAACAGTCTGTATAATCCTGAAAAAAAAATAAAAACTTACATTATTCCAGAGTCCATGGTTTTCAGCTCAGCCCATTGACAGTCCTGTCCCCAGGCTGGTCAATGACTGGGTGGAGGTTTACTGCTGCCTGTTTTGCTAATAAAGCACTGATGTGGGAATAGCTCACATCTGTAGTGCTCCCTGCAGCAGTCTGGGAGCAAGCACTGGAGCCCCAGGTCATGCAGGGATTGGACACAACTGCATTTCAATATAATAAAGTCCATGTGGCATTATGGATGCAGGCAGGGCACATACATCACTGTAAGCAGTGTCATGGTCACTGAATCAGGGCTGTGGTGAGGATCAGGAGCCAAACCAGGTAGCACAAAGAAACATCTACAGAGCAAGATGATTATGGATATCAGTCAAAGCCTGGAGCTGGATCTTTTGCCCATTTCCCACTTATTTCTTCCTTCTCATTCATCAGCATTATGCAGAATATTTCTCAGGAAGGAAAGGTTCCTTGAACCCTCTTTTTCCTCACAACTTTGCAAAACAGCACTTCTGATAGAGTGCTTCTCTGCTGTCAGTGGTGCAATGAGAACCCACTGGCACTTTTGGGAAGCTGGAGAATACCACTGGATCAGCTGGAATTCTTGAAATTACACTCTTTTTTTCTGCGAGTATGTGAAGACAATATAGTTAACTGCAAAGAAATGAAAGGTATGAGAACAGACATCAACTCAAGTAATTCTGCTGGTGTTGTTATTGTATGGAGTTTAATTAGGCTGTTTTTAAAAGGCTAGGACACATAAAATCAGCATGAATCTGAATTACCTGTATTCCATAATTCCATTATTATATCTCACCACAAAGCAATTACTTGAAATATAGCTTGCTCTGAAACAGTCCATTTTTGGCAGCAGCTGAACAAAAATCTTTAAGTTCAGCCATGTCAGCTAAGACAAAGCCTAGTGCTGTTAAAAACTGCAGGTATGCAAAGTCTTCCAGAGTAATGTAATAGAGTAATATTAACCTTTAACAAAATACAGTGAACAGACTACTCAATAAGCTGCAACATACCTTGTTTATGTCATTTATCTGCTCTACTGTTATTTCTTTGGCTTCAAACCAGTTAATTCACAGAATCCTAATACAAAGTCTCTAGACCAGTATTTCTAGGCCTAACCAACTCATGAACAATGTCAGGCTCTAGATTATTCTGACTGTCCCACTGCAAAATGACTTGAAATAGTGGATTTATGAAAAGAGGAACATCAGCTGTCATCCTAGCTTTCCAGCATTTGGCGAACTTGCTTCTACCCTGTCAATAAAAGTAGGTTTTATTAACAGAGCAGGAGCTCAAAGGAATTGCTTGAAGCCTGTTTCTTAGATACACAATTTATGGTATTCAGACAAATTCACCAAAAATGTGTCGGGGAAAAAAAGGTTGTTTCATATATTTTCAGATCAAAGAGCTGATTATTTAAAATACTGTCAGGTTGTCTTTCATCTTCAGAGCTGGCAAGCATAGGAAAACATATTGCAAATAAAAGCAGCCTTCCAAAATGTCATACTGATTATGCATTCACAAGTCAGCTACTTGAGGCTCTGCGAGACAACAAATATCACGGGAGTCCTCTATGTGTTTTAGCTGTTGTGGTTTGAGAGGCTGGACAACAGCCTTTTCTACACATTTTGCCTGGACAGCCATGTCACAATATGTATAACCAGCAACAGCATTTCCTAACCTATACATTTAAGTTTAGGTTAATTTTTTTTGGTGGTTGAGAGAATGTTGTAGAGACTGGCATTAAGTTCCTAGCATTTTATCACAACACTTATTTCACAGGACATATGTTGGCATGTTCTGTAATTTGGTCCACTATTTTTCCGCACTATTTCCCCATACTATGACAGCAACAGCAATATATGACAATCTGGCTCTAGGAACCTAGAAAAACTACTGTAATAGATGGTTAGACACTTTTTGTGCATGCAGGATCTTCTTCAAAGTTGTGAGGTGCTCCGCAGTGTGTACCTTTCCAACATTAATGAGGTGTTGAGAAATAAAAGGAATGTATGCCAAATTGTAACTGTAAATGGGCAATGATTTACTTCCACTGACTTTACCAATTTTTCTCTCTCAGAAAAAATCTTTAGTGTATATTTTCATTAGTATGGTATCCTCATAAGAGCAGGGAAATTGAGACTATTTAATGTCTCTTGAAGGAATGCTTTCAACTGCTGAGAATGGAGGGGAAAAGCCATGGAAGTAATTTGCTACTGAATTTCTTCATAATTACAGGGTTACGACACATGCAAAAACAATGAGTCTCCTTTTGAAATTTTACGTGGGTGAAAGGTGAAGACCAAGCTGAATTGGGTCACTTGTTTACTCTGACAGTGATGACAAGCTTGAATATATAATAATCAAGAGAAGCCAAGAGCCATATTGACATAAATGAAAACTAACACACCCTAAAGTTCAGAAAAGCTTAAAATTATTCAGTCCTTCTTTTTCCAAAACAGTTTCTTCAGATTCTGGTAGCACCAGTAAAAACTGATAAAACACCAATACAGCTTAAGTTTTTCATGCCCATATAGTCTTTTTCTGTAGTAGTGCCCATTATGATAGCATTTTGTCTGTCTTGGAAAGCTGGCAATAAGTTAATGTTTGATAATAAACAAAAAATTCAGCTGAATTGATGTTTGGTGGTATAGGAACAAGGTTTGCAAAGAAGCAATTGAACAGTGTGCAACTGACACTTTAATCCACTAATGTTCTTTACCACACCCAAGCAGGAAATTCTTTACTTCAAGGATAGTGAGGCACTAGAACACATTGCCCAGAAAAGTTGTGAAAGCCCCATCCCCAGAAGTGTTCAAGGCCAGGTTGGATGAGGTGCTGAGCAACCTGACTGATTGGAAGGTGTCTGTCCTCATGACAGGGAGATTGGAACTAGATGATCTTGAAGGTCTTGAAGGTCCATCCAACTCAAACCATTCTGACTCTATGAATTTCAGCTGAAATTAGAATCTCTTTGTCAAAAAGATGGTGAATGAATCATTATAAGCAGTTCAAAGTCCTGCACAGATCAAAAAGCACCACAGAAGGTGTTCCCATGTGTCTCTTTATTAATGTAAAGATGGTGTTGATAGGATTTCCTCTTCCGAAGAAACAGAATGATAAATCTTCGTGAGCATAAGACACACCATTGTTTCATAAGTTTTTTCCTAGGTTTTTAGAAACAAAATATTAGACTCAACCTACACGATTCACGTAATTCCCATCACTTCATTTCCTGTTTTAGCACTGCAAAGATCCATATTGAGGATCAGCATGTTCTCCTGCTTTCTTTGGGTAGGAAAGGAGCCTTTTTGTGCTCAGATAGATTTGAATTGGAGGAATCATCCTCTTGTGGATGAAGAAGCAGGTTTTACCAGGTTTTACATAGTAAAGAATTAGAGAGTCTGTATAACAAACAGAGAGGTCTCTGAAGGCCCCCATGGCACCTGAGTTAATCCTGTTGACTCTCCAGTGAAGGTCAGTAAAGAATTATTATTGACCCTGGAGAACAGGGAAATTCAATGAGCTCTTCAGAGTCACACTGAGAGCTTGCAGACAAACGTGGTCCTAAATCCAGACTTCTGGGAGCCAGATAACTTCTGTACAAGATCTTCCTTATTCATCACCATAAAGACCCAAATCTTGATTAAAAACGAATCTAGGTAGACCTATAAGTATAATTAGGGGTATTATTAGAAATGTATCTTGAGAAGACCTTCCAGACGATCAAATCAGACGGCGATCTCAACAGTGTTACTGAAAAAGAAAAGCATTAGAGAAAAGAACATCATTTGAGGCTGAAAAGGGTACCTGTTGTGAACCAGCGAATTAACGTTTTCTTCTAGATACAATATAATGGCAGCATGCCCAGTTTGTCACGGTGAACAAAACAATTTAATAGGTTTCTTTCGCCTCTAATTTTAAAAATCACTTATCTACTTTAACAAGATGGTTTTTTTGATAAGGCCCAACAATAATGATGATGGACGTACCCTTTTCACTTACAGGGGTTTTTTTACTCACATATATAACATTTTTCATAGCATTAACAGTATTCAAAAATATGCTGAAAAAGTAATTGAAGCAAGTCTAGATCTGTCTGTCATATAAACATGTGGAGTGCAAATATACACAGGATGATTATCAGTAGCTTAAGTGTCATTTTGTCATAATGGCATTTAACCCTTATTTCATGTGTTCTGAGGTTATTTTTAAAAATCTGTTATCTCAGAAGACAAATCACTTCTTGTGAATTGTTCAGCCATTTGACTAAGAATTGCTTTTTACCTCCAAAAGTCCTGCAGCTGTTCTAGCATAAAAGTTAAAGTCAAGATATTGTAAATATCAGGAATAATATTGCAATGATTTGATTTAAAGTGTATTTGTTTACTTGTTAGGGTTCTCTACATTCCTAAAATATAGTTCTTAAAAGCTATAACAAGAACTAATTTAAGTAGCAGCTCAAAAGGCAAAGAACTCAACTCTTTTTCATCCTCACTATGTTTGATTTTCATTTTGTAAAATGAAGTATGAAATGAAGCCTGAAGCACAAAGATTAAGAAATACAACTGTAACAAAAATGTCGCCTTTCTCAGTACATGTTTTCCTGCTTCTTCTGATCCCCGTATTCATTTCCCACAGCAGTATATCTGTTTCTTTTCACAGACATACAGGCCAGAGGTTGATTTCTCAGCTATGGAAAAAACAGTAGTATAGAATCTAAGTACATTCTTTTTGCAATCTGCCTTACTTGCCTACGTCCATACCAATACCCATCAGTCCAGCAATGGGATGGTCAGACATCATGCAAAGAAATCTCTTTTTCCAGAAAACTCAGCCTAGCAGTAATTGTGGGTTTGCTGGAATAACTCTGTCACAAGAATTGACCTAATCAGAGCCTAAAGCAAAGAGCAAACATTCCTTTTGCCTACACAGCTCCTTCTCACCCAGCTGTCTTCTGCACACCCTTGCACAAGCCAAAAGCAATAAGGTGTCCTCCCAAAAGCAACTGCTATTTTCGTATTTCAAAAAGAACCAGGAGGCTTTGGCTGTACTGATCCACAATGCAAAGTGTTGGTTCACAACACAATCAGGTAAAGACAGAAAATGGAATCAGGAGGAGATCCTGGAAATGCTTTATCAAAAGCCTGAGAAGAAGGTTTGTTGAAATGGGAAAATCTCCCAATTATGCTGAAGTTAGTGAATACAAAAGTAAAGATGGTTCCTAAGCTGGCAACTCCATGAGGCAATTTTGATGGTCATTTTTGTGTTATGACATCAGTTATTTAGAACTAGATATGTGCCCTTCTCAAGATGAAAATCGTATGATGATAACAGTAGTTAAAATTCATTTTTTCCATATTAGTCTGTTTGTGATTTTTGAGAATAGGCTTTCTACTAAGCCCGCCTTTTGTCTCATTGGATGTGAATAACAAGATTAAAACTTCAAGGGCTCTGTCCTCAGCCAGTTTACATTTGAATACAAGAGCTGAGGCTTTGGACTAAACTATTCAAAAGCTCAATTGTGTTTTAAAAATTCAAACAATCTTAATATTTTAATATTCCCCCTCGGGTTATTGAGAAAAATCAGATTTAATACTCACCAACCATCTGATTTATATAAATATCTTATAAACTTTAATACTGGTGCCTTTGCGCACTTAAGAGCCACATGGGATATGAGAACAGGGAAAAGTTGCAGAGAAAGTCAGTGGGAAAAGATCTGGTTTCTTAGTTATAAAGCAATAAAAGCCATGCATTTAAAATTACATATTTTAATATTTCACATAACCTGTACTGGGTGCTGTGGAGAATGAGGCCATGGGTTCTGAGCTTTGCGTGTGCTTGTTGATGGTAACAAGGCCAGGTGGGGGGCCCTCGCTGTGTGCTCAGGCACTGTGTGGTCAAGCATGCCTGCTGAGGAAAAATCAGAGCCCTTCTGAACTTGAACTCTATGACCACTCCTGCTTTTCATGTTATTAATATCCCTCATCTGTGGGATTTACCATCAAGAAAGGTAACTGGGCTGCTGCTAACACTGATGGCAGTGAAGTTATTTGCTGTGTAGCAGTGGAAAGACAGAATTCATTTGAATTCATCACCTGACTTGGACAGAATTCCTTCCTGCATAGAGGGTTGATATGAAATGAATGTACTTCAGAAGTTCCAGTTAAATCTTCAAAATAAGCTGCAGGCTGGGGAACACAGGAGGAAAGCTGTGGGGATGGAAGCAAGAGGAATCAGAGAGTGGGGCAAGGTAAAAATGCGTCGGGCAGTGCTCAATGGCAGCCATCCTGCATGAATTCTAGAGGGTGTGAACACTCCCTGTGCTCCCCTGGAGATGGAGAAGAGGGCTGGGAGGTGTCTGAGGGGCTTTGGGCCCTGGGATAGCCCTGTAATGGCCTGGGTGTGCAGAGGGAAGACAACATGGTCTGGCATAAGTGGACTGAGGAAGGAACTCAAACCCATACCCTTATCTGATGTCATCTATTGCTGCATTACTTCACTGTATTGTGGAAGGATTTTTTTTTCCGGGATTGACTGTGCTATCTTATGTTGTGAGAACTGGGGGGTGAAAGCAGGGCTCTGTGCTGAAAGCTGCCATTAACCCAAGAGTGGAAAGGGAAAGAGCTGCAAGATGCCAACAGCCACGAGATGTGGTGAGAGCCAAATCCCACAGCAGTTGTTCGACCCGTGCAAGCCCCTGGCTCTGTTCAGAACAACGCTGCGCCCCAACGTCGCTTTGGAAACTAAATGTATTTAAAGCCAAAAGAAACTGACTCTTATCGCAGAGCAAGCGTCTCCCCAGACAGCAGTGTAACAATACAGCTACACTGGAGCCATGGTGCAGGAATAACTGGTGAAGATTTCCCGTGATGACAAGCCCTCAGCTTGACACTCCCTCTGGAGCTCTCGTGGCTGCAGAGGCAAGGAGACCCAAGAGAGAGAGGCCCATGGAAAGGCAGGAGCAAGGGGCAGCCTCTGCACTGTATCCTCCTCTCCTTCCACTGATCTTGGACAATGTCACCATAGAGGGACCATCACAGGATCACCAAAAATTAAAAGAGATGTAAAAGGTTATTTAGTTCACCCTCCTCTCCCCCTTTCAAATGCAGGATCAAATTTAAATCAACGCTTGATAGATGCTTGTTTCCCTGTCCTTAAGGAATTTCTAATAATGGACAATGCACATTTCCTTAGTAATTTGTTTCTGTCTGTTTTCAGTCTTTACCATTAGACATTTTTCCCCAATATCCCACTAAGCTAGGAAATTTAAGCTCATCATTTATTTTAGCAGACAGAGAAGCACTTTTCCCCTTCCTCACTAAGGAACATTTGACATGTTTGAGGCCTCTAGGACATCTTCCAGAAGCCTCCTTGACTCAAGACTGGGAATGGCAGGCAGATGGCAAATTAATTACACAGAAAGCTTGTATTGGACTATTGCATCCAAGGCTGTTAACGTAACACAGATATAACAGGATAACCAATCAGGAAGAAGCCCTCTACTAGGAACAACGATTTTAATGGTGAAATTGAGCAAATAGTAAAAATTAGGAGAGTCCGATAATTTTATAGAACTCTGTGCTACAGAACTGACCTTAATCTGATTTACAGAACTTCTCTTTTTGTTGTCAGTGGAAGAGTGGTGTACGATCCATAACTTCAGACTAACAGCTAAAGGGGCTGGGAATAGCAATGCTTAGTTCTGATAAACTACTGCTCCATGACCCATTTTGTGTATGCCACTCTTGGTGGAGACAGACATGAAAATGGAGGAGATGGTTTGCACATTGGCCAAGCCTTTTGTCCCATAGGAGTGTTTTATAAATAGAAAATGTCCAGATGATTCTCAAAAGAGGCAAAATATTTATTTTCTGTAACTTCCTAAAGTCTCAGGTGTGTCTATGTCTCACTGCACACTGAGACCTAAATTCACCCTCTCTGACTGGATCATCAAACTGAGGTTTCCTATACAGGCAGTACAGAAAAACAGGACCCTCCAGAGAGCAGCAGGAAAATCATTCACTAACAGCCCATGGGCTTAATTGAGGAATTAAAGGCAATTTTATTCCTAACTTTGTCACTTCAGCCAAACCAAAGCTCTAATTATGTAGGCCTAAGAGAGGAATTTAAGGAATATGATCTCCTTCAGACACTGTTGAGGCCCCTAGTCTACATCCAGTGGTCCCAACAACATTTTCCTGCATACCTTGTTCCGATTCCTGGCCGTAGCTTTTCTATACTGACTCAAACTGCAATTTACCAGTTGCTCTGATATCTCTACTACATTGTATTTGTGATACAATACACCAATCCAAGCTTTTTCTTCTACAGTAGTGTCGGCATTTTGAGAAACATGAACAGAAAAACAATTTTGAAACAAAGGAAAATAGGAATAATTTTAAAGAAAATTTCTGTCTTTCTAGAAGGAAATGCAGAGAAGAAAGGAAGACATACAATTTTGTAAGCAAAGAGACAACTTTTATAGAGATTGTCAACAGGTATAATTGGGCCTGAGAATCCACCTTCAAAGCCTGAGACTAATTTACTACAAGCAGGAGACCTGTAAAGGAATATGGAATTTCCCACAGCAAGGTCACCTCAGAAGTTCTCCATGTTGACAGCAACCCAAAAACTTTGCCACCTGGCAATCACTTCAGTGACCTTCAGTGCAAAATAAGTAGATGGTCTCAGCTCAGTTTCCAGATGTAAGGTGGCCGCAGTGTGAAAATCTCCATTAAAATTAACAGTAGTTGGCAGCTAAGCCAGCAAGGCCTCAGATCTGCCCTGAGAGCTGGGCAGGGATGGAAAGAGCACCTTCAGTGCACAGTCACTGATAAACAGCTTGCATTGCACCCACCTGGCTGTGCCTTGCTAGTCCTACAGTACAGTAACCAGTAATGTCCACACAATTTATTTACAAATGCAAAGTCTGAAGTATTATTCCTTATTTCCTTTTACAGCATTTATTTCTCAACACCCTGAGTACCCGCATGACATTTTTACTGCAAACATCATTTTCATGAAGAAATCCTCATTTTATGTATCCCCACCACATAAAGGAAAGAAAAGACCAAATTCAAACAGCTGTCCTAAATAAAATACAACACAGACTCACAAATCTGAGGGGGGAATTAGGTTAGCAAAAGTATTACTAAGATAATACAGGGCACGTTGTTTTTATAGCTGGGATGTGGCTGCTGAGGCAGCGGAGTCGGACCCTGCTTGGACAGCAGATGGTGTCCTACTGTAACACTAAGCTCCAGTGCTCAAAGAGGAATCTTGAACCAGCCTTTAAAATACTCTCCAATTTCCATTTAATTACTTTAATTGGCTTTATAGGCTATGTAATAAAAATGATGCATCTGTTAAGCACTAGGCTGAATTAAAAAGTTTAGTGTGTCAAAACCAGTGATTTTGAAATATGAGTCCCATTTCTACGAGTATTTTCCAGCATTTAAATAAACTTTCGAAAAATGTGATCATGCCACTTAGGTGCCTGAGCAGTCCTTTTCAAAGGTACCACAGGCAAATAACTATTAAGAATCCTGCTGAGTGTCAAGGGATTCAAATACCTCCCACTTTCCTGTACCTTTGAAAATGGTCTCCTTACAGTATAAGTTATCTGCATATAATAATGAAAAATCTAAACTTGCCGTTGTTCCGGTAAAGGCAATGCAAAGACTTATGAGCCTTCACAGGAAAGGACCGTTTTCTTTCTTCTGTGCTGTGTAGCATCTTGTGCTATGTAACAACTTGTTCAGTGGGCATCTGGTCCCTATTGTAGCTCTCAGATACCAACAGCACAATTAAAACTCCACAGGAATTAAATTAATTCCTGATAAATTACATATTGTTGCTGTATTACTAAATCTAAAAGAATAATTTCATGCTTTCAGCCTGCATCCAAAGATATTTTTCCTTGTATGTTTTTTTTCCCTGATCTTTGGGATCTGCAGAAGTTCCTAGCACTTTGTGACTAATAAGGGGAACCTGATGGTGAAGAGAAACCTGTTGTATTAAGCAGCTCCAAGCCTGCTGAAGACCTTGGACTTCAGGAAGTAGGTAGGTAAAAGTAAGAGATCCTTACAAGCTTTCCACTTTGAGGAGCCCCTCCAAGTGCTGCACAGAACCTGACTCATGACTGAGCCTGGTCTGAAAACCCTTCTCCAGATTGTCCAAATCCCAGCTGCGGTCACTGTGGGGTCTGATGCATTGCAGCAGACCAGTGTGACTCAGCTTAGAGATATCTGGAATCTGCAAGCCTAGATTGGATTTACTGTCACTAGGAGAGCAAAATTTGTTGGGAACAGTTTTGTCATTCATACTGGGAGGTGATGAAATCGTTGCCTGCTGGAGCAGATAATCATCATCTTATACAGCCAAACCCAGGCTGGGACAGTGGAGTCATAAATGGTGTTATGCACACAGTCATCACCGAATCACTTTCTTTTTTTTCACAGAGACTCTCATAAAACTCTACTCTCGTCTTTCTTCTTTCAGAAGAAAATAATTATTCCTCTAGCTCCAATTTATGGGAGTAACGTCACTAATTTTGGTGAGATTCTTCATATGAGAAAGCACTCTGGACCTGATCCCTTAGAGAAATAGGTTAGGAGTACATGTAGGAATGAGATACCTGGTTTTCAGAAAATGCTTTTGTTTTCTTCCTCCTGCCAGATATGACAGAGGATGCAAGGGTCAATATTCCCCAAGAACATTTACATAACTTCTTCAAAAACAATAAAATGATGAAACCCAAAATCTGCAAATTGTGGTGATTTGTAGTGCTTTGATTTATAGCCCTGTTGGGTTTGGAGTGAATGATTTCTACAGAGACCAGTCCCTCTAATCGGAATTTTACAAGAAACGGATGTGCTAAAAGAAACAGAAAGCTAACAGGGCTTCTGGTTACATTTTCAGCCTGATTTATAGAGCTGTAAAACTCTCTGTATCAGGGAGCTGACACCAATTTCTAGAAAGCTGTGAACATTTGTTTCCATCTGAATTTCCTGCAGGGCTCCTAGGCCCACTTCGCTCACAAACGACCCCAGTGAAATCCGTGTCAGGTGTCAGAGAGTGTGGGACACTGGTGGCACAAGCGAGCTGGCAGCGAAGGAGAACCAGTTGTGTAGCTAGTCCTGGGAATGTCTGTTTTGGGGACAGAAGTACTTTTAAGGAATCAGGAAAGGAAAGGGAGCTGAGGTGAGGGCAGGCATTACCAGGGCTGAAATGGCTAAGGGAGGTCTTATCTGGCACGGCAAGGGATGCTGTAGAACTGAGCAGTCCCTGTTTGAGGGCAAGCAGGTGCAGGAGGCAGATGGCCAAGCCTGGAGCTGCAGCAGCCATGCCACTACAGCACCAACTTGCATCCTGATACATGCAAATGCCACCTGCACGTGGATGCATTCAGACAGCAGAAGAGCAAGGCTGTGAGAAGAGGAAGAACTGGAGAGAAAATGGGCAACAAGCCAGGGACAGGAGGTGCATTCTAGTCAAGGCTGCAGCCTTGGTTAGTGCCCACGACACAGCACAGGCATGTGGTAAGACTGGTCAGACAGGCAGGGAAGTGCCATCAGCAGGCAAGGGGTGGCAGGAGAAGTGCCATAGCTGCTCTCCTCTGGAAATCTCACCAGAGCTGGGCTGCAGAAGGGAATATGCACTTACAGATGGTGCCCATGGCCATTTACGACAGCAAAATTCCCCAAGGAGAACCAAACCAAACCAGCACATCCACCCAGCCAAGTGCAATGCCCAAGATGAAGAAGAGACAGTGGTGAGGAGCAAGATACGGCATGGGCCAGGACAAGGATCAGGAGAGGAGAGATGCGAGTGAACTCTCAGGTCAGTGGTGGGTGGATCACCGTGAAATGTCCTCTGGACTTGGGCTGTGATTCACAGTAAAATATCCACCTCCCTCTGTGAGGATGCTAAACTATTTGACCCACAGCAGGGAAAAGCTCCACAGCTTGGATATTTCCAGTTCTGCTCCTTCTGATAGCTAGAAGTGTGTAGAAATGTTTGGCTTGCAATTTTATGCCTGAAGGGAAGATGGTATAGGGGTTCAAACAAAATGATCTGAGGTCTCTTTTGAAAAGGCAAGCTGTTCCCTTCCAGAAAACAAATTACATGTTACTCACAGGTTTTTACAGGTGCTTAAACTAGTATTCCATCCATAGAGAGTTACAGAAGATTTTACTGAAAAGGAAAATAGAAAACTACTTTAAACCAGCACTTTTAAGCCTAGTGGACCTTCAGATCCAAGGTCCTGATCATTCTTTGTTCTAAGGCCCTCTACACTGAAGGGCACTTAGCAGGGTGCCCAGCTGGCAAAGGTTTGGGAATCAAAGTCTGAGGTATTTGTGTAGGCTAACAAGCAGCATAAAATGGTAGCTTCTGCTGACATAGCATTTAAGAAAATATTCTTACCTTGTTATGCTGTTTAAAGAAACCCTACCAAGTTTACTGTATAAAACTATTAAGTATTAAATACATTGTTTTATAAAATGATTTAGTAGTATGTCTGAGTTATTTTGGTTTTAGAGTATCAAATCAAAAAAACAGATATTAATTAATAAACCAAGAAGCATTTTATTGCACTAAGTGCAGCTCCAAAGTTTATTCACACTTTCCAAGGATTTACTTCCTTTATCTAAAAAAAATGTATAGGCGTCTTAAATTAATTATAAAGATCAATCTTATATGGAGGAGCCCTGATCCAGCAAACACATATGCTTGTGAGTAATTTAACTGCATGAGTAACTTCATATAATTCAGTGGGTGAGAGAGAAGCTGTGATCTGTGGAGCTCCTAGTGTGGGTAAAGTTATTCATGGGCACAACTGTTTGCAGGACTGGAGCCAAGTATAACACATATACAAATTCCCATCTAGAAGAAAAGGCAAATGAATACATAGTAAAAAGCAATTACATGCTATTGAATGTTCTAACAACTATATATTCTACGATAAGTGCATGGACACAATTATGGGTTCAAAGACATTAAGGACCTACTCATAATTGATGGATAATAAATGGAGAGGTGGAATGAAATGGAGAAGTGAAAGGAACACAGTGTAACTCTCTTCACGTCTGAGCTTCTCTCTAGTTTATGTGTTTCGTAGATACCATAAGTACACACAGGAAATATGCAAACAAAAAAAAAAGGGGGTTGCACTCAACTACCATCTTTGGACACTGAATGAAGGTGTTGTCCAAAGAGGACTTTTTTTTGGTCTCTCCATATGTTTTAGAGCACCTAAGGCAGATGCTTTACAGATGCTCAGTGTGGTCTGTAAGTCAGAAGTAGGCATCTCTAAAGATTAAAAAAGCCTACCGCCACCCTCAGGACCCTGACACAGAAATTCCCTGCGCATTTTCTCTCAGGTAACCGCTAGCCAGAACATTAAAGCAGAGCCAGGTTTCTCCTGCTCCTTGTTCACCCTGAGAAACCCTTGGCTGTGCCCTGTGTGCTGCAGAGGCACATGGCTCCCACGGGAGAAGGGGGCAATGCTTCAGGCTCCAGAGGGGGAAGAGGATGGTATCACATGCCCTGAGAGGTGGCTGTGTTGGCTTTGAACTCTTGGTGGAGGGGAACCCTGCTTGCTCTCAGCTAGGGCTGCTGTGTTCTGTTCCAGCTGTAAATTTTTAAGAGAGTGATGCTGACTGACCTGCCTGATGTGGAATTCATAATTTCCTAGCAATGGAGTGCAGGTTGAGTGCCTTCACATCCTCACTATGAGCTGAGCTTCCTTGGGAGAGTGTCACGTAGCTGCTGAGTTTCTGGCTGTTAGGAGGTGGTGTTATGCCTTCAGGAAGCTGTGTATTCCAACACAGGAGCACCAACTGCTTCTAGATAGCAGAAAGCATGTGAAATTGCTCTCCAAGATGTAGGCACCTGGAGTTTACCTGTGCTCCAGGACAAGCAGAATCCAAGTGGCCATCAGCTCTCCCACAAAGCCAAAACCCTACAACTGGGAGAGACTGGATAATTTCCTTTTTGGCCTGTCCTCCTCATTAAAATGTGTGTGAATACCTTCAGTTCCCCTGGGCCTGGCTGGGGAAGCATTAAACACTCTGCAAGTTCTCCTTATGAATTGCCAGTAAAATAGATGGTTTGCAAATGTTTATGTTCCTGCACTTATTTTGCCCCTATGAAATAAATGCTGCTGCCAACCACAATACAATGCACCCAGTGTCTTCTGCAGTGTTCTTGCTGCTCTTCACTGTAAAATGCATCTTTAGGGGTGTGTTTCTACCTGTCCACCTCCCTGCCCCCAGCTGAATTTTGGCAATCCCTACACGGAAGAGGTTGTGTTTGCTCTGTTTACACACTAGACATTCACTTCAGTTCCACTGCATGCTAACTGCCTAATTTTCCTTTGCGTTGGTTTTTTCCATTCTTATTTCTCTGAGCTTGCTCTCCTCTCCGGCTGAGCTTGGCTGTCTTACACCCTGCACATCTCCTGAAAGTACTTCCACTCTGGATGCTGCTGCAGTATGGTAGGAATACTATAAAATAAGCAGTTATTTTGCCAGCCTTTCTTCCTGGTGCATGCTCGGGATGCACACAGCTGATGACTGGGTCTTTTGTTCAGATATATAATATCTAAAGTGTACAAATGCTTCCTTTCTGTTTGCACGGGAGGAAAAGAACACAAACGAGCCTTAATGAGCCCTTCTTTTTCATTTGCAATCAGAATTTAAAATAAAAGATCCTCTTCATATCAACACAGAGTTTTGTGATGGGGCAAGTGCCACTGTTTCCTTGGTGGCATTGTCACCTTAGAGTCTGCTACGACTTTCTAACCACTTCTCCCTTGCCACACCCATTTTGCCAGTGCAACTATCAGCTCTAAATCTCATCACGCAACTGATGCAGGCTTAAAAATGCCGTGAAATATTTTGTGACACATAGCCAAGGGGAATGGGGCAATGGGCAATAGAAGAAATAGGGAATAGGGATAATGAGGAACAGATAAGCTAGTACCACCTCTGAAAGTCTCAAAATGTGAAGCCACATCTTCAGGCACAATGCAATCACTTCACAGGTTAATCGGGTGCTCGTTACAGGCCTGAACGTGCACATACCTGAATAATCAGTGGTGCTGCTGCCATTGAGTTTATATTCAGGCTAAACACTCACACAGGATGCAGGAAGTTTCATCTGAAGGGAACCGCCAGTAAAAGTAAGGGTTAATCATACCTGCAACAGAGAAAAGCTTTCTCCTGGATCATCCGAAATAGTGCTCCTTCTGGGTTTTTCCCCCCTTTACGAAAGAATTGCTTTACTGTTTTTTGAATGTGAGCTAACTTTGCTTATCAGTACCCAAAAAGCAAGCCCCTGCAGGGTCCCCGCTGACAAATGCTGCAAGGCAGTCGTGTCCTTTCCTCTGCTCTGAATGCAGTAATTAGAGAGACTCAATTTTCCAGTAGTGCTTGACAGCCTACATCAAAAGGCACAGAAACTGTTTCTGGACATTGAAAAGATAAAATTCTAATACTAACTGATGCCTCCTTCAGTTTTTATTGCAGTTCAATGTAAACAGATGCTGCTGGTTTTGAAAGCATATGTTCGGATCTGTCAAAGTGTATGTATGGCAGCGGTGATATCTGCTGTAGCAAAGGCTGGTGTTTGCCATCATGTGCACATACTCGATTCAATCACCTCCATGGCATCAGCTCTGTGTGTGTGCTTACACGTCCACAGATGTCTGTCTCTGCATGTGCACACATACAAACACAAACACATGCACACGAATTAAATGGAAACTGTAACCCAATTTTAACCAGGGGTTTAAATTAATCGTAATACATACACACACTTACAAACATCGGGCTATATTTAACTTTCACATAAGCAGTGTAGAACTATTATCTTCTGAGGAGTTCTGCAATGCATGAGTCAGCCCCAAAGCCTCTTAGTTAGCCCGTGGAAAGATGCCACTGACTTTATTGGCTTTGGATCAGTCTGAAACCAATGGTTAATTGTCTCATATAAAAAAACTTTCCCTTCCAGCAAACTTAAGATAAACTTAGATTCTAATTCCAACAAGTCTATAATTTTTTCCAAACAAATTCCTTATGGAATGGAAATGCTCATTCTTGTTCTGGGTATTTTTCAATGTTTTCGTGTTTCTTTGTTTTGAAAATTGATTCAGTCATGTTAAACATTATGCAAGCTTGAAAAAGATCACAGTCTCCAACTATGCAAAGAGAAATTCTCATGCATACATAGCTCAGAAATAAATGTCATTAGAAACTTCAAACTTGGCTAGTATTAAAGCCATCTTTGAGGAAGGAGCAAAAAAATCACATTTGGAGAAATTCAGTCTGGTGCTTTAGAGAGTAAGAATAATTTAGGATTACATGTCCATCTCAGGTTTCTCAATTTATTATATGCCCTGTACAAGTTTCTATTTGCTTTCCAGGTTTTTTGAGACGGATTTGAGTACATACTTGAAATATGCAATTATTTAGAGGGAAAATTAACATGCCTGCACGTTCTTCTTGAATTAAAGGGAGAACTGTCTGAAGATCTACGTTTGAACTCTGAGCTATTAAGGCCATAAAGTTGATCCTAATTCAGGTATCATAGCTGACAGAAATGTAGTTAAAGTCATGCCATTTTTAAGAAACTACTCTTGAAGAATCTTTTGACTGCCAGTCCTCCTTTGAGTAATCTCTGAATTAAAAATCTGAGTTAGAAACTCATGACTAAGATTTCTGAATGTGGATTTTCTACACACAGTTAATACTTAAGCTGTCCTTAAAAAGAATGTGGCTGTGCTAATCACTAAAAAAGTTCACATTTGGATTATTATTTATATTGTTATCATTGGTATCTGATATAATCACTGTTGTGGATACATTGTGCTGCTTCCTGGCACTACAGGCTCTCCGCTGATGGGCATCTCACAGGGTACTCGAGTTTGGATTCCCTGAGAAGAGGCAATAGAGAACATTTCTGTTCAATAACATACAGTCTCCATATTCAGGTGGGTGCCTACAGTCTTAATTCGTGGCAATTAATGTTTGAAGTGCTAAATTGTTTTGAAAACCACTGAATCCTGTTTCTCTCTGTGTCTATTCCAGTCCCACGCCATATGTATTGTGTTTTGCAACCCAGTATTTTTTTTTATAAATAGAATTTAGTGTGTATTGTTTATGTAGCCTCCTACCGAAAGAGAAGATTGACAATGTCACAGAAGGAAAAATCTTTGGTCAGACTGACAACATCTACGACATCCCACTGTCTCTTCTTGTGGTATACCACAGACTCGGTTTTCACAGTAAGTCCAAAGCTCATTATGAGGTTTAGAAAAGGATTTATGGCTTTTAGTGAGTACAGTGTGAGGAGCAGATGCTCCCCAGGACTAATGCACACAAGCTTGCCATAATGCGAGGGCAAGTCTCAGAGCCTCCACTCCCTTGTTGATGTAAATGGAAACAGGGCCATTGGCTTACATCGAAATGCAATGTAATGAAAGTCAATCACCCCTTGAGTTTTAAAGCATCCTTACTTCGGTATTTGTGTTAGCTGATATTTGCATAATAATGCCCAATGCACACAAAACATTGCATCAAAAGAAAGTTGCTCCTTCCCTCCGGCCTGTCTTATGGAAATAATTCTCTTTTCCTCCATTCCTGAGAGCTTCCCCGAACCACTCGCAATCGTCCAGCTAACATATTTTTGCCATCCTTTGCTACCAGATCTCTTTCCCTCATTCTGCCACTTCCTTTCTCTCTAACATGCAAACGGAGCCTGAATTATAGCAAAACCTCTAAATACTGTCTCACCTGAGTGCTCTTTCTCTTTCTACCCTTACATTGGGCAGCAACAGTGGTGGTCAGAAGGTTTTGAATGTGTTTGTCGTTATAAGGTACCTCTTTCTCCAATATATATCATGTGGACACCCTGCCCTGCCTGTTACAGTGTGCCCGATACAAAATCCAACAAAAGCATTGCTCAATTAGGCTGAAATGAACATTTAGTTTGGGCTGCATCTTTTTATGCCTGAGTGCCTGAACTTCAGGTCTGTCCGGCCCTAACCACTGTGACCCCACTGCCCCGTTGTCTGCCCCAGCTTCGATGAGAATGGACCAAAGACATAGAAACAATCTCAGATTTTAAACATTGCTCCTACAGAACTCTCTCCCCAAGGTTTGTCTCACAGCTCACTCGCAAGGCCTGTACTATTTTCGCGGGTAGCTTTAATGGCTGTGTGACAGACGCAAGAGATTTGTTTCTCTTCAGGCTAAGCAAGAAGAACTGCAGAGCGTTGTTCACACCGCCGTGGGAATCGGTTGTGGGCCGAGGGGACGCAGCCCGGGAGCAGCGCACGGGTGAGCCGGCTCCAGGCGCTCGGGCCCGGGAGGAGAGCGGCTCCGTGCGCAGGGGGATCCTCAGCCGCGCCACTTCCCCAGATGAAAAGGAGAGCTTTGCACGGGGGGTTTATTGCACATTCCTGGTCGCACGAGGGAGACTGGGTCCAGGTAGCTGCCTCCTCGCTTTCCCTTTAATCACTGCAGGGTGGGAACCGGATCCAGCCTGGAGGGATAAAAGATCTCTGAGATGAAGACGTACAATGGACAGAGTTAATGTCGATCGGTTTACTGCTGTAAGCAAATCACTACCACATCTCTCTGTGCAGCATGTTACAATTTACAACTCGTAGTTAAATGAGTCAGAGCTGTTGCTTCTGGTTCTGCCTCCAGCTTCTCCTGCCACAGAGCTGGACAGACAATGGGTCCGTGTTGCAGAAGGGGCCTCGGGCCAGCCCCAAGGAGCTGTGTTGCAATGCCCATTATCGCAATGCCTCATTTTTAGGCTCCCTGCTGTGGAACAGATTGCTCAGGCCAGGGACAGACACCACTGTGCTTCACATAAGGTGTGGAGAGAGTTAGAAGCTAATAAAAGAAAATTTCAGAGGTCCACATACTCCTTAGGTTAGAATATATATATATTCTACTATAGATACATATGGATAGATATAGATAGATATATTAGATATAGATAGATATAGCTATAGAAAGTTAGAGAGATAGAGAGATAGATAGATATAGATGATACAGATATAGATACATAGTGGGGGCCAGCACTATGAAAGGCAAGAAGAAGGTGTCTCTGCCACAGACTCCCTCACAGTTCAGTGTAGGAGTCACATCAGCCTGCTTTTTGTGAAGAACTAGAGAGTGAGTGAACTACCTCACTGCATCCAGCAGCTCATTGGGTACAGCATGTTATATTCCAAGCAGTGGGAGACTTACTCACCAGTCACCACTCTGCCGGATTTAATTTGGACGGCCCCATGACTGCTCTGAGGAGTGTCCTGGTCTTAAGACTGCTTATGCAGCTGCTTTTTCTTGCTTTCTCTGGCCACCTCAGTGTCTAATATAAAATCAAATGTATCGTTAGAAGAGATGAAGAGTAATTACCTCAGAGTCTCTAGTAAGCTGGTGACTGGTATTTTCACTTTGCATACAGAATACCTGAGTTCAGCTGTTTACCTAAATTCAGACAGTACCAAGGAGTTAGTGCCAAGCATCTCACTTCCTCCTGAAGGTGTCCAGACAGTTTGTTCAACAGACTTTTCACTTCCCAGATTTTTAGGAGGAAAGTCTGATGTGACTCAGGAGACTCATACAAAATGATGAGCCTGGATTTAAGCTTATGAGCACTACAGAGAAGTACTCACCCCCTTCCCTTCCCCTGGCCTTTACAACGGGTAAGTTAGGCAGCTTCCCTGTTTTGCCTCTGATTTCTTAAGGTTCTGTTCTCAGGCACAATCCTGAGCAGCAGGAGGCTGCTGCTGCGCCTAACTCACATGCTGAATTTAGCCTGCCCTAACTTTGGAAAGCAAGCTTTCAAGCTCTGAATTCTCTTGAGCACTACGGAAAACGTTCGTAAAGTATTCAACGGGGCACCGATTCGTGTTTCAAGTGAAAGAGCAAATTCAGAAAGAAACCCCAAAACCACGAGAAATTCAGAGCAGAAGAAAAATGTACGGTTTAACCAACGATTTGCACAGCAGGCTTGTCCGATAGTCACCTTCTCTGTAGCTAAAATTGAAAGAGAGCCTTCCCTTGCTTTTTAAGCTCTCAGCCCTCGCTGTGTGCCACTCTGCCCCTCTGCCGCAGCCGGAGCCGGGCGCGATCCCGGGGCGTTCCCAGCCTGGGCTCTCGAGCTTGCACGGAGCCGGTGCCGGGAAGATGCGCCCGGGGGCTGCCCCTGTGTGCGGGTAACGGAGCCGTTCCCTTCCTTTGTGGGAATAAAAGTAGAAAAATGGCTTCTCTTTTATTTTGTATGTGTTTCTGCGCTTGTTTGCTTCCTCTCCGTGCTCTGGTTACTGTGAGCTGTATTTCCTACGCTCCGTGGAAAGCGTCGCACCAAGGCGCTATCGCTTTCCCACGGCAGAGTCAGCCTCGGCTGGGAGTCCGTGGTGGGACGTGGATGTGCTCGGGGCCCCTCTGCTTTCTCTCGTCTGTCTGCCGAGGCTCTCTAGGAGAGCGGGTGGAGATATGCATGGAGGGGAGGGGGGGTACCGGCGTGACTGGGGAGGGGTGGCGGGGGAGAGGGGAGTTATTAGGAAACTTTGCTTTGGCTACTCTCTATCCTTGGGGCTGCGTGGCGCCAGCACCCTCAAGTTGAAAGGAAAACAGCCATTCTCACTTCCAACTGCCCACTGAGATCCTTAAGGCGACAAAGACACAAAAGTGAGTTTTATTTGCTGGTAAGCCAGAGGCAAGAAAAAAGAAAAGCCAATTCCCCCTTAAAAAGAGCCGACAAATCCTTTTTGCTCTTTTGTGTGAGCTTTTCCTATTCACATGGAGCGTTCATCCGTGTGATTCCCAACTTATTGTCATTACTTAGTTATTAATTGTTCTCATCTGGGTTTAATTGAGCAACCAAGGACTTTAGCCCAAGGGTCAGGGGGAAAACTTAAAGCAAAGACATGTTCAATAGGAATCCTGCGCTTCGAATATCCATCCCGGGTAAACATAATGTAAAAAAAAAAAAGAAAAAAAAAAAGAAAAAACAACAACAAAAAACCAACAGGGACAAAGCGGAGAGATGAAAGGGTCCCGCTTTGCCCGGAGCCCCGCTCCGCAGCGCCCAAAGGTGCCGGCAAAGGGGAGCGGTGCTTGCGGGGAGCCAGCTCAAGGCAGTCCTCACTTTTTAAAATCTCTCTCGGATTTTAAGGGCATCCTTACAGGATAAACCCGGCCTCCTGCGCGATTAGATCTCCCCAAACCCGCGGTCTAATCACACAGAGGCCAAGTTAGAGAGAGAGATAAGCTGAAGATATCCAGCCTTTTTCTGCCAGAGACACAACGTGGGAAAAAGCCGGCACAGAGCTTTCCCGCTCCGGCGCGGCGTTGGGCGCTGGGGTCAGGATCACAGACACCGTCATTTGCACAGAGAAAAGAAATGATCGGAAAAGAAAGCCAAAGGGGTTGGGAAAAAAAAGCACAGAAAAAAAAAGAAAAAAAAATGACCCAAAAAAACCCCCCAAACAACCACAAAAGCCCCAGACTCACCCCAGCTCAAAAATGACTGGGCAGCCAGAGCAGAGCGAGAGATGAGAAGGGGGATTAGAGCAGCGAGCTCTGGAGAAAGTGAGTGTGCTCAGGTATGTTGTTTCGCTGAGTTATTGAAAGCATCATTGATATTTAGGAGATGATAAAAGTCCCGCCTCGCCCCCAGCTACAGTCTCGCTGGAGCCACAGTGCCTGCAGAAGATTGCCGAGCCTCATTACAGCAATTATTTTCCTTCTAACTTTGCTTCAACCTTAACGTTTTAAATTGCTGGAAATGAAAGCAGCGGGGTGGGGGTTGGGGGGAAAGACAGAAAGAAAAATACAGAGTCCCAATTTCTCAGCCGCTATTCCTCGAGCACAAAGATAAAGCAAGAAATTGGAAAAAAGGAAAAGAAAAAAGGAGGAACCCAACGCTCTCCCTTACCCGAGGGATTCGCCAAACCAAACCGGGTGGAGCGGCGCACTGAGGGGGCTCAGGGCGCAGCCGGCGGGGAACGCGGCGAGGCGGCGGCGCCGGTGCCGGCGGGATCGGCAGGCGCGGAGCCGGGGCTGCGTGTCCGCCGACCTCCACCGCAGGGTCCTCGGCCGTCGCCAGCGGTTTCCTCGGGGCTGTGGTCGCCCGGGACGTGTTCCCAGCAGAGGCAGCCGCTGAGAGCGGCGGGGCGCTCGAAGGCCCGAGGACGGGCAGGAGCCGGCGCCGAGCGGTCCCGACCGTCAGTCCCGCGGGCTCCACCGGCCGCCAGGACCGCTCTCGTGCCCGACACCATCGTCCCCAACCCCTCCGCCGACCCTGCATCGCCCTTAGCGTGCTTTATCCCCTTCTTCAGCACCAGCCGAACCGCGACAGCCCCTTCTCCTCCCCACCGCCCCCAAGCCCGGGGCTCCGTTCNGCCTGGCAAAAGGAGCTCTGGGGAAAGCCCTGGATCTCACGCTAGGGCTGGTACTGAGATGTGGGGCATGTCACACCCCCCCGCTCTTCACAGCCATCGGGGCTGCGGCCAGGACCCTCCCAGACACAGGGACCTGGAAGGGAGAGGAGCAACTTTTCCTCTTTCCTAGGGGTAAGGAAACACGGCCGATCCCGGAGCCGCTGGGGGAAGCAGCAGCGATCGTATGCACCTTCAGGGCAGGGATGCGGTGGGAACTGCTGGCAAGGAGCAGTGGGGGGAAAGGAGGAAACCTCAAACAGCTGTGAGGACAGGAAAGCTCCGGGATCCATAGAAAATTGAAAACTCAGCTGCTGTCTCGCCACCCAAGGCTGAAGTCTCCCGGAGAAGAGGGAAAACAGCTAGTTTAGCCAGTCCCTCTCTCATCCCCCAAATTCAGTCCCTTCTTCTGTCACCCTCGAGAGGGCAAAGAGCAAGCAAACAAACTGCATCAAACAGTAGCTTAAAATTAATTTATTTAACAAATATAGCTATAATATAAATGATAATAAAATTTCAAATATACAGTATATTACATAGTACACAGAGCCCCTTCCAAAGGAGCTGGTGGAGGAACAAAGACAGGTAACAGACAGCGCTGTTACACAGGAACGGGAAAGGCTGTTTTACACTTCTGCCTCTTGACCTCGCCTTGCAAAAAGTAAGAGAAACATCCTGTCTTTCAGTCCCCTTTTTCCATTTCTCTTCCACAGTTCCTTCCCCCATGGCAGGGGGCTCTCTGCAGGCTGTTAGCTAGACCCAGGGAAGCAGGGCATGGTCAGCCCATCAGCACCCTGTGCCAGGAAGAAGCTGGGGCGATGCCTCAGGTTTCTGCCAGCTCCCCAGGACTCTGAGGAGATCAGAACAGTGCTGGGGTAGGGGCTCAGCATCACAGGGGAAGCAGAGAGGTCAAGCAGAGCCAGAATGGAGAAGTCTCTGCCATAGGGTCCATGGGGAAGTCCACAGAGAAGAGCCGGAGGAGCAGAGAGGGAATGTGTGTGGAGCCAGGGGGAACAGACAGGCAGCAATGCTGGGCTGGGCTCGGCTCAGGCTCTATGTGAGGTGGTACATGCTGTATCCCACATGTGCTGTGTACAGTCCCACAGGAGCCACGGGCAGCCCTGCCCGCTGAAAAGGGCTGGAGGCGCCGTACAGGGAAGCGCCGGCCACGGCCGGGCCGCCCAGTGGGAAGGAGATGCCGAAAGCAGCAGGCGGGAGCATGGGCTTGGCTGCCATCTTCAGCTTCTCCAGCTCGGCCTCCTGGAGCCTCTTGGCCTTGGCGCGGCGGTTCTGGAACCAGATCTTCACCTGGGTCTCGGTGAGGCTGAGCGAGCTGGAGAACTCCGCCCGCTCGGCGATGGACAGGTACTGCTTCTGCCGAAACTTCCTCTCGAGGGCCAGCAGCTGCGCCGTGGTGAAGGGCGTCCGGGGCTTCCTGTTGGTCTTGTGCTTGCGCAGGGTGCAGGCTGGGGGGCTCAGCCGCCCTGTGCCCGGGAGCAGCCGGGGGAGAGGGGGAAGGAGAGACACCTTGGTTAGCAGTGCCCAAAGCCCCACAGCCTGCAGAGCCCCCACCCTACCACAGCTGAGGCGGAGAAAGGGGGAATAGGGTCCCACTTAAAGCAAAGTGCCCCAAAACGACCAGGGTTGCCTGGGGCACACTTAAAATTGCCGTCTCCCACTTCAAAAAAAGCGGTGCTTCGTATCAGGAAGCTCTGACTCCATTGAGAAAAACCCGACAAAGGGCAGGAATCAGGCACCCACACACCCTGCACCTCCTGCCTTCACGGCTACCCCAGTTCATGAAGGGAATGACCCTCCAAAAAGAAGAAAAAAAGTCCTGTCCTTTTTATTGGATTACGGGAAAAAAAAATAAACAAAACTGGCTGGTTTCTCAGTTTCACACCCTCTTCATTAGGCCCCTGGGAACCGGATTAAGCATGTAATTAATTGCGAGGTTTGAATTAACACTCATGCTCTATCTACCACTCTTCACCGGTCTACTCCTCTCCTCTTATTTAACATTTCTAAGGGTCTTCAGCATCCATCTGTCCCGGGTTTACTTAATAACAGCAAGTTTTACTTTGCAATTTAAGTAAATTAAACCGCTGCTTTACTCTACACAAGTCCTGTCGGGAAACCTGCCGATCTCCAAGGGAAGAGAAAACAACTCTGTTCGCAGCGTTGCTAAGGGCATCCCAAACGCTCTGGAGAGCCTCAGACCAAGGTCATCCCTTTCCACGGGATCCCGGGCAGGGAGAGAGCACGGCCAGGCCGAGGGCAGGCAGCCCATGCTGCCCAGACCCGGGCTCAGAGCAGCCACTGGAAATGATTAACGGGCTTCTCTGATCTCGGCTCTCACGCTGTTACTTGTATTAATTTAGATCACTCTGCATTAAAGCAGGAAAACATCACTGATTGTGGCTCCTCGGACTTTGGAGATGTACCACTAAGGACAGCAGCCGGTGGGGCTGAAGACCGCAAAGCTCCCGGTTCTAGGAAACCGGTCTGTGCGGATCCTTACAGAATTATTTGAGCCACTTTCTGAGAAAACCTCAGCAGTATTGAGTCAAGATTTGCGTAGTTAGTTTGAGCCCCTGGTTAAATTAACAGGCTAGCCGTGTTGCTTTTTGTTTTCCCTCCCGGTTAACATTTGGCACAAGATCTCACTCTGGCACGGCCGCCCTTCCTGTGCGTTCGCAGCCATCCTCCGGCTTCACACAGGCTCGAATCTGTTCGATTCTTCGGACGGGCCGAAGTGGCCCAGAAGAGTGCGAACCGCAAGGAAAAATATACCAGGAGAGGCAGGCAGGGCGAAAGCGACAGGAAACCCCCGGACACCCGCGCAGCCTTGCCCTCGGTCCGCCCGGCCCCACGGGAAGGTCGCAGCCAGCCCTGAGAGCTCCCATCCCGCCCGCTCCCGGACCATTACTTACTCGGGGGAGGCGGCGAGAACCGCGGGGTTTGCATCCAGGGGCTCCGCTCCGGCTTCTCGGGGCTTTCCGCCTTGACGAGCGTGTCTTCGGGCAGCTTGACCAGCCCCCCGACGGAGAAGTGCCCGCCGAGGGGCAGCGGGGAAGGCGGCCCCCCCGCCGACAGCGCGCCCAGGCGGCGACTGACGCTGGCGCGGGCGGCCGCCCCAGCGCCCGGCGAGGGCCCGGCGCCCTCGGGTCCGTCCCTGCCTCCCGGCTTCCTGTGGTCGGCCATGAGCGCCTCCACGCTGAACGGCAGGAGGGATGGGGAGACCTTGGGCTTGTCGCTTTCCTCCTCCCCGCCCATCGCCGCCGCGACGGGGAGCGCGCCACCGCCGGGACTGCTGAAGGCGGATGCGGGCAGCTCGTCGCTGCGGACCCCGGTGGGCGCGGCGGTCATATCCACAGCCGGGGCCATGCAGG
>VWZW01000877.1:133884-157622 GCA_013397115.1 Edolisoma coerulescens | reverse complement strand
CCCCTGGCACCACGTGCTGTCCCCTCTGTGCAGGATCCTGGATTTCCGGAGGGTGCCGCCCACAGTGGGGAGGTTGATCAATGTCACCAAGGAGATCCTGGAGGTCACCAAGAACGAGGTCCTGCAGAGCGTCTTCTTCGTGTCACCAGGTGGGCGAGGGCTTGGCTTGGGATGAGGCATTGCTGTCCCATCTTTAAGGTCCCTTTACGCCTAACCCAGACCTGTGGTGTTCCATGGTGGGAGGAAGGGCAGGGGCTGCAGGAAAAGGGGCTGCAGGGCTCGTGCTGGAGTGCAGAAATGAAATTCTTGGGTGAAACATGCACAAAGACACGGTTACAGCAGAGGGTCTCTCTCCCAAGCTCCAGCTGGAATCACCTGCAAGATCCACTCATTTGGCCTTTTTTCTTAACCTTTCCCTCAGCACAGGACCCAAATCCATGATTTGGCAGGTTGACATCCATGACATGGCTGTTCTTTGGGTTTTACCTCATTTTTCCTTGGGTTCCCCAGAGTGTTTCCAAGAAACAGCCATCAAATGGGGGTTTTAAATCGCTCTGCACTCATTGGCAGCTCCTTGGCACTCTTCACCCTCTTCCCCCTCACTTTACTGCCCCTGCCACAAGAAACAGTCCCTGTCCCGTGGTGGGGAAGAGCTCAGCCCAGGCCACCCTGCATCCTCCTGGAGATCACAGCCCCTTTTCCCTCTTCTCTGCTCTCCTCCCAGCCAGCAACGTCTGCTTCTTCGCCAAGTGCCCGTACCTGTGCAAGACGGAGTACGCCGTGTGTGGGAACCCCCACCTCCTGGAGGGCTCCCTCTCCGCCTTCCTGCCCTCCCTCAACCTGGCCCCACGGCTCTCCATCCCCAACCCATGGATCCGCTCCTACTCGTTCGACGGGAAAGAGGAGTAAGTGGGTAAATGATGCTGCTTCCCATATCCGCACTGCAGGGCACGGACAGACCTGCAGAAACAGCCCAGGCAGAGGAAGGCCGAGGCTCAGGGTGCCCATAATTAGTGTAATAATTAGTGTAATGACCCTCAAAGCCTGGGCATTGGCTGCGTTTGAATTCCAGTCTCCTGCAGGCACAAGGGGAGATTTATTTCCTCCTCCTCTGCATCTTCACATGGAAGATGGGTTTGGGGGAATATTTGGGACACAGCAGCAGCAGCTGAGGGCATCTCCCCTTCTCCATCTCCTGCAGGTGGGAAGTGAATCCTCTCTACTGCAACACGGTGAGGGAGATCTACCCCTACAGCAACAGCAACCGGCTGCTCAACATCGTGGACATGGCCATATTCGACTTCCTAATAGGTGATGATGGAGGGGGAANCATGCAGACCTGAAAGAAAGTGTGGGATAGTTTAGAAAATTCCCTGCAAGGGAAACTCTGTCCTCTGTGTGCCCTTCACAGGGAACATGGACCGGCACCACTACGAGATGTTCACCAAGTTTGGGGACGATGGCTTCCTCCTGCACCTGGACAACGCCAGAGGGTGAGGCAGCGGGAGGGAGGAGGGAGGGAAGGGGGAAGGAGGAGGGCCCCACTGAACTCTGCTTCACCCCCCAGGTTTGGGCGGCATTCCCACGATGAAATCTCCATCCTGGCTCCGCTCTCCCAGTGCTGCATGTAAGTCCCAGCTCCACCTTCCCTCCTTCCCAGGAATGTCGGTGTTCCCGCTGTCACTGGGAAGTCCCCCAGGCCTGGCTCCATCCAGCAGCTCGAGGAGGACCCTGCTAATCCCAGCCAAGGGCAGGCTGGATGCTGGAGCATGGGAATCACAGGTGGAAAAGCATTCACTGACAGAGCAGGAGGCACTGTCCATTGGATCAAACCCTTCCAGAAAGTTCTAACAGCCTTTCCCAGCCCGTCAACATGAGGTGCTATCAGGAAGCACAAATCTCCATCCAAAATCCTGGTGGAACTTTGATGCACTTAATCAAGTTTCCTCTTCTCATGGCATGAAGGAGAAGCTCATAAATTTAACCCTATGTTCCCCCCTCATTAATTCACATGGATCAGCAGCTGAAACGTAAATTTAAGAGGCAGAAGCAGCTGCTCGTCCCTGGAGTTTCTCTTCAGGAGACGTGTAGCCCTTCTTGCTGTGCCTGCTCCTTGTCCTCCTCGGGGTGGTAACTGCACTCTCCCCACACACCTTTAATTTTAAGAGCTGTTTTTTGCACTCAGCAAGTCTTTTCATTTCTAATTGCAGGCTCACAGGGAATCCTTCTCTTGAAATTTTGTGCAGTTTGAAATTAAGTCTGCCTCTTAATTTGACCTGCATACCGTAATATCCGCAGGTCACATCATTCCTGTTCTTCCAGACCCACCTCCCAGGAACCTCTCTTAATTTAATTCTTGTGAAAGGCAGTGGTAGGAGGACCTGAACACCATGTCATAAGCAAACTAGGGCCAGGAGCAGCATAAAAGCAACTCATGCAACCCTCATTTCCCACAAGAGCCGATCCACTTGGAGTGGGAGAGCATCTAAAACCACTTGGAAAGGAAGGGAAGAGGTTTTACTTGAGTAAGCACTCAGAGGCCACAAATTTCAGCCTGCCCTGACCAACAAGCTGGGCTCAGCCCACCGAGTCACCTCCTTGCTCCCACACCGAGCTGAGCCACGTGAGCAGGAAAGCTCCTCCAGCCACTCCAAGCGGGAGCGCTGGGAGCACAGGGATGCTGCAGGCAGCCTGCTTCCTTCCCTGTTAAACACCCATCTCCTTCCCAGCTGAGATCTGCTCCAAGTCTGGCTTCCAGCAGATTCGGGTCTGGATTTTTAGCTGCCTTTCACAGCTCCCAGCCCAGCCCCTGTCCCACAGGCTGAAGCCTGCAGGTCTCCTCTCCCAGCACAGCGAGTGGCACAAACACAGCCATGCCATGAGCTGGTCCTTTCCCTGAAAGCATCAAAACCCTCCTGGAGGCACAGCCAGGCCTGAAAACAGCCCCAGTGAGCCTGACGAAGCCCCTGGCCGGCTCGGGGTGAAAGGTGCAGCAGCTCAGCACAGCCACAGGGTCACAGAGGCAGCGCAGCGGGGCCGGGGCAGCGTTTCCATCTCAGCCCGCTCCGTGTTTGTTGTGTTGAGTGTTCCAGCACTCAATCAGCTGCTCCCCACGGGGTCAGACCAGCCCGTTCTCCACCTCCAAGCGCCGTCGCTGCTGGGACCAGAGCAAACACAGCTGGTGTTTACCCACAGCAGCTCCTGGGCCGGCCCTGCCTCCAAGGACAGCGCACAGATGCTCGTTCACATCTGCTCTGGGCACAGCTTGCCCTGGCAGCAGCAGCAGCAGCACCTCACAGCTGAGGTTTGAGGCTTCCTTGCCAGCCCTCACACTTGATCTATTGATTATTTTATTTTTTTCAGGAATATTAATGCAGGAAGGTGATGCCTGCCCCTGTGGCAGCAGCATCCTCCTTCCCTTGTGCTACACTGACCACAGACGCACACCTCGCTCAGCTGCTCCTGATTTAGGTCAGATATTAGGGAAAAATTTTCCTGGAATGGGTTGTAAAACATTGGCACAGGCTGCCCAGGGAAATCGTGGAGTCACCATCCCTGGAAGTGTTTAAAGGATGTGTGGATGTGGCACTTGAGGACATGGTTTGATGGTACTGGGACAGCAGTTGGGCTTGATGATCCTAAAGGCCTTTTCCAACCTTAGTGATTGTCCCCAGCACCCGGTACAGCCACAACCCTTTCCCAAACAGCACGAGGCCTGTTGGAGCTGCAGAGATCCAGATCAACTCTTCCAGTGGATGTCCTGGGTAAACAACAGCCATACAAACACCAGTTCTGGAGTTGGCTAAAATGGGTCTGACTACACCTTTTTTCACCTGAAAATTCTGGCTCGGCTAAATCCAAATGGTTCCATAAACATGGTCCACTTTGTTTCCAAGATTTAAAGGGCAGTAATTACAACCACTGATTCATTTCAGTATTATACATGCTGAAGTCAACACATTTGTGCTGAGGATTAAACAAATGATTTCGGAATACTTCATTGCCCAGAAGCATTCCAAGATTGCAGCTTTTATCCCATTTTCTGTCAAAGCAAATCATATTTGAATCTCAGTACCCCTTAAGGTGAAAAGTCACAGTTACATCAGTTCCAGGAAATATTCCCCCTTTTTGCTCAGAGTTTTGACAGAAGATATTTTCTCATTCATGCCTCTTCATTTACCTCCCCCTCTGCTCCCATCTCATAAATGTCATCCTTGGGGGATGGCACCACCCTGCAGGAACCTGGGGAACTGGGTCATCTCTGACTCACTCACTACTGAGAATTTCAGTCATGTTTTTCTCTCTGCTGACAGGAATTTGCAGTACAAATACTCTGGAAAAACAAAGGAAGAAATAGAGGTTTCTGCAAAAAATTTCACTACCCTCCAAAATTAAAATTAAAGAACTTTTGTTCCAAAGCTCTTTAAATTTCTTCACCCATCTCTGCCCTCCTGCTGCCAAGGGGCTCAGCTGCTCTTGCTGGGAGGCATTAAGTTGTTGATTTCTGTTTTTTCCAGAATAAAGAGGACGACGTGGCTGCGACTGCAGCTCTTGGCGGAGCCCGAGTACCGGCTCAGCGACGTGATGAGGGAATCCCTCCTGCAGGACCCCCTGGCCCCTGTGCTCACCGAGCCCCATCTCCTGGCCCTGGACAGACGGTTACAGCTCATCCTGGAAGCCGTGGGGAAGTGCATCGATGCCTTTGGAGAAGCCACGGTGGTGGCCAACGACGCGGCGCAGCCCCAGAGCCCTGCGGCGGACAGAGCGAAGCTGGGCACTTAAACAGAGCTCAGAGCCAGGGCAAACCCTGCAAGGCAAGTGGCAGCTTTAGGAACTGGTCATTCCCACCTACAAACACCTGCAGAGACTGAGAGGGGAAACTTCAGAAGATCAAGAATCACTCTGGGCTCCTCTGCTGGGGTTTAACCAGAGCTCCTGTGCTCGGCCAATGTGCTGGCATGGCTGCAGCAGATCTCTGCACCCCAACCACAGCCCGGGGGTGAAAAAGCTGTGATCTCCAGATCTGGAGGTGGCCATGCCCTTGGGAGGGTGGGGGAACACCTGAGTTCGGTTTGCTCAACCCCCACGGGGGCTTGGTCTTGCTAGAGAAGGACACGAACGCGACCCGAGGATGAGGGCTGAATAAAGAGATGCCAAGAGCACTTTCCTCTTAGTAAATCTTTGTTCTGCAATCAGGGGTGTGTATTTGAGAAAAGGGCAGCCCCTGCCAGTGGCATAAGGCAGGACATTGATCCAGCTTGGCCAGACCAAAGGGCACCTGCTCACTGTCAGGCCTGTGCTGCAGCAGTGTCACCCCACCCCGCATCGACCTGGGCACACCACACAAAGCCTCACAGGGCAGTGAAACCACTTCCCTTACCTGCCTGAGGAGCCAGTCTGGATATAGAACAGAGGCAGGTCTGTGTTGCCTTAGACCCCAAGGAAAAAAACCCAAATTAAAAAAAAAAAACAAAATCAAACCCCCTCTGAGACACACAACTGTATTTACAGTTCAAGAATCCACCCATTTCTGGGGAAAACATTTTGCCAGAGTAGGGGGAATCTATCTCAGGTCATCTCCTTGTTTCTTTTAAAATAATTTTCTTCTCATATCTTTTAAAATCATGTAGGTTGTCATAATTAGCTGGAAAATAGAAATGGAATCCCAGTCTCTTCCCCCTCTCCATGTCTCTGCATTTTGAGGAGATGCAACAGAAACTGGGGACCAAAAAAGTGTGGGGCGGGAGTTATCGTGGGTATTTCAGTTCCCACTTCACCCTTCACCTCCCAGCAACAAGGTTTAAGAATATCTGGATTAGTGAAGCTCTCTTTAATGGCTTTTTCCTTCAACTATTAGGAATTACTACACTGATCCTTTTGGCAGCCTGGGGAAAGCAGTTGAGAACTCTGTTGATAATTTATCATCCTTAAGGGGGAAAAAAAGCCAACAAAAAACCCCACACCATAACCAATAGACCAGAAACTCATTCTAAACTAACCTTTAAGTTAAACAAAACCCACCTACAGCACTGCAGACCTTCCAGAGGATCCCAAAATCCCTGCACAGAAGCTGTCAGGCAGCATTTTAACAGGATCCCAGCAGGCTGCTTCACCACCACCAGCTCATTTTCCCAGGGGCTGGAATTTTGCCCGACCTAAAGGGAGCTCAGTGACCCCAACAAGTGCCTGGATGATGCAAGGAAGGAACAAAGCTCGTCTGGCCCCAGCTCTTTCTCACAGGGGACTGTGCTGGTGCTTCATTTAACTCCACAACAATCTGACAAAGCACCTGTTCCCAAACTGCAAACGACAGGAGAGGCTGCAGTTCTCATTTGAGTGTGGCCCTACAGGTGCCCATTTGTGTGCTTGAGGAGGTTTGGAGCATTTCTGAGTGAAGAAATTCCTCCAATATTCTGAGGCCACAAAGGTTAGCAAAAACCACATATAAGCCTAGCAAAACCCAAACCCAAACCCCACCAAAAACCCCACTCCAGGCTCCTTTATTCTCTCCCAAATTGTGGTTCAGACAAGCCCTTGCATTTCCAACTTTCCAACAGGCTCTGATAGAATTCTTGACCTTTTTTCTCTTGGGACTTACCGACCTTTTTACTCTTGCGGACAGAGAACAGATGAAAATAAGAGGATTTCACTCCCTCTCAGCATGTTTGCTGCGTTGGTTATTTCTGTCCAGGACAATGAATTCCCGAAGTTTTATCTCCCTCTACCGGTGACTTTTTGTGCTCTCACCACACAGGACAAACCCAGAATTAATTCCATCGTTTGTCCTGGAATGGTGCCTGCTGCTCCACCAGGAAGCACATGGCAACAGAAGATAAGCTTAAAATAAAGTTTTAGAGTATATGCTTACAGTTATGAGGCTGGAAGTGGAGGGTTTAAAGTTTCACTCTAGGTAATAAAATTCTGGTTTCAGTGTGGTTTTTTCAGTGGGGGGGATTGGGAAAGGGAGGGCAGGGTGAAGGAAACAAATCCACAGATATTTAAATGGCTGGTACAGTAACAGGGTTCTTATTTTTATTCTCCTTCACATGATCCATTTTTATTGTACCTTCCAAGCTGGATGATTCAGCTTTCTTGGAGCTGGAGGTAAAACACATCCAAGTCTGAGCTGCTTCAGGTCACTCTTCATATTTTTTCTTACTTCATCACAGTTGAAAATCCCCCTTTTCCATTTCCCACCACAACTTATTCATGATTATCCATCCCATGCTCATTAAGGGGTTGCAGAGATGGGAGCAACCAACTTAGAAAAGCTCCCGAGCTCCAAGAGTCGTGGCTGGGCTGGGAATTACCAACTCAGAGAGCTCAAAGCAGCACAAGTTGCCAGGAGCCAGAGGACACAGGCACCTCCTCACTGCCAGAGCTCCAGAGGAATTCCCAGGCTGGCACGTGGAGACCAAGCTCTCCCCAGGCTCCAGGGGGAAGCCAGGACCTGAACTCACCCCTCTGGAGTTTACACCAGGATAATCCATTAAGCTGCTTATCTTCTGCTGCCTCATTCATAACATACCCTGTAAAGCCAAAGGAAAACACGAGGTAGGGGTAGGGGAATAAAATAAAAGAGGCTGATTGCATTTAAGAATTTAAATCGTTTTATTGCTTTACCTGCCATTAGGACAATCTATAACAAAAGGAATATAATATAATATATTAGCACATACAGTAAATCAGACTTATAGAGTCAGGTAACAATACAAAAATGGTCCTCTGGTTGACTATAGCTTCCTAGGGCAATAGACTTCATCAATTTGCTGAAGATAGACTAGCAAAAAATTACTTCTAAAGCCCTGAATGTTAGCTAAGGCAAAACTATGCCAATTGTGGTTTCAAACATATTGAAATTGCACACAAAGGTAAAGCTATAACTGTGTTTAATATTTAACTCAGACTTAGCTGATTTATCTTAAAATCTTGTAGGTAAAACTACAAAAGGGAGTAAACAGCAAGCTAAAAAGATGCAGTAGTGAAACTTGATTAGAAAGCCTTATATAAAAAAAATGTGCATTTTTTTTTTTTGTGGAGCTCTAACTGGTTTACACAGTTTTTGGTGCTTTAATGTAACACAAAGAACACATATGAAGAAAAAAACCTGCAGAGTTAAAACTTAAGAAAAAAGTTTTACCAAAAAAAAAAAAAAAAAAAAAAAAAGAACCAAAAAAGGTAGCATTTGCTTATTCCTTAAGGACTCTGGCAGAAATCCTCTATTCGACATCTCCTGAATAGAGAACTCAAACCACAAGCATTTCAATCCCCTTCTTGGGATTTCAGTTTCAGAAATACCCTGAAACCTTTTGTAAAGGCTTGATACCTTCAGTATTATTCTGCACCAATTAGCAGACTCTTCCTGATTCTCTCCATGCCTGGGAAAACATTGGATTTGAATCCACACAACCTCAGAAAGGAAATAAAACGAGGGCTCCATCATTAAAGTAGTTGCACAACGAATGCCAAACTGCTTGCTGTCACTCCCAAATACAAACCTATGCTACTTGATATAAATTACAGTTGAAAGGAAACCTTAAAAATTGCCTACAATTATTGAACCGTGGAATTCAGTAAAAACTTTTGGGAAGTCTTGGTGAGCACAGAGTAATGGAACACAAAGCTGGGAAATACTGAAATACATTTAAGACTCCGCAACAGATTGAACTTGGAAAAAAAAAAAGAGTGAGGATGAAATGAGTGTGGTGGAAATTCCATAAGCAACAAAAGAGAATGCACCTTTTGGCTTCGAACTAGATTTATAGTGAACCATTTTTAAAATGATGGAACTGACAGCTTTCAAAACTTAAAACAACTGAGTGTTGCAGGAAAGTTCAAACATTCAGTTTTTCTGCCTCACATTCTCTACCAAGAATAATGGAGCTCTACAGACCAGCAATCTTGTCACCTGCAACTGATGCTGGCCAAAACACTCAGCATTTATTTTCCCTGCTAACAAAGGCTCACTTGAACTGACAGTGATTTTTTAAAAGTCAACTGAGGATTAACAAAACAAGTCACAGGGAAAATCAAATGTTTGCTTTCGACTTCTACACCAACCTAAGCACTCCAAGAGAACCAACAGCTGGACAGCTGCACCATTCTTACACCAATCTATGTACTAGAGACCAAAGTCAGGCATTTAATGAAGCATTTGGTTCTTGCCACTTGGAACAGAAAGAGCTTTAAATGGCAAATCTATGGCTGGAGAAAGAACAAGTGAAAAAGATCAGTTGCGGCAAGTCAGCAAATGGATCAACAACTGCAGAAGTTCACCAGAACTATTAACCTGGAAAGCTTTTGCTTTACACTTGACAAGAACAGAACTAAGCAATCTTAAACCAGCAGACACAGGAACAATTATACTGGTAAATTCCAACTGTGGCTTTCTTAGCAGCTGATGCCTCACGATTGAACCCAGGATTACAGTACCCAGAAAATGAAAAAGAAACCCAGAAAACCCCAAGCCCCAAGAAGCTCGATTACAAGGGTAGCTCTTGTGTGAAAAGAAATACAGCAGGTGATGACCACAGCCTTAAAATCTGTCCAACAGTTTGAGAAACACCTTTAGAAGAACCTTTTTTCCCCCCTTTACTGTCACCTCCTTACTCTATGGCAATGGTGTGGTGTCAGGAGGTCTCTCCCTCGCTGAAGCAAGGCTGCACTGGCCTGAGTTGGACACTGGTGCACAGAGAGAAGCAAACGTCTCCATTGAACTTTTTCTATTAATTTAATGGGACAGAGAGCACAGAAATAATATGCTCTAAATTAATGACAGTGCCATGATAAGCCGTTTATTTTTTTTTTCCTTTTTTCCTTTTTTTTTCTTTTTTTTTTTCTTTTTTTTTTTTTTTTTAACCAGACAGGAAACTGCGAATGCCAGTGGTGATGTGGCTCTGCACAAGGGAAAGAAAGCAGTCTGCATTGGTGAAGCACGGCTTGGGCAGGGAGGAAGGTTTCAGACAGACAGTGATACAAAACTGTTGTACTGCTGGATGTTCCTCTTGAGGATATCAGAGCAGGGACCCAGCACGCGCTCGAACCGGGGCCGGTCCAGCTTCACACATTTCAAGGGGCCACGAGCCACGACGGTGGCAGCACGAGGACGGTTCATCAGCAGAGCAATCTCACCTGGGGCAGCACAAAGAGGGAACAGAGTTACCAACCAGCAGGCAAAAGAGGCAAAGAAATGACCCTGCTCCGTTTCAAATTGCAGAGAAGGTCATTCAGGCTTTGGCACTGCTCAGAACAAGTACCTGGTAGTTACCTTAGAAGCAACTGTGGAGGCAGTTTAAAAAAATAAAACCTACTTGATGATTGTGTTATTAAAAAGCCTGTCCACATTCAAGTCTCTCTGAAAAAAAAGCCTAACAATTTTTCAGTACTGTGTCTGTTAGAGAAAAGGTCATGTTTCAATTTACCATGTAATTCTCCTAGCCAACAAGTAGTTATTTTTCTAATAGTACTACTCAAATTCTGATATTTCTAGGAAACTCAGGACAACAAGAGCATGGTTCTGAAGTGAACAAACAAATAAAACATTCATGCACCAGAGAGAAGCCTTTGACCCACTGCTGGCCAGAACAGAGATTCTGACTTTGTCACGGGGCTGTGGAAAATGAGCATTTTCAAGTCCCACTGGATCCCCATTTCTTAAGTTTTGCACAAACGTGCCAAAAGCTTTGTTTCAAGTGCTGAGCAACATATTTGGAAATGAAGCTTTCAACAAGCCCCTGTTATCAGCAACGGAAACAACCCCTAACATTCCTGCAACAAGCATGGAAGAAACCACAGCAGCAACTTTTGGGATTTGTTTGCTTGGTTTTGGACTTGAGTTGAGTTCTTCCCATGTTCAGGACTGAGGAAAGAACTCATTGTTCCTTGGAGAACACTTCTGCCTGCATTATCAGAAGGGATGTTCAAAAGAAATGAGAAAAGCTTTTCCTCTGTGCCCAATTAAAACTCCTGAACTCAGTGGCCTCCAAAAGAGAAGCTTGCAAAAGAATAAGGAGCTTTTAAGGGAGAGTTCAACCCCTGAAGGAAAGGTCTGCAGCACCTGAACACAATGACTGTGATTAATATTTAGATTTAAAGTGGGAAACTTGGGAGAACACAGAGGGAAATAATAGAGAATATGAAATTACACAGATAGAACCAAGCCTAGTCCTAGATCCTGAGCTAAGCAGACCTTCAGGCAGAGCCCATGCACTCAAGTCCATCCCAGTTCAGGCCTTGCAACAGAGGATCTGCTGCTTACATTATCTACAGAGCTGAAAACCTGGACAACCAAAAGGTTTTAGCAAGAGAAACTACCTAAAACATGAGAAAAACATTTGAGGTTTTGAGAGGGAGAGGGCTGTATTTAACCATTAAACAGCAGGTTCTGACCAGATTCCTTTCTGACCTGGAGAACAGAAGGCCAAGGAAGGAATTTTCTTATCTGACTGCTGTCTTCAGCTGCATAATGAGTGACTACAGAGACAAACCCAGGCTGCACAGTGAAAGACAGAGAGAAAGCAACAGGCTGCAGAACAGGAAATTCTTGTCAGGCATGAAGGAAAAACCTCTCCACAACTTGGCTGGTTAGACAGAGAAGGAAATTGCCCAGAGAGGCTGTTGGATCTCCATCCCTGGAGACACAAGAAACTCAACTGGACACAGCCCTGAGGAATGTGATGCCATTTCAAATTTAGCTCTGCTCAGGGCAGGGAGGTCAGGCCAAATCATCACCAGGCCTCTTTTACAGTAAAGTAGTGTGGAACAATCACATCCTGTGTGCACACCTGAGTGCCAAGTGACTCTGATCCTCACCCGACACTGAGAGCAACCACAGGAGTCCAAAACAGTAATTAAGCAAATCCATCTCATCTCCACCACTGACACAGCACAGACAAAATGGTGACAGTGGTGTCTGTAGCCACAGTTGTCACAACAGAACTCACCAAAGTAATCAGAAGGTCCCAGTCTGCCCACTTCAACAAACTCCTCGTTTTCTGACCGACGCTGTAACACTGCAGCTGTGCCCTTCAAAAAATCACAGCAGTCAGACAACTGGAATTGCCAGCATCACTCCAAACACTGAATTCCACCCAGAATCAGCTGCTTTGCAGAAATAACTGTTACGATGCCTCAGTTAAAAACCACTTCACAGTCCTTGCACAGTTCACCTAGCTGCTGTGTAAGAACAACTGCTCCTCTCCTCTCTAAGCATAAAACATCTTGAACATTTACAAATCCACGGCAGTGACTTCTTCCTGGTTTTCCTCTTAACAGTAGGAATATTATATTAGGACTAACAAAAAACTTCAAAAAAACACAAACAACCAGGCAGAAGACAATGACATCACTAATAAGGCATTCCCAGCTATCTAGAAAAGGTCTCTACTCTTCTGAAAAAGATAAACTGCTTTCAGTCAGAAACTTGTTATATTTTTTCCTGGAAGTACCATTTGTGAAAACAGCCAAACTAAATCCAAGCTACTGCATGTCCAGAAGATGTTTCTTTAGGGATTCTCTGGAAGTACATTCTTATGTTTTGTTCTTCTCCAAGTGCCTGCTTAGGGACACAATAAAAAAAAAGTCAAGTCCTGAGCTTTTAATTTTGACCTTCCTTACCTCTAAGATAATGAAGAACTCATCTCCTGGCTCTCCCTGGACCACAATCTTCTGCCCATCCTCAAACTGTACCGGTTCCAAGGCATCAGCCACAGTGAGACGCTCCCACTTGTCCAGAGATTCTACAGAGTTAAGAGCTCATTACTGGAGTGTCTTCTCAAGGCACAAATTACACCTTTTGCTCTGTATTTATACAGAGGTCAGCGTATTTCTGGCTGCATTTGTGCATCAGTGATCAAGACCTGAATTAAGAGTTATTCTGGACTGATGCAGAGAAGCAGTTGTGATGAATTACCACAACAGCCTGTAATCATCATAATGCTGGGTAACAGCTTCATTACAATGTGGCAATTGATTCCACTCCAGAACAAAAATCTTCTCACTTACCCAATATAGATACTTTACTAAGGAATTTCTCATACATATTTCTCTTTCTCAAAGTATTTCCCTACAAAAAAAAAAAAAGCACACAAAGTAAGTTTTCTTTCTACTCTAAATAAAACTCAAGACACAAACAGATTTAACCAGACACATTTTGTTCTGTCTCACAGACCCCAAACCCACAAGATGAAATGTTTTGAAATTGAGTTCTCTCAGTAATATTCCAGTTGAGCAACATTCCTAAAGTACTCAGCAGTTATTGCAGCCTTCTTACACTCTCAGTTCAGTTTAATGCTGGTATTGTTTTGCTCACTAATGCAAGATTCCCCCTTGCCCTGTGCCTGAGAGATGCACGTTGAGTAATCAGCTTTCTGATTACAGAAGAGACAGCAGGATTTGGAATACATAACTCCAGCAGAGGACAGGCACGGGCAGAAGGTCAGAAGGCCAATACATAAACCCCAAAGCACAATTCCAGGGGAGGAGGGATACTTGCCATCAGGATCCTTCTGTAGCTGTCCCTGTCAATGCCCCACAACTTGACGTTTGTCTTGGCTTTGACGGTGGCAGCTCGGGGGGTGCCGTAGATGAGGGCGAGCTCTCCAAAGCTGCCCCCCTCCCCCACGCTGGTCGCCCACTCGCTGTTCACGTAAACCTGCAAGGCAGAGCCTGGTCAGGCACAGCTCAACTTCCTGCTGCTCTCTGTTCCCTTGGGAGTAAAAGGGAATTCTCACATCCCTACAGAGTTGATCATTTCAGGGTTTTATCAACGCTTCAACCCCAGCGCAATTTGTGCTTTCATTGACAGAGGGATTCTCTTCTACACCACACGCACACCCCTCTGCACCCACAGACTCCTGAGAAATAACATCTCAACAAGGTCTGTGTCATAAAGAGCTGTTAATTAGCTGGGCTGGGAAATAAAAAGTCTGGTTGTTCCTAAAGCCTGTCCCACACCTCAACTAGACTCCACCCTGCACACCTTAAACATCTCTATTGGGTCCAAATCATTCATTTTGAAACTCACTCTGTGCAGCCAGACTGAGCCATTAAGGAGCAAAACAAACTTCTACAAATAAGAGCTTAAAATGAGAAAAGCTGCTAAAGGCAGGGTCTGTAGAAGAGGCCTACCAATATCAGAGTATTCTTCTGCTAGGAATGAACATATCATTAATAAACTACCAGGAATGCTTACATCCATTTCTCCTTGATCAACAACATAGAAGTTATCACCTTCATCACCTAAAGGAGAGAAGAAAAAAATTGAATATACACTAAACTGCATATACTAAGAAAGAACTGGCATCTGTGCCAACTTTGATGTTTAGACTCCAATAAGGTTGACAAATTTTTGCACAGTTTGCAAGGTGAAATGTCACATTTTCTGATTTCACACTCCTCCCAGCCCCGTGAAAGGGGACATCTACTGGTATCCAGGAGATCAGCAGCAATTCCAGGATTACTGGAAAGGAGAACCAGATCCATAAATTGACATAACATTTCTACAGAGTCATCAAAGGACAATATTCCCAACAGAAAATCTATTCAAGGAAGCCACATCTTCCTCCAGTGGCTCCCACTCCTCACTTCAGTGTGAGCTGTGCTTCAGGGAGCACAACAAGAAATTGTCTGGCTGCAGTGACCCTCCTTTTATATTAACAAATAAACACAAACTAACAAGAGCACTAGACCAGAGCCTGCTCCCCACCTCCAGTGCTTCCCCAGGGCACACACTGGCACTTGCCTTGCTGGATGACAGTCTCTCCTGCGATGTAAGTGACGGGGAACATGGCATCGAAGATGTCACTGAAGGAGAGGACACCAAAATCAGACAAAAACCTGCACAACTCCACACATCTGTACCCCCAACCCATCAAGGCTGCTCCTGGAGCTCTGTGTGGTTCCACTGACCACTGCAGATTTGTGACACATTTAACCCTTCTGAACTCTGCCCTTCCACAAACACTGACCCCCATAAGGATTTCCTCCTACCTCCTCTCATTATCATCAAGATGGGTAAACAGCACATTCTTCTCAATAGCTTTTGCCAGAGCAGCCATGGTTTTATAATCTTTTGGAATAACCTAGGAGACAATCAGAGAAAGCAAACAGTTAATTTTTCTCATGAAAAATTTCTGCATTTCCCATAGTAAATAAACAACTTAAATTGCTACAAAACACTGGCTGTGTTTTTCCATTTTCTTTCAAGCACTATAAATATAACCCCAAATATAGTCAATGTTTACAAACCGTTTGAACACAAGGAAAATACAATCTAGTATTATTTTATGCAACTGAAAAGCATAATTCCATGCTCAGTTTGTAATTTTTTTTTTCAAGAGGACAAATATCTGTTCAACCTGTGTTTTCCTGGGAACAGCAGCAAGTCTGCTCTGCCATTAGGCCAAATGTTGCTGCAGCTGCCAAATAACTGCAAGCACATTATATATAATATATCTAAATACATGCACATCTAAATCCACACGACTTCAAAGGGAACAGGTCTAAGCAATGCATGAATGGTTTAATTGCATGATAGGTTATTCTGTCCTCCAGTTACACAGCCACACACACAGGTCTGCTTTTCACAGCAATTATGACCTAACAGGCTCCAGGAGCTTGGTGTTACTCAATGCTCTGGACGGAAAGTGGGTTTGGATAAACTCTTGGATTGTGCATGTAATTTTTAGCAGTGTTTAGTAAGAGTCAGAGCACCTTTCTAACATAAGAGGCAGCATCCTCTTCTGTGTAGACTTCTGCACTGATGGCCCCACGTCGTGATCGATATTTAACCACAGGGTTGAGGGGAGGAGGAGGGGAGATCTCATCCTCCCGGGAGTCGGAGCGAGAACCAGACTTCAGCTGATTCAACAACTGCTTTGTTTCCTCCTAAACAGGAAGGAAGACATGTTTGTGTCACATAATCCAAAGAGGGGAAAAAAAAGCAGCCATATATCATGTTCCAGCCCAGCCTGCCAACACCAGGGAGCTTCCTGTGTACCATTATTCCCACATTAAGGCAAACGGGAGCCTGCAGCACGCAAGATCAAAGGCTTTTCAAAACACGTGGTAGATGTGCCTTTCATTCCTACCCCTCACATCACAATGGTGTTTATTTTATTGAGTTATTCTCCATTCATTACACTGTTAGTGTGAACAAGTTGATTCCACTTTCTGCCAGTGTATTCAGCAGGTGATGAAGGCATTCCCCAAATGCTGAAGGCACTTCCCCAGCTGCAAACCCCCCAGTTCCTCCCCTCAGCTGCGAGGTGTCAAAGCCTTTTGGGAGCTGAAAGACAGAGGAGCGATTCCTCAGAAATCCGTGTTACATGAGAAGCTTTTGAAAGAGGTTGAGTCATGGACCAACTTGATACTCATGAACCAACATTTATTTTAGGAGAAAGAAACACGAACACTGCTTTCAAAAGAGCTGGAGGAAGGATGCTGGAGGCCAAAGTGGGATTTTTTTTTATGCAAACCTTGCCCAAGGTTACATGTTTTCCTTATTTCCCTCAGTCACTTATTGTGTTGTAGTGATACTGTAGAAGACCAGGGTACTTACAATAAAACAAATTCTAATTAACTTGACACACAGAAATTTGATTCTTCGGAAAATTCACCTCAATCAACTAAAATCAGATTAAAAACAAACCAGCCAACCCTGGAGTCAGAGCATTGACATCATAACAGCTCAAATGACTTTCCCAGCGTTAGGAAACAGGGGTTTGGGACATTCTGTAAAAGAACAAGAAGTGATCTGTTCTCCCAGAGCTCCAGCCCTTATAAAAGCTGGGTTTGTCCCGGTGTCCTTGATCCCAGCTGGGCAGTGAGGCTCTGGATAACAGCACCAGCCTGAGGAAAGGGCCATGGGATAACCATTCCTGGGAGTTTACATCCCCCTCTCCCAGAGCCAAGGAGCTCCACTGCCTCACATTTCACTTCCTGCTCTTTGCCCATTGATAAAATGGTGCTACATTTCCCAGCCATGGGAGCAAAATGTATTTAAAACTCATTTCTGTCGTCTGATTTTAGAGGAACAAGTCTCAACAGAGACGAAATTAAAAATAGCCTGAGCAGTAATAAGTGTTTGGTGTAAACTGCCTCACCATCAACCACAGAACATGTTTGTTCACATACAAAATACTTAACCCATAAAAGAAAACACTTTTTAAATAAGTGAACACCAGCTGCTGGGCTTTTTCCAGTATCACGTAAAATATTAAATATTGTGATCAGAGATGGAAGCACTTCAGCAGCATTTAGTGAGGGAGCTGCTATCAAAACACTCTTCAAGAGACTCCTCAGGGCAACACCCTACTCATGGAGAAGGAAACTGCACTAACACAAAAAAATACAATTGCTAACTTCTGTCTGACCCAAAATTTAATATTAACATTTTTTTTAGTATAGTAAGGTAGGGGATGGACACAGAGATAAGTTACAGGTGGGTAAGATAAAATATTAACTTAAAATATACCAGTTATTCTAAATAGCTCATACACACACTCACCAAGAAGATTCTCCCTGAAAGAGACAAATCATAGAATAGAACCATAGAATGAGGTTAAAAAAGACCTCCAAGATCATCAACTCCAAACATCACTATGTCAACTAAACCATAAATCTCCAGATATTCATATTACACGTTGCCAGACAACCCTGTGCCATGGAGTGACATCCTATAATCTCAGTTTTCATCTTTCTAATATACAGCTTTTCTAATTTCTGATACGAAACCACATTTATTACACCAACAGATCAGAGAAAAATTACAGTAGGGCCTGAAGAAAGAGTGGCAGTTGTTATGCTCAGTTTACCTTTGGATTTAGCCAGTGTTTATGAGAAAGAGGTGTTCAAGTCTAGAAACTCCTCACATCAAACATATAATGGATAAAGACACTCAGTTTGCTCTGTACTCATCAATATAACCATTCCCAGGATTTGAGAAAGATTTAGGAATAAAATTCATCTATTTATTACATCCAAGTGTTGATCTTGGTCTTTCAGCTGATGAGGCAGTTCACAGTTTTCAGTGTCAGTCACAAACTGCAAGCCTTATTTTTCCTGACAAATAACAGATGTTTATTAAGCCCATTTAGATTATTACAAGGAATACTGAAGTGATGACACTTCACATACTCATATTTAAGTCTACCAGCTACTGAAGAAGACCTTCACAATTTCAGAATTATGGTGTACACTGTAAAACCTGCTAATTGTCATTGCACCAGACACAGTCTCAACTTCTTCTGGGTAATTAATATTTCATTTATATCATATTTTAAAAAACCCAAACATTCAGAAGCTATAAAAACATTTTTAAAAAAGCTCTGCCATGAATTCACAATTGCACATTCAGTATATCCTCCTAAACTAGCTTGTTTTGCAATAGAAACACTCAGGAAAATGGGAAAATATTCAGATATCTGAGCAGGGCAGGTGGTGGGGAACAGGGACAGTGGCTATGTGTCCATCACATTTCCTATTTCCAGCTTTCTACAAAGCCTGATGTGCACATAGCTGCATCATACACAATATTTCAAGCATGCACTTATTCCAGAGGACAGCCATGTCCAACAGCCAGGATTCATCTGGCAGGCTGCAATAATGATCTCTACATTAAATTTCCATAGCTCAAGCTGCATTACACAGCCCAGCCCTGCACTGGAGAGCTATTATAGCTTTTAGCAGGTATTGGTATTACCAGACGTGTTTGCACAGCAAAGAGAGCAGAGGCCTTAGCACACCACAAACAGATAAAATAAAACCATTTATACAATCAATGTGTAGTAATTAGATTCATCTAACAGCTTTCATAACCCAGAAGAGGACGTTTGAATTCCTATAGTAGCTGTAACCACCTCGGAGGCAGCAATTTTAATGTTTCTGAACAGAAATTCTAAAGCATGTTTAAATTTCTCCAACATATTTTAATAACATGCCAGTGAATCAGCTCTGTTTGTGTGCAGTGGAAGAGATGACTTGTCAAGAGAATGAGAGAGAAAATAGAAACCTCGCTTCAGTTTTCAATGGTGTTCCTTCAAAAATCCATCTTAAAAAAAAACACGGGATGATACCAAGGTTGAGACAGTTGAGATACAGTCAAAGAGATGAAAATTCAGCAAGCACATTGAAAAGTTGCTCTGCTTTATTACAGACATAAAAGACATGATTTGGGGAGGTGAAGCAGATTGAGTTTCAGGCATTTTTGCTGTAGCAGAGCTCAGGACTGGGTTGGAGCTGGTTCCTAACAGTACTGAGCATTTGTGCTCTCCAGACAGGGATGTCAGGAGTTCCCAGCCCAGCACAGGATGCTCACTGCTCTGTTACCTGATAGCTGTGGAGGTACCACATCACCTGCATCAGCTCAGCCCAGCCCAGGCTGAGTGGGGAAACCACCCAGAGGAAGCTGCAGCAAGTTTTAAATCCTAGGAGGCAAGAAAAAAAAGCTCCAGTTTCACTTGTAGCTACAGCTGCACTGGAGGGCACTTGGAACCCATGAGGAAAGACCCTGACCAAAATTGTGAGAGCAATTTAAAGGGAAAAAACATTACCTAACCAGTTTTATTTTCAGCTTCAGTGTAGGCTGACCGAGTACACAGAGAGCCAATGTGCACCAGAATAAAATCAACTTACTCAATTCCAACATTCATGTCATAAATTCAGAGCAGGACTTGTTGTCTTGCTAAAAAACAAATTAAGTTCCTAAATAGTGCATGTTGACCATAAATGCACTGCACAAAAGCACCCAAATAATCCCATTTTATATCCCCACATATGGATTGGTTTAGGATTTATTCTAAGCCCAGTAATGCAGTTTACTTGGTAAAATTTTGTCTACAGATACCTGTGATGACGTTTTAAAAATTCCCAACCCAGCAGTACTTCAAAAGTCAAGAATCCAAGGAGTGGAAGGAGGCATTGTAAAGGGCAGGGACAAAGGATTTTTAAAAACCTCATTATTCACTGGTTTGTTGCTGATACTCACACACACTCCCCAAAAATAGTCAGAGCTCTTCATTTCATAGGCAAAGTGCTCCCCAAATACATTACGAGTTACAGCAGGCAGCCTGCACCCCTTGGTCACTCTCTAGTATTTATCCTGAACACTTCCATTAAAATACAATTTCCACCAGATATATTTATGATCTCCAGTGTTAATTTCCTTCTTCTGTACATCAGCAATCAGTAACTCACTAGAACAAAAAAATAAGATCAATATCTAATTGCCTTGTACAAGTACTGAGAGCAGCACCTGCAAACAACTGCTGCACAAGGTCACAGCTGCATTATTCACTAATTCCATGTTCTGAGCACAGCTGTATCCAACCTTTCCTCTGCACAAGCCTTTAATCTTCCCATTTCCACTGCAGCTTCTTTTCCTACCTGCTTAGATATCAATATACAAAATTAACAGGTCACAAGAGGGTGAAATCACTGTTTCAACTACAAATGCTTTCCATTCCCAAGATCCCTGAGTACTTCCAACAACAACAACAAAAACACCAAAGGGACCTCAGGACAAACACAAGAAAACACCAACACTGAACTCCCAAGGGAAGGCAGAAACAGGCTCGCTCTTCCAGGGATCTGGAATGCAAATACTTCCATTTGACTTCAACCAGGCCTGGATAATACCACTGGCACCACTTCTGTGCACTACCCACATTACTGGAAATCAATGTAAGAATCCAAATGCCATCACCAGCATCCAGCCAAGGTCAAACTCCACCGTTCTCCAGCTCCAGACACGCCCATGAATGCTGTGCATCAGCTTCCATGAGTAAGCACTGGACTGGGATCACATCTACATCCCAGCTGGGTAAGTCTCTTTGTCACCTTATGTTCTGCCCTACGTGCTTTGGTATGACAGAGGTGCATAAACTACTGGAAAACAGGATCTGTTTTCCAAAAGCACCACTTCCAACTTCAAACAGCCAACACAGACACTGGTCAAATCTGCAGCTGGGCCCCTAAATCACAAAGATACACTTAAATTTGTTCCGCTCTCCTTCCCTCCCATTCTGTGTTTTTACCTTCTCCAATCTTTCAAAGTACTCTCTGATGAATCCCATGGGTCTTTCAGGTCTCACTGTGCATAACTGTACAATGCAATCCTTCAGCAGCTGCTGGATGTTGTGTTTCTGGATGTAAAGTTCACATTCCCGAAGGCTCCGCTCCTCCTCGCTGCTGCTGCTGCTGGAAGCTGCCATTGCTGAAGGGAAGAGAAGGAGAAGGTCAAATAACTACTGGAAACAAAGATGCTGCTGCCTAAAATGAAGTTATGCTGCATTATCCTACTGATACCACAGCAAAAAACCACCTTTACCTACCAGAGCAGTAACTAAGCTAAAGAAAATGCTGTGAACTTATTTAGCACCTGAAGAGAAATTAAAAATCAAAACTCTGGGGGCTCTACAGCCACAGGCAGAAAAGGAAAAGCATTTGCTTGAGCTGAAAAAGCTTCAACAACTCAAGCTTCAACAACTCAAGCCCTGTGAGCATTTTGTAGGACTGGAGGCTCACGTCAGGAGCTGCGTGGTCTGTGTGGGGTCATGGGGATGGATGATGGCCAGGAGAGAGGTGGGTGGAAGTTGGAAATGTGAGAGGCCAAGCATGACCAGTATTCGGAAGTGAAACATGCTCAGGTGGAAGCCAAAGCCAGTTCTTCAAATGTCAAGGCAGAGCCTGCTAACGGAAGTTACGGATTACAGGCATCGCTCCTAAAAACTCCTGTGTAATTCAAACCTGCTCAGACCTCACCACTCATTTCACGGACACACTGCAATCCCAAAAATACCTCTTCAACTGTAAATAATGAAGAGTACAGCTTTAAACATCTGTTATGATGCCAGGTTTTCAAAAGACTTCATCAGCTCAGCTGTGACACTTTCAGAAATGTTCTTAAGCAGTTTTTTCCCCCCTTTCAGGTTTGTATTGGGTTTGCACAGCCAGGTTTGGGGGGCTATAGGGGGGCTTCTGTGAGAAGCTGCTGCCAGCTGGAGCTAATGTGAGACAGCTCCAAGGTGAAACTGCCACTGGCCAAGGCTGAGCCCATCAGCGACAGTGGCAGAGCCTTTGGGATAACACACTTAAGGAGGGAGGAGAAATGGCTACTTCAGCCAGACAGAGGAGTGGGAATATATGGGAAAAACAGCCCTGCAGCCCTCAGGGTCAGTGCAGGAGGTGCTCCAGACCCTGGAGCATGGATTCCCTGGCAGCCTGTGATACAGCCCATGGTGAGGCAACCGTGCCGTGCAGCCATGCGAGGTCCATGGGGAAACAAAGATCCACCCACAGCCCCTGGAGATCCATGGGGGAGCAGAGATCCACCCACAGCCCACGGGGATCCACGGGGGAGTAGAGATCCCCTTACACCCTCTGGAAGACCCCGCACTGGAGCAGGGGAATGCGCAGAGTGTGACCCCGTGGGAATCCTGTGCTGGAGTGGTTTTTTGGCAGGAGCCAAAATGAGAAATGAGGGAAATGAGGCTGGAGCAGTGCATGGAGAGCTGCAGCCTGCAGGAGGACTCAAGCTGGAGAAGTCCATGGAGGACTGTCTCCCATGGGGAAGGTGTGAGGAGTCCTCCCCTGAGCAGGATGGAGCAGCAGAGACAACGTGTGATGAACTGCCTGCAATCCCCATCCTCTGGGGTGGGGGGACGTAGAGAAAATCAGGAGTAAAGTTAAGGCTGGAAAGAAGGGAGAGGGCCAGGAAGATGTTTGGAAGATTTGGCTTTATTTCTCATTATCCTACTCAAATTTAATTAGTTTACTTTATTACCAATTTCCCCGAGACGAGTCTGTTTTGCCCGTGATGGCAAGTGGTGAGTGAGCTCTCCCTCATCTCAGTCCAGGAGCCTTTCCTTATATTTTCCCTCTGTTGTTGAGTTGAGGAGGGGAGTGATGGAGCAGTTTTGGTGGGTGCTTAGCATCTAGCCTGGCTCAGCCCACCGCAAGGTTATAAAACCATTTTAAAATACATTTTTTACATAGATATGTATACAGACACACCTCTCATGCCATTTTTTGCATAAGAAAATGAACACTGTGAGAGTTAAAGAAACAGGAAAGAATTTCTCAGGGCGTTTTTTGATGAAATATAAAGGAAGTTACCTGGTACAGGGAGTGTGGCAACAGCTTATTAATATGCAGTAAGATATGTTGATCCCGGGATCAGCTTTTGAAAGGGAAAAAACGGATTCAGTCAAAATAATTTTGAGAAATGACAAGTCACTGAAGTCACATCATGGGTTTTATCCTGCTGAGGCAGCACCAGGAAAACCCAGGGCACAGAGGCAACACAACAATGTGCCCCTCCGAATTCTGCTGCTGGAGATTACAGAAGGCTTCGAGTTAATATGGAATTACCAACACTTCGAGCGAGTTTCATTCTTGTCACACTCAATCCCTGCCCAAGCACACACACAAACACACGTGTATTGGGTGTTGCATAAACACAAAGCGTGGCCTTCCCACGGGCTGAAAAAGCGCCGGGAAGTTCTCCAGGTACTCCTTTTGTTTCGCCAGCCCGCACGGTGAAGGTCAGCGCTAATTAACCAGCCCCGGAGAACCCCGGGGGCTCCGTGACCGCCCGCAAACTGCGCTCCGTGAGCGGACACGGGCACGGCCCACGCGAGAAGGGCAAGACCGGTGCAGGAAACGCGATATCACGGGCAAAATGAAAACTCCGTATTTCTACGAGGCATTTTTTTCTGCACATTCCCAAAGCTCCCCCGAGC
>VWZW01000877.1:102997-123633 GCA_013397115.1 Edolisoma coerulescens | reverse complement strand
GGGCGGGGGTGGTCCGGCCCCGCGGCCCGGAGCGGGGCGGGTCCCAGCGCCCCCGTGGCGCGACAGATCCCCACAGGGATGGCCCCCGTGGAACCCCCCCTTCACCACACACAGACACACGAGCCGCGGTCGGGGCGCTCCATCCCCACCGGAGCGGCCCCGGCCGCCCCTCCGGGCACAGCCGGCTGTCGGTAAACACCCGCCACGGCCCCGGCGGGGAGGCAGAATTGAGGGATCGCCGGGATTTGCCTCCCCCGCAGCTCGGGAAGCGCTTGGGGATGGCCAGGGCGGCGGCGTTCTCCCAGGGCTTTGTCTGCTGAGCGCTGTGTGGCCACTTGGGAGGTGACGGCGTTGCCCAGGGCCACCAGAACCGCCCGGCGGCTGCTGGTGAGCAGCCCGTGCCAGCGCACCGCCCCGCCTCGGGATAGCGCCCGGCTTCCTGGGCGCCTCTCAGCCTCACAGCCGGGCTGACCCGCGCTTTACCTGCCTCAGTTTATTTAAGAACCGTTTCCAAGCGGGACAACAAAAACCTCCCGAAGCAGCGCGCCACACACGGATGTGGCAGCCGTAGCCCGGAGCCAGGATCAGCCCAGATCGTGGGGAAGGAGATAAGAATCAGAGATACCAGCCTCGCACCTGGAAATGCCGCTTCCTCTGCAGCCCTGCTTTGCATTACTGTGCCCAAACACAGGGTGCTTTGAGGGATGTGGATGTGCTGCTGACGTGAACCTGCTGGTCACTGCCACTAGCACAAACGCTGTGCATTGCTATTATGGGCTGGCTGCTAGTTTAGGACCTAGATATTGCTGCTTACTCCATCTGGAACTGGGCAGAGACAGCACTTGACAAGACTCTGCCCACTACCCTTAACAGTGAGAGCAAAGCTTCCACAACCCAGATCAGTCACTGTCAGTAGAGGTGGATCAGCCACTGGCTTGGGAACCAGCCCCTTCTGTGTCCCACAGGCTCTGTCTGCATCCTCCCAGGCAGATCTGTACCTGTTTGTTCCTCCAGCAGCCACAGGGCCATAGGAGACGATGAGTTTGCTGTCTCAGAGGAGTGCTTGCCTTCTGTAGGCTGCAACAGCCTCAGATGGAAAACTGGATTCCTGAGTTTGTTACACTGTGTTATTTAGGTTGGAAACTGAAGTTGTGCCTTCACAGACTGCTGTGCCAGGAGCTACTCCTTTCCCCTCTGTCAGGGTTTAACCCCAGCCAGCTCCCCACTCAGTGAGGTGGAAAGAGAACCAAAAGGGTAAAAGTGAGAAAACTCCTGGGCTGAGATAAAGGCAGTTTAATAATTACAGCAAAAGCTACACATGCAAGCAAAGCAGAACAAGGAATTCATCCCCCAGGTCCCATGGCAGGCAGGGGCTCAGCCATCCCCAGGACAGCAGGGCTGCATCACACACAGCAGGGAGGCCAAAGGCCATTGCTCCAAATGTCCTCCCCTTCCTCCTTCTGTATCCACTGAGCCTGACACTGGGGCCTGGGGTCAGCTGTCCTGGTTGTGTCCCTTCCCAGCTCCTTGTGCCCCCCCAGCCTCCTCACTGGAGGGCTGAGGAGCAGAAGAGCCTTGACTGTGTAAGCACAGCTGAGCAATAACAAAAACATCCCCGTGTTATCAGCCCTGTGTTCAGCACAAACCCCAAACACAGCCCGATACAAGATAATATGGAAAAAAATCCCCATCCCAATCAAAACCAGTGCACCATCCCTGCAGGGATTCTTGCTATCACCAGGAGGCCTTCAGCTCTGAACTACCAGGTTTTTGCTTTCTCTTTGCAGCTCCCTGGCAATTGGAACCACAACTGGATACAGACTTTTCTCTTTAAGTTCTGTGGAGCAACTGGACCAGGTCCATGAAAGCAGTAAGTCTCCTGTTTCCCTGAGGAGGAATATTGACCAGCAGTGCTTTATACTGCTGGGAGTCCTTCACTTTTGGTAGAGCCCAGCTTCTTTTCCCCTGCTGTCACCCTGACAGCAGCAGGTTGTGCTGCAGCCCAGCATTCAGAGGCAGTTTCCCACTAGAATGTTTCAGGTACATGGGCAGGAGCCCACGGGCTTCCAGCACAGCTGCTGGATAACTCCCAGGCTTTTAATGCAGTGTGGTATTTACAAGCAAGATGTTTTTAACAGTTTTTCCATGTAAAGAAGGTCATTCCCAGCAGGCCTGCAGCTCTTAGCTGTGCTCACAGCAGCATGCACCACACACTTAACAGCCCAAAACGAGCCTGGCCTCGTGGAGCAGGGGCTCCAGGCTGCTTCAGGCCAGAAGTGCTTCGGCTGAGATGCACTGAAGATAACACTTCCCAGCTGGATGTGTTCATCCCTCTCCAGTGGCTACAGAAGGAGCCTCAGCAATCAGACACAGCTGCCTCATCTGGAGCAGGGTCCAGGCTCCTTTCCCAGAGTCAGGCAGAGGGAAACAGGTCCCTGCTGGTGACATACTTAGGGTGATGGGCTGAGGAACAACCAGTCCCACATGACAGCTGTGGGGCAGCCTTTGTTCCCCCAGCACAGCCCAGCCCAAGCTGAGCATCACTCAGGGCTGGGCACGCTGGAGATTGCAGTCCCTGGGCATTCAGGTGCAGGGCCACAGGACCATTGCATTGGTGCCTTCTCCACACAGGAGTCATCCCAAACACGGTCACTGCAAGACACCCCAGCCACTCTTTGCTTCCCCAGGAAGGCTGGGAGAAACCAGACACCACCCAGAAGAAACACTGAGCCACAGCCAGCTCATGCCTTACCTCAGTAAACCCCTCACACTCCCCAAGAAACTCCCTGACCAAAGTGAGAGAGCTCCTCCCTTTATATCCCCTTCCCAGGGATCTAGTGCAGCTGGAGGGCCTGAGGATTGGCTTCAGCTGGGCTCTGCCCAGGAGAGAGAGGCACAGCAGCACTGTCAAAGAGAACTGCCTTCATTTCTGCCTTCAGGGGAGGGTTCTTTAACCCCTTCCTGCTCTGACCTAATTACTTTGTGCCAAGCATGGGAAATTTTTCACAAAAGCAGATGTTGAGCACCTTAGCACTGAGCCTTCCAACCCGATCCCCTCCTGAGCTGAGTCTTGTTGCTGCAGTCAAACCCAGCTAAAGGCTCTGCCTTGCTCTCCGTGTGTGCCCAGATGAAATCCCAGATGTTTACATCGTGGAGCGTCTGTTCTCCAGCAGCCTTGTGGTTGTGGTCAGCCATGCCAAGCCACAGCAAATGAATGTCTACCACTTCAAGAAAGGGACAGAGATCTGCAACTACAGCTATTCCAGTCACATCCTGTCCATCCGGCTGAACCGGCAGGTGAGAGGGGTTATCCAGAGTTATCCCGCTCCGGCTCTTTGCTGCTGTTGCCTTTCCAGCTGGGAGCAGCCTGGGGAGGTTTGCAGGGAGGCTGTGAGGGGGATTGGAGGGGTGGGTGCCTGTCCTCTCCTCCCAGCCCCAGAGGCCTCTGACAGGAGCAGGAGGGCTGTGGGTGTCATCTGCCACCACAGTTTCCTTCGGGAAAATGAAGCCCAGTCCTTGTTTTGGTGGCAGATACACAAAGGCTTTTTGTCATCTGCCCTCTTGCCTATTCAGGGGACAGCTCTGCCAAAAAACCACCTTTTCATCTTCCTTCCCTCCCTTGGATTCCACATCCTGACTTCAGGCCCACCTCTGCCATCTTGGTTGCAAATGAGACCTTCAAAGTTGGTTACAGAAATCCAGGAGTAACTTGAACTCTGTGGATAAGGCAAAAAGCTGCTTTCCAAGTACTTCTAGCAGCCTTGTTTTGGTTTTCAAGGTATAAAACCCACTCAGGCCACTTAGAATGAGGCTTTTAGGGTGTTATTCTCTGATGTGACACAGCCTCATGCAGCCCTGAGCTCTTTTGGAGGATTTTAAGTCATCTTTTCTTTCTGTCCATAATTATTTTCCAAGTATATGCCCTGAGAAGCAGAGAACATTTTACAATGAAGAAATAAGCAGTCTGGGTAATTGTATATAATCAGCCTCTCCTCAGTTAGCAACAGTGAGACCTGCAGTGAGGCTCTCTGGGCTGAGCTTCCAGTAAAGCTGTCTTTGACCAGGAGTTCCTGTACTACAATTAAATCTGTCCTAAACTGATTTTTTTCACTTAAGCTTACAGTGAAACTGGCAAAAGAGAGACTTCCTTTGAATTGCAGATAGATATGTGTGTATAAAAATAAACTGGGAGGTTCTGCTGAGCAGCTCTAGGAGATCAGTGTGAATAAAATAAGTTCAGGCTGCTCTGGAGCTGCCTGAAGGTGATGCAGAGTCCCAGCCTTGCATCCACGTTTCTTGGCTGCATTATGAGCTGGGGTTCAAATCCTGGGCTGAGCTCATCCTCTGGCTGTGCCACAGACACACCTGGAGGGATCTGAAGATGCTACAGATGTTTAGAAACACAGAACCATAAAGTCATTTAGGTTGGAAAAGACCAATAAGACCACTGAGTCCAACCATTCCCCCAGCCACCACTAAACCCTGTCCCCAAGTGCCACACCCACACATCTTTTAAATCCTTTCAGGGATGGTGACCCCACCACTGCCCAGGACAGCCTGTTCAATGCTTTATAACCCTTTTCATGAAGAACTTTTTCCTAAAGTCCAATCTAAACCTTCCCAGTTTGGGTAGGTTGAAGAGAAATCCTTGTTTCAATCTATGAGATTTAAACTGGTGGCAATCAGATTGTCCATGTGACACTTGAACTCTTGCCTGGGCTGCTGTAGGAAAGCTGTAACTCCATTGGAAGTTCACAGAAGGACAAATCCCAGACAAGGCATAAACACAGGAAAATGGTGACAAATTAACCAGGAACAGGTCTCAAACAAAAGGTGCATGTTTCAATTTGATCTCTCTGTGAAGAAGTCCTCATTGTGCAAACAAGCAAATCCCTCAGTTGTTGTTGTGGGAATTCTTAGTTCCAAGCTCCATGATAACTCTGAAGTGTGTTAAGGTAAATCCTGATTCATCTCAAAGTGGGGAATCAGACTGTGCTCTGAGACTGGTGGGAAGCTCCTGGGTTTTCATTCACTGCTGAAGCCCTGCTGAGCTCTTTGGAGAGGTTTGAGGTGTTTATCTGGCTGTGTCCAAACCCATTTCAGCCCCCAAATACAGCTCAGTCATCTGACCTGAGCCGTGTCAAACTTAAGAACAAGCTGGTGAGCAGTAACATTTTGGACAATTAGCACTGCCTTGACCCTGTGTAGCAATCACAGCACCAGCACCTTCTCCTGGGCTCTGTCTGTGTGCACAGTGAGGATAAACCCCCTCCCACTGACCCTCCCGTGGCCTCAGGGCTGCACCGAGGGCAGGAGGGGTGAACCAGCCCTCTCCAGCTCCTGCTGAGCTTGTCCAGACCTCCGTTGCCTCTTCACCTCCCAAACTTTCCTGGATTTTGTCCCTGTGGGTGCCAGCATCTCTGGCTGCTGCTTTGCCATCATCTGGAAACCTCCCTTCACCTGGACATCAAGAGCAGTTCTGGGAAAGCACATGGTGGCTTTGCCCAAATCAGCTGTATAAATATTCCTCTGCTTGCAAGTGGATGGCTCTTACTGTAGAAAAGGCAAAGTCTTCCTGGAAATGCAAAATGGCTCTGACACAGCCCCAGATGCTGTGGTTAGCAGGAATAGAAGTGGGAAAGAGTTTGATCTGAGAGTAATGGTGGAGCAAGGCAGAGATTTTTAATGTGGGTGTTTCAAGTTAGTGACTAAGCTCCGCATTTAGATACTAAATAAGTGGCCTCATTTCTAAAGAGGTGGAGGCTTCCTGTACATGGATTCGGGTGCTCCAGCTTCAGGATGGATGGGCTCTGGGCTTAGGCTTTTATTGGGATGTTTTCAGTGCCTCTGGACACTTGGCACTAAGGGAGGTGAAGCTGTGCACTTGCTGAGCTTACAAAGCACAGCCCTTCAGCCAGACCCAAAGCCTGGTCCCAAAAAAAGCCTCTGTGCAAAAAGCCTCCGTGGTGAGGGATCTGAGTGGCCACAGAGATGGTGGCCCAGTGCTAAGGTTACAGCACCAGGCTTCCCTCTGCCTTTCTGCCTTCCCTCCCTGTGGCTTGGCTGCTCCTCGTGGCTGGGTGGATGTCTCTGGCAGGGTCAGCAGGAGAGGTACGAGCACCTGAACTTGGGAAATCCCAGCCCCTCAGCCAAGGTGGTGCCAGGGTGACTGTCCCTGAACAAACGTGTCTCAGCTCTGTTCATGCAGTTCTGCAGGGCACATAGAGCTGAGTCTTCCCTGCTGACACCGAATGGGGAAAGAAACATCGATGTGCTGGACAGATGCATTAAGTTTAGCAGCAGTGGCAGACCCAGCACCTCCGTGGTCTCTTCCAGATCAGGAAGAAGGCAGGGCGAAGGGCCTGTATTCCCATCTGGAGGCACACTGACCAGCAGGACTGCAGCCTCTCTGCTGCCAGCTCTTTGTGATCACAAAGTAATTTGTTGTGAACTGCAAAGAAAAGTTGGGGTAGGGATAGATGGCAGTCAAGGCCTGTAGTGGGGTGTAACTTCCTGTTCCTGGAGATGTGGAAGATGTAGAGGAGAAGAGAAGAAGTCACGATGTTTTATCTTCTCTCTGTTCTCTGATCTTCATCTGACCAGATGCAAAACTCTCAACAGGAGTCATACAAACCCAAATGTGAGAGGGGATGGAGAAGCAGAAGAGATCACATTTCTGTTACATTTCAGTGTGTGGGAAGCTCCTGTTGAGTTCGTCTGACAGGGAAGGTTTGGGTTTGGGAAGTGCGGGAGCAGCAGGCAGAGGCAGTGCTGGTGAGGTTCTGTGCATGTCCCCTGTGTCCTTGCAGAGGCTGGTGGTCTGCCTGGAAGAGTCGATTTACATCCATAACATTAAGGACATGAAGCTTTTGAAGACTATCCTGGATACACCTCCCAACACGACAGGTGAGCAGGGGAGAACTGTGAGAAACTGAGCTTTGTAGAGCCACAGCATTGTGTTAGGATTTAAACCAGCCTGTGGCTTGTGCATCCTAATCCAGCACTGGGAAGCCAGAAGTGCATGGAGGCAGTCAGGCAGTCTTAGAGAATCACAGAATAAGCTGAGTTGGAGGGGACCCACAAGGATCACTGAATCCAACTCCTGGCCCTGCACAGAACCATCCCAACAATCCCACCCTGTGCCCAGAGTATTGTCCAAACCCTCCTTGAGCTCTGTCAGGCCGAGTGCTGTGGCCCAGCTCTGTCCTGAGCAAAACCCTGCCCTGTCTGGAGCAGAACCCTGTTCTGTCCTGAGCAGATGCTTCAAAGGAGAGCAGAGATGGGCAGCAGGTCTGACTTCCCCTCGGGGTCAGCTCCCGAAGTGGTCACCGGGGGCAGAACACACAGCCGGGCACAGCACCAGCCCCTGCCAGGGCATTCCCAGGAGCTGCCACCTGATGTCATTCCGTGCAGGCTGCAAACGCGAGGGGCAGGGCAGGTGGCTGCAGCACAGATCCTGCGTGTGTGGCACGGGGTGAATCCGGCTTTCCTGCTGCTGGGAGAGGAGCTATTTTTAGCGGCAGAGAGGGAAGCTTGGCCGGGTGCCCGCGTTGCTGTGCCGCCCTGCTCGGGCTGCAGCATCCCTTCATGGCTGGGTGCTCGGGAAGTTGCTGATGTGCTCACGCTTGGCCTCGGGGCTTTCAAGGGATGCTCTTCCAGCAGCTCCCCTGACCTACTTCAGGTCTCACCAGATGGGCTCTCTGTGTGGATTAAATGTGCTGAATGCTGCAAATATAATTAAAGTTTAAAACCTTCCTGAGAAGGCCCGGCAGCAGGATGGGCAGGGATACCCAGGCCTGGAGCTATTCTGCAGGGGGGCTGGAGGATCAGGTCATGGTTTAAGAGCAGCAGCAATCAGCCAGGGCAGGACTGGGATGCTGCAGATCACAGGCTTCATATGGGCTTAGTGTTTTAAACCCCTTTTACTGCAGCAGCTGTCACTGAAATGAGCTGAGTGACAAGTGCAGTGCCCCTGTTGTCCCTGGGCCATCTGCTTTGGTCCCAAGCTTGACCCTGAGGACAGTGTCCAGTAGGTCAGGGCAGTCCAGCCTCACTGCTTTTTGTGCAACTTGTTTAAGGGTGGGGATCTGTGCTGGGGGATGTAGGAGCACATGGAAAATGTGCCACTGCCATAGAGTCTGTGCCCTGGGCACGGTGACACCAGCCCAGGCAGGACCAGGCGTTGCTGCAGCCACACTGGCCAGTCACAGTGAGGTCTCTGGCTGTTCCTGGCCAGCACCTGCCTCCTGCTCCAGCCTCCTCCACGTAGGAGAGGAAAATGCCCACAGAGTCCAAGATTGTTGTTTTTCATGTGATTCATGTCAGGGGCAGGATTTTCACCAAGGAGGTCACAGTGCCTGTGGTGACCTGTGTGCCGTGAGGGCACATCTTGGAATGACTGCAGCTTTGGAAACCACCTCATGTGGCTCCCCCCAAGCCCTGGATGTGCCTGGACCTGCTGGCCTCAGGGCAAGGCCGGGCTTCCTGGGCACAGTAGCATTTTTCCATGCTGCTTGAGGAAGCCACCTGTGACGTGGCACTCCCAGAGGAGCCATCCTGAGCAGTGCCAGCCTGCCCCCTCCCTCCTGAGCCCACCACTGCAAGCACCAACCCTCATCATGGCTGGGGGCTGCTGAGGGGAGAGGAGCATCTTCAAAGGCTGCCCGTGGCCCTGTGAGCCTTGTTCTTTGTGTGTCCCCGAGGTCAGCCCAGTACACTCACATCTGTGTTTTCCCCTGGCCTGGTTTCCCGGCCGCCTCTGGCGGCCAGAGGAGCAGAGGGAGCGGGTGACTCACCGCGGCGCTCAGAGCTCGCTGTGTTCAGCTCCAGCCTTCCCTGATCCTCTCTGAAAGGGCTGTGCTGATCCCCCCGTGCTGCCTGGGCCGGGGGATCACCATCCGGACAAGGCAGGATGCTCATCCCAGCAGCACAGTCTCTGGGTTATCTTTGCCTTCCTCCTATCCCTCCCTCTTTAATTGCCTTTTAATTGCCGGCACTTCGCTGCCGCCGTGCTCCTCGTGCCTCTCCCGGTGCGCCATCCCTGGCACGATGTGCATGCCTCTGGATGGATGGGGAGCGGATCCCTGGGGCCTCTGGCTGATCCTGCAGCTCCTGGCTCCGCTGCGGTCTCTTTGTTTGGTTATAAACAATGACCGAAAACGAGAGCTGCGGCCGATCCTTCCCCGCTGCTGCTGCTGGGCGGGGGCCAGGCCGTGTCCTGACACGGGGCTTGCCCGGCACGACCCGTCCGTGCGTCTACGTGCGGTGTGTGGCTGTCCTGCTGGCCTGCTCGGGGGCCGTGGCAGCGTCCCCGCTGCCCTTAACCCCGCGGCTTCCTCCGCACGTGGGATTCGGTGGGACCCCCGCCGCGGGGCAGGAAGCTCAGGTCGTGCTGGAGCCCGGAGCCGGCTTTGGGAGGGCTGCGAGCGCACGGATGTGGGGCAGGAAGCGAGCGAGGCACGTTTCGTATGTGACAGGATTCACCGGGCTGGATCCCGAGCCAGCAGCAGGAACGAGAGACAGGAAGAGATGCTCTTTTCCGAGGTCACCTGGGGGACAAGAGGATGGATGGACCCACACACGTATCCATCCATCCCTGTCTCATCCCGTAATTCCTGCCCGCTTTGAAAGGAGCGTTTGGGAACCTTTGTGCTCACGTTGGCACAAACCCAGATGGCTCTTATGGAGACGAATTCCCCCTGTGCTTAAAATTTCGCTACGTTTAAGTTCCTTGTCAGCCGGAAACTCCCTGCGCAGCCTGGCGCATTTCCTTTGTCTTTCTCTGCTTCCCTTTTCCATTCCGAGCAGAAGGAAATGGCACTGCCTTCAGCCAGGCTGCAACGGGGCTGCACCCACGCTGGGCTGCTCCTCTGAGCTTCCAACCCGGCACCTCTGTGCACATCTGGACGTGTCCAGGTGTGCCCGGACAGGAGTGCTGTCAGCCCTCAGACCGACACGTCCTTTGCTGTTTCGTGCACCTACTCCTGCCTTCTCCGGGCAGATAACGCAGGGGGAAAGCCCGGAGCGTGCTGAAAAGCCGGATCTGGGTTCCTTGTGCCCGGGGACCGGGGCGGTGGCAGGGCACAGCCGCCGTTCTGTCCCGTACCAGCAGATGTCCCCACGGCCGAGGCGTTCCCAGCGCCGGGGCCGGGCAGCGCCAGGAGGAGCCAGAGCCCGAACCCCCGCCGTGCCCCGCTCTGTCCTCCCCCCGCTCACAGCCTCAGCCGTGTCCCTGTCCCCCTGCCAGGTCTGTGTGCTCTCTCCATCAACCACGCCAACTCCTACTTGGCTTATCCCGGCAGCGCGACCAGCGGAGAGATCGCGCTTTACGACGGAAATACTTTGGTAAGTGCGAAGCTCAGCCTTTGGATACCGGCAGGGGCTGAAAACAAACAGAGCCACAGCAAAGCCAACGGGGCCCTTGGGAAGGATGAATAAATACACTCCACCGAGCTGCAGTGCAAGGGAATTGCCTGGGAGGCACATGTGGACGTATCCCCGTGCTCGGAGCAGGCAGCTCCGAGATCAGGGCACGCATCTCCCAGCACAGGATATTCAGGGGAACGTGACCCACTGCCCTGCAGCCCTGGGGCCGCTGCCAGGCTGACGCTGGGGTTGCTACGGGAGCGTCAGCAGCGTATCCCACGGGAGGGATGTGACCAGCGTGGGTCGGGGGGGTTGGAGCTGCTCCAGGCACAGCGCAGGACCTGGAGCAGCCGCTTTGCCACGCCGTGGGCTGGAAGGGATGCCGGACACAAAGTCACAGAGAGGGCAAAGCATCCGAAGTCCCCTTAGGAAATCTGTCCCTGGCTGGATGCAGGGTCATGATTATCTGCTGTTTATGCCAGGGCTTTGGGTTACATAAGGCTGGTGGCTCCGTACGTGCAGTGGGAGCTGAGGAGCTGCAGCAGGGGAGGAGCAGAGCACAGGGAAAACGCTGCTGCTGCAAGAGGTGCTGCGAGGGCTGGGGCTCCCTGCAGGTGGTGTCACTGCAGCAGGACTTGCTGTGCAGCACAGAGAGTTGCAGGGAAGCCAGTTCTCGTCCTGACAAAGAAGTGCCAGGCCTTGGAGAGGGTGCAGGCATAATCCTGAGCCCTGGAGAGGCGGGGAGCTGAGGTTCTCTGCCCCTGAGGTGAGCGTTCTGTAAACACAGTGGCCATAGTAGGTGGGGAATGAACTCAAGGCAGGGCAGAGATAAACTGCTGAGGTTGTTGAAGGGATGCCATCAGCACAAGATGATCCCGTGAATCCATATCAGCAGGTCTGGATAGGGTGTGAGGCAGGAAGGCCCTGCCCTCACAGTGTGTCCCTTTGCACTCACGTTGCCTTTTGCCCTACAGAAAACAGCCTGCACCATTCCTGCCCACGATGGGCCTCTGGCCGCTCTCGCCTTCAACTCCACCGGCTCCAAGCTGGCCAGTGCTTCTGAAAAAGTGAGTGTGGCTGCAAGTACCCTCCCTCTGCCCAGGGCTGCATCAGCACCCCTGAGTTGCCCCTTCCTAAACACAGCCAGCACAGAGGGGCCGCTGGCTGGTCAGTGTATCGAGATCAGACTGAGCCCAGCTGGCAAACAGGAAGAGCCTTTGCACATCCTGAGTTTCCTGGGTGTGTCAGGGAAAGGGCTCAGGCTCCTTGGCCTGCTCCTACGTGATATTTCCATTTGCATTTTTTACAGGGCACAGTCATTCGTGTATTTTCCATTCCTGGGGGGCAAAAACTCTATGAATTCCGGCGAGGGATGAAAAGGTCAGTTCATTCTTCTGGCAGTGACAAGTACACAGAGGGCTCCCGGAGCCGAAATGTAAACACAGGGACGCAGGGCAACGTCAGATCCTGGTGGCTTTGGCATCTTTTGCAGAAGGAAAACAAGAGCAAACATATCAGCTCGAAATGTCACTGTGCCAGGCTGTGCCCAGCTCAGTGATTCCTTTCAGTGTGTCACAGAGCAGGGCGATGGCAGGGAACAGACGTGGAGTCACTCCATTTACTCCATTTCTTTTGTCTTGTTTGAAATAATGAAGTCCCCAAAATTATCAGAGACCTCATTCTTGCTGAACCCGTGCAGGAGATGCTGTTTGCATCCCACTGTTCAGCACTTTGGATATCCTCCCTGGTCTCTGCAGCACCAGAAGCTGCAGTGAGGCTGGCACAGATGTTCCCTCCACAGGCAGCTCTGTGAGCAAGGACACTTCCACCTCTCTGGCTGTTTGTCACTAGCTGGAGGCTACCCCCAGCCCTGCTGAGCAAAGGGATTAGGGAATTGCTCAGTGAGCCCACAGGCTCAGCAGCAGCTGCGCAGGATGATCTTCACCATGGATGGGTCTCCTTCCTCCCCATCCACTTCCCTGTGAGCCAAACCCAGCAGTTCCCCTGGAATGAATTGCCGTGGAGTGACCAGTCCTGTCCTCGCTCGGCTCTAGGTATGTGAACATCAGCTCCCTGGTGTTCAGCATGGATTCCCAGTTCCTCTGTGCTTCCAGCAACACGGAGACCGTGCACATCTTCAAACTGGAGCATCTCACAGACAGGTGAGGGATTCGCCTGGCTTAACCTGCCTGCCCCAGGGCTGTCTCTGCTTCAAAGGTCAGTGTTTACACAGCTGCTCTCCATGTCCTCACCACGTACTCTCCATGAGCAATACCAGCTGCAAAGTGTCTGTGTCCTGAGGAACTCACTCCTTGGAAAAGCTACACAGTGCACCCCTGCTCTCAGGCTCCCTGGGCCTCTCTGGGTTTATGAGGTGCCACTGTCCCCTGCCTTCTCCAGCCATGCTGGTGCACAACGTACAGCTGCTCCCAAAACCCCTTCACCTGTGTGAGATGAGGATCATTTGGCCTGTTCCCGATGTTTTGTCACGCTGATCATGGTGACCCCACTGACGCTGCTTTGTGACCCCCTCAGCCGGCCAGAGGAGCCTCCAACCTGGAGTGGTTACATGGGAAAGATGTTCCAGGCTGCCACCAACTACCTCCCTGCCCAGGTGTCGGGCATGATGAGCCAGGACCGAGCCTTTGCCACCGTCCGGCTGAACATCTCTGGACAGAGGAACATCTGTGCCCTCTCCACGTACGTACTGACCCTACTGGCCTCTGCCCCCCGGGCCAGGCCAGCCTTGTCTCATCCTCCTGCCTCAGAGCACGTGGTGTGGGTGCTGCTGTGTCTGTGTGTGTGAGGTTTTTGGCCTCAGGATGCTTTTCCCACCAGGATTCAGAAGCTGCCTCGGCTCTTGGTGACGACGTCGGATGGACATCTCTACATCTATAACCTGGACCCGCAGGATGGAGGGGAGTGTGTCTTAATTAAAAATCACAGGTAACTCTGCCTCCACTCACACCTCATACAGAGGCTGGTCCTTTAAAAAATGAAGGGGAATTCCCCTTGGCAGCACAAAATGGAGCTGTAGGAGCAAGGGAGTTAGAACTGAGTTTGTGATTTGAGCTGCCTGACCTGACAGACGTGGGTGGGAAGCACATCAGCAGGCAGGGACACAGGGCTTCTTGCAGGAGAAACCAGAGACATCTCAGATGCCGTGGCAGCTGTGGGACATCCCAGCTTAGACTGGGCAGGCTGTGCCTAAGGAGATGCTCCCTGCAGCAGAGCTCTGACCACTGTGGTGGCAGGAGAGCAGAGCACCTTCTCCAGCCTGGAGTGGGTGCTGGAGAGCTGGCTGGGGGTAGGACGGTGTGGAGTGACACTGTGAGCTCCTGTAAACAAAATCCCAGTGCCAAAGCAGAGGAATTTCTTCATGGAAGGGGTTGTTAAGCATTGGAAGGGGTTGCCCAGGGAGGTGGTGGGGTCACCATTCTTGGAGTTGTTCAAGAAACGACTGGATGTGGCCCTCAGTGCTCTGGTCTGGGTGACAAGCTGGTGGTGATCAGTTAAAGGTTGGGCTCGATGATCTTAGAGGTCTTTTCCAACCGAAATTATTCAGGGATTCTGTGAAAACAGAGCCTCCCCCGCCGCTCTTCAGTCCATATGCAAATCCCATTAAGCACGTAACCCCCCCGCACACATCTGGGCTGCTTGGCTCCAGATGTGAAGCCTTTGGGGTGGGGTGAGATGTAACATGTGCTCCGGGCCGGGAGGTGGCTGCCAGCCAGGAAAGTGCCAGCAGCTTTTGGAAAAGCCACAAAACAAAAGCACTTCAAAGCTGCGCTGTCCAGCGCGCGCCGCCCGCAGCCCCCAGCCTCGTCATGTGGGCTCCTCTGAGCATCAGAGGGCTGAAAAGGGCCCTTGGGTCATGAGTTACATTACATCATATGATATCTCTGCTCAAACTCCGTCCTAAACTAGCCAGGGCTGCTTTTCCCATCTAGTCTGCTCCTGTTGGAAGCCCTTCGGAGCCCCCTCTGTGATTAGAAACACTGTTTGCCTTTGTAACCTAAAGCTTTTGTGGTCAATCTGTTCCCTTCTGTTCCCATGCCAGCATTGTCCTCCAGCCGAAGTGGTGCTTTCCCTATCTCCTTCTTCACCCCCTGCTTTCCTTGTGGAGCACAATGCTCCCCTGTCCACAGCACTGCTGGGGCTGCTGCACGCAGGGATGGGTGATGTGCTTCGAGGAGATGTGGATGCGTGGGCTTGTCTTAGCTGGAGCTGGGGAGGAGCAGCTGGGATCAGGACTAACTCTTCTCCCCTCTCTTGATCTGTACCATTAGTCTGCTTGGCTCAGGAAAGATGGAGGAGAACAAAGAAAACGACCTTCAGCCTCCAGTACCTCAATCTTATGCAGCAACTGTAGCCAGACAAAGTACAGTGCCTTCAACTTCGACCATGCCAGGTAAGCACCACATCTGCCCTTCCTCGGGCAGAAGCCACAAAACCACCTGCGGCAAAAGGGAAAGTGCCCCAGATTCCAAGGGTTCATCCAAGATCACCTTGTGCACTGCACGCTGGGGCAGCAGGACTTCAGAGCTCACCGGGTTCGTCCCCTGCCACAGAAAGAGGCCAGGAGTTTTCTGCTCTGCTTCCTGGGCCCCTGTGCCAGCTCTGCTCCCTGAGCAGGAAGCACTGTTTGTTTCCAGGAGCTGTAACCGTGGGTGTAGGAGTCAGGGCTCACTCTTTCTGCAGTGAGATTGCCTTAGAGTCTCTGAAGCTGGTACACCTTGCACTAAACTGCTGCAGGAAAAGACTGGGTGACTCTCTCATATTCCCAAGTCTAAGGTCCTCATACAGATGAAGATCTTACTGTGAAATTGGTGCTTAGGTTCATGGCAGGAGGAGGAAAGCTGCTGCCATGGAAGCTGACCATGTAGTTCATCCATAATCCGTAGTGTCCATGGAGACACCTTCCTCTTCCTTACTCCCTGAGCTCTGCCAGGAAGCCAGAGGAAGCAGCTCAGTGCTAAAAAGGGGGTAACAGTGTCTGCTGCTTGTTTGCAGCCTCCTCCCATCCCTTCCTGCAGTAACACTTGGTGTTTTCCCTGTCCAGGTTACTCGGAGGACGGCGGAGCCCTGCGGGGGGAGGTTATCCCGGAACACGAGTTTGCAACTGGCCCGGTCTGTCTGGACGATGAGAATGAGTTTCCTCCTGTGAGCATTCGGGACCCCTAAACCTGCAGTGCAGCCCTCATCCTAAGAAGGGAGTAGTAACCTCTCCCAGAAGAGATTTCGTGGCCCCCTCCTTGTCCCAGCTCACTGTGATGCCTAAAATGACTGACTGGGTTCTAGGGACAGTGCCAGGAAAATGCCACCCCCACTAAACAGCAGCTGGGGATGGGGCAGAAATGATCAAACCTAAGTAGAGGTAGATCTGAACAAACTTGCTGAATGGTGTTCAGATCCAGAGCTAACCTTTGTGCCTTGAGCAGATTTCTAATATTACCAGGAATAGTTTTAATTGGAATGATTTAGAAATAAAAACCTAATACTCTGTTGCATTTTCAGTCAGTTGTATTAGTTCATGGAATGCAACTGGAACATACCTGAACCTCACCAGTCTCTTCATTTCCAAGGTAACTGAGAAGGAAACTCCTTTTCCAAGTACAAAGATGAAAGGAATAACAGTTTTAAACCATTTTATGATTTTTATATGGCACTTTCTCAGTTACCATTGGAAGCAGCTAGTGGATTTTTCAATCTAACTTCAGCCTGGCAGCGTCTTTCCAGCTCCTTTTCCTATTCCACACTCATTTATTAAGTATCTAACCCCTAATTGGACAAATGTTGGTCTGTGCTATGATCTGGTTGTAATCAGTGGTGTCTTCATGGCAGTAATGCAGCAGAATATTGTAATGGATTTCAGGTTGCAGCCTTGGCAGGCTTTTGGAATTCCTTACTTCATTTTTACATACCCTGCTGCTGGAGCTTTGCCTGAAAAGGAGGAAGTACAAACCTTATCCCAGGATTCGTTCCATGTGCTGAGCTGACCTCTGTGAGGCACCTTCCTCAGAGCTGATGCAAAGTGTTTCTTAGATAAAAGGAGACTGGTTCATGACTCCCTTTGAGCCAACACCACCTAAACCCAGCTCAACTCACACAACCCTCAGATTATTTCTTTCCTTACCTGTAACACTCCCTGCTGCAAACTGGGAGCAGGAATTTCCCACTTGTCCAACTCCATTACTGAAGAAGGATATTTCAAATGTCTCCCTCTGTGTGCCCACGGAGAAGGTGATGGCCCAGGCCCCTGGAAGGAGCAGCAGGGACAGAGAGAAATCCTTTGTTTCCTTCTGCTAAACCTGCTCTTGAACTCGTGCTTTGGGGACAAGCAAATGCCAGCACGAAGGAATCATGCTGCTCCTGAATGAGGCTTCCTGCTGGGACTGTGCTGGATGAAAGCAGCCCCAGCCCCCTGCTGTACCACAGCAGGTGCTTTGTGAAATGAACTTTGATCCCTCCAAATCCTGTCATTAACCTGACAGAGCAGTGACATGTGTATTGTTAGGGAGGAGGTGGTGTGGGAAGGGAAGGCGCTTTCTAAAAATACTCCCTGATAACGGTGGCTGAGCAAACGGAGCTTCCAGCTAAAGCCCCCGCTCCCGGCTTTGGGGTTTGCCCCTCGCAGTGGGAGCCCTCAGGATGTTTGGATGCTCAGGATTTCACTGAACTTGGCTGTTTTCTCAGCACTTGAGCTCTTCAGTCTCAGTGAAGGGGGTTTCAGGCATCGGTCACTCCTGTGTGGAGAAGGAGGGAGAGAAAACCTGACCTTATCCAACAAAAATGTTTTGACAGCGTTTGGCTTTGCGGAAACATGGGAAGGGTTTTGTTTGTTTTCCAGTGTGCAACAAAAAGACATTTAAAAACCTCAAAACTTGTGACAAAATGGAATATTCACCCGCAGCCCACGGTATGGCTTTGAACTCAGACATGGTTCTGGAGAAACAGCAGTGCTCAAACCCCACAGTTTCTCCCCATCTTGAAACCTCTTGTCTTCCCTTAACCTCAAGCAAGACTTCAGAGGCTCAGCTGTTACAGAGTGAGGAAAACCAGCTTCAGCCTGACATAAAATCTGTCAAACGCTGCCTGTTCATTAAGTGGAAGGAGGGACAGATCAGAGAGGAGATGAGAAGCCCAAGGAGGACTCGTAAAAAGTGGCCTCACAAGAGGGAACGTGGATGTTGCTGCTGCTGGTGCCAGGATTGCGGAAGGATCCCGCGGCAAGAGGTTAAACCAGTTCAGTGACAGCTCCTGCGTGGGTGGGGTGGATCAAGCACTCCCAGGTCACTGCTGATCTTAGGCAGGAAGGACTCAGGTGTTACTGAGGGGGACAGGGGGCTGAGGCCGTGGGTGCTGTGCTGGATGTGCCAGGAGGAGGCTGCAGAGCCCTCACCCTGTGGGATCAGAAGGTTTTATAGGGTGGGAAGAGCAGACCCAGCTCTGGATGCAGAACTGTGGCAGTTTGGGCTGTTTTCTGGTCACCTGCCCGAGTAGCCAGCCCTGTTCTGGGGGTGTAGCAGGGAGTGAGGTTTCCAGTGGTGCTGAGAGTTGCTGGGGTGTGTTTTGGGCCAGGCAGGGCCCTGCAGTTTTGGGGTAGTGCTGTGAGGTTTGGCAGAAGAAATCCTACAGGATTCTGCAAGCAGCACGGCCTGTGTGGGCACCTGAGGAGTGCAGCCAAGGGATCTCCCCAAAACTTCTGGGATTCAGCAGGAAAGGTGATTTCTTCAGCAGATTGGTCAGTGCTTTTCCAGGCATAGGTGATCCATCCTGCTCTTGGCTGCAGGGCCCAGAGGTGAAGGCTTTATCAGGGGAGCCATTTCATTCAGTCAAGTGAGACTGCACCCAGCAGTCAGCTCTGCTAAGGCAGCTTCCCCTCACTGATGCTCCATCACTCTTTAAAACCATCTCTTTCCCATTGGTTTTTGGCTGCTCCAAAACAGTTTGGGCAGTTTCCTGTGCTGCCAAGGGATGCTGCTGCCTGTAGGAGGGAGAAAATCCTGGGAGATCTACAACGGGGCAGGGATCAGTGCCCTATCATGGGGTCCACACACCCCTCTGCTGCTCCAGACCACAGATGTTGATACAAGAAACCAGGCTGCAGATTCATCTCTGGCTCTGTGGAACCAGTATTGGCCCAGATTCCCCCAGGCTGTTTGCTGGATGGTGTTTCCCTCATTCTGCTGCAAGGATATGGGCACTAATTATTTTAAGTGATTATTTTTTAACAGCTGGCTGTTAGCAGAGGAAAGGCCACAGATTTTCCAGTGAGGCTCTACTTTTAATTATGTTTCACAGGGGATGAAGGAGTTTGGCAGAACCTGGCTCCTGAACTTGTAGCTCAGATGGCATTTGGGCAGCTGGGGTTTGCAGGATTAAGCCCAGCTTATCAGAACATTATCTGAGGTCCCTTGGGAATTGTGCCATCCAGTGTCAATGCTTGTGCCTGGAAACCTGGCAGTGATGGTCCTGCAGCTCGTGGAGAGACAGACCTGGGAGGAGGAGCTGGCAGAGACCCTCTGCAGCAGGAGCTGTGGGGTTCACATCCCTCCCAGGTCACGCCTGGCAAGGCTGGAGCTGGGAAAGATCTGTGCCAGGGCTGCCCACGCCTCATCCAGGAGCAGGGGCACATTTTACCCGGGGTCTCCGTGGCAGGAGTCGCTGATGGGAGGTGAATCAGGGTCCTGCTGCTGCCTGTTCTTCTCTGCTCCTGCTCTACTCTTTCACTCAGAGGCTTTGCTGCTGTTTAGGCTGGGCTTTCCCTCCCCTAATCCTGTCTGCCATGTTGGAGTTTAACTCTGGGATCCACCCAGAGCCACACAGGGATGCCCAGCACACACCTTTCCCTCCGGCCACGCCAGAGCTGAGCTTTTTTTGGGAGCACTCAGTGAGGCAAATGCACTTCACCCCAAATGACTGCACTCCCCAAAGCCTGGCTGTGCTCAGCCCAGTGCCAGCCAGAGGCCACACTTATCACCGAGCCAGCTGGTCCCTGTTCCCTGGACTGTAAATTTGGGGAGGGGGAGAGCAAATAAACAAACCTCTCACCAATCTGCCTTTGAATGGAAAGTAAAACACTGCGGGACGTCCCTCCCCCTGCTCCTCCCGCGTGCGTAAAACCCACTGGAAACGCTCCCTGGTGCTGGGAAAAGTAAGGCCCTTCTGTTTTGATTTTGGTAGATAATCTTGTGCCGTGGAGGTCAGCCGGGCAAGGCGAAGAGGTCGTGAGGAGAAGCAAAACATCCACGCTTAGGACAGCTGCTGGGAGGTGCTTTGGAAAAGCCAGGAGTTTCGAAGAACAGATCTGTGAGTCCCCGAGAGGAGGAAAAAAATATCAGTCTGAGGTGGGCCACACTTTTTCCTCTGTGTAAGTGAAGAGCTGGCCCTGTTAGCCCCTGTTTTGATTTGTGTCTGGGTGGGGTGTCAATGTACTGTATGCACATGGCTCTATTTAACAAACTCTATGTTAGAACCACAGTGTAAATGCTAATTTAATCAGATTTGTATGTAACCAGAATTTTATATACCCGTTTGTCCCTTTTCTAATTTATGCTGTTTTATGTGTATAAATGTACTTACAGGAAGAGATATTAAACTTATGTCTTTGTACAGTATATACAGACTATTTTAACCCAGGCAAAGTATTTTTGCAGTGATATTAGAGAAGATGCCATTTGCTATGTTGAAAGACAGAATAAAGTCACAGTCTGTCCCTGGCAGCTCCTGCTGTTGTTTTTGGGGCCCTAAAGGTGTCAGTCTGGATTAAGTTTGGGGAGTGGGAGGGGTTTTGGGGGCTTGGGCGAGGGCAGCCCACCTGGGTGAGTCCACACAAGTCCTCTTATGGCCAAAGAAAGATCTGGGTGTGTAAATCAGGATCCAGAATGGTTTCAGAACACCCTCACTCAGCTGCTGAGAAATGAGTGGTTTCTCAGGTTTCAGTTGCACCTTCATTTCTGCCTTTGCAGCTCCCCAGGCCCTTGCACCTGCCCAGAAATGGCCCCACAGGAGCTGTTTCACCCCATCTGTGCCTGCGCTGGGATCGGCAGGAGCAGCTCCTCTGNTCCCAAAAACCCCCCAGTTAAACCTTTCTCTTTCCTGCAGAGCTGAGGGGGAGCAGCCCCAGTTCTCTCCCTGCCACCTCCAGGGAAGGGCCTTTCCCACACCCTGGGGTGTCCCAGCGCAGTCCCCGAGCCCCACTGTGGCAGCACGAGCTGAGCATCCTTCCCACGTGGCTGGCAGCCCTCAGGGACAGCCCAGGACCCCCT
>VWZW01000877.1:90096-102950 GCA_013397115.1 Edolisoma coerulescens | reverse complement strand
CCTTCCACAGCAGCTGGGTCTTGCCATGATCCCGCTAATGAACCTCAGCAGGCAGCTGGGGGCAGGTGCTCCATTCCCAGAGCATTCCCTGTGCCAGCCAGGAATTTTCTCTCTGCAGCCACCAAACTCCCAGGTCTCTGCCCCAGAAGGGCTGATTGCTCAGAGGCTGTGCCCCGTCCTCCCCTGCCTTGTGCTCCCACCAGCTGCTCCTGTAAGGCCTCTTCTTAGAGGAAAACCAAGGAAATTTCCCAGAGAAATCCTCTCCCAAAGCCAGCTCTCACAGAAGGTAGTTTTAATCCAAGAGCTGTCTCTTTCCCAGATAAAGAGCCCTACAAAAAGCCTTCCACATGCCCAGGGTCCATTGGGGACCCTCTGTGTGCCCCCCCAGACCCACATCCAGCTCACCTCCCCCTTCCCAGCACGGAGCAGAGGGAACCTCAGCCTCCATCCCTCCCCATGGCCAACCTCCAGCCTGGCGTTCACAGGCACCAGAGTCAGGAAAGGAGCAGCCTGAGCAATCATTTGCTTAGAGACAAAGCCGTGGTGCTCTCTTTTCCACGAGGGGATGCAGCGTGGCTGCGTCAGCCCCGCGGCAGCGGCAGCCCACGTGCTGCGCGTTGCAGCAGGGAATTGCAGCCGGATCCTGGGAATAATCTGCAACCGAGACGTTGTCTGCTGCAATGTCCTGCAGAGCCTGGGTGTAAGCCCTGCTGATGGCAGGCAGCACAGCCTGGTACTCTCTGGATGCCACATCCAGAGGCTCCTGCTCCTGCATGTCACGGTCCAGGTTGAAGATGAGGGGTGGTTGGTGCCGCTCTGCCGGCCCAGTGCTGCCGTCACAGGCCATGGCCCCTCCTAGGGAGGAAATGGGAGAAAATCCCTGGGGTCACAGGGGTTCAGGGATCACCTCTGTACTACTCCTCACCCCCCCAGCACGGCCCATTCCCACCCCATCCCAGCTCTTATTCCAAGAGTGCTCCTGAGGCCAACCCCGGGCTGCAGCACCATCCTGCAGACACAGGTCGGCACAGCCTTGGGTCTGCTCTGGCTTGAATTAACCTGAGGTGGTTTTCACCTGTATCTGCAGGGATCTAAGAGTTCCAGAAGTCTTCTCCTAGACTTCACAGCCTCTGGTAAGGACACTCTACCTGTGGTGTAAAACGCCTTGTACTGAGCCAGCCGCAGCGCCTCGATCTCGCCGACCTTCCCGGCTGCGCCGCTGTTGGGGTGGAGCAGAAGCTGCAGGAAGGACACAGAATGTTCCATGAGATCCACTCCCTCCCCAGGTGAGCCACAGCCCACCCCTGCACACATTCACAGACACCCTTCAGGCCCTGGACTCCGAGCAACCAAGAGAGCTGTGATTGCTGAAGGGTGGAATGATGGCAAAAGGCCCCCAGGAAACACCAACATCTGCCTTGGACCTTCCTGGCCCTGCAGGACCCTCTGAATTTACCTCCCAATTCTATGGCAAGAAAGTGACCATGAAGGGGGGGGGGCTTTCAGCAGAGCAGGACAGGTTATCATAAAATCCCAGAATGGTTTGGGTTGGAATGATCTCAAATCCCATCCCATTCACCCCCTGCCATGGCAGGGACACCTTCCACTATCCCAGGGTGCTCAAAGCCCCATCCAGCCTGGCCTTGAACACTTCCAGGGATCCAGGGGCAGCCGCAGCTTCTTGAGATAACCTGTGCCAGAACCTCCCCAGCCTTAAAATTTAGAATTTCTTCCTAACATCCAATCTAAATCTCCCTGCTTTTACTCCAAAACCATTCCCTCTTGCCCTATCACTAAATGCCTGTGTGATATTTGGGAGCCAGGGTGGTCTCAGGTGCTCTGTGTCACCCAGCACCTCCCTGGGTGCTCACAGCCCAGCCAGCAGTGGGGACATCCAAGGGAGCCGAGCCCCAGCCTGGAGCCAGCAGAGCCACGAGCTGAGGGTGAGCTCATGCGAGGCACAGGGGAAGGTGAGGTGCTGGAACATCACTCCCACATCCCTCCCGTCCGTCTGACTCACCCCGCTGTGCGAGGGCTCCCTGCCCTGACAACAGCCAGGGAAGGAGGGAGGGGTGGGCCGAATCTCCCCCTTTTGGTATTTAGGACACTTGATCCACAGAGGACGGCTGCCCTGGCACCGGGGAGCGAGGACACAAGTGAGCTGGACACTCCAGCGGCTCCCCTCTCCGATAATATCTGCCGCGGAGCCAAAGCCTTCACTGAGGGATGAGTCACTTGAGGTTTCCTCCCTGGGAATTTGAGTTTAAAAGTGATTCAAGAAATTTCCAGTGTGCTAAGAATTAGAAACATCTGCTGGAGTTGTAGGCAGCTGCAGTGCCAAGTTTAGTAACAGCGCTCGCAGCTGATGAGCGCAGCAGCGCCTGAGCAGGTGCCCGGCACGGAGCCCTGCCCCTCAGGGAGCATTCCGGGCACCCGGGCACCCCGAGGTGTCCATCCCACACTCCCTGGCACAGAGCATTCCGGGGATCCCGGGCACCCCGAGGTGTCCATCCCACACTGCCTGGCACAGAGCATTCCAGGGATCCCGGGCACCCTGAGGTGTCCATCCCACACTGCCTGGTCCAGATGTAGCCACTATCTCATGGGACCACTTGGAACCTCATCCAAGAAATGCCAGGATTCAGAGTAGGGGGTGATTTCCAAATGCTCTCACTTTCCTTTAGTGCCCTCTGTTGTAAAGTAAATTATTTGTTAAAAAATCACCTTTTGGAATTTGGTTGGGTCTTTATGTTTTAGGGGAGAAACAAGAAGGGTGTAAAGGCAAAGAGGAGGTGCAGTGGGAGCCTGGTGCAAGGAGGGAGCTCTGCTGCAGAGTCCCCTTCTGCTGACACTCCTCGGGCAGGATAAAAGAGCTCCAAAGCAGGAATCAGCAAATATTCAAGGCCCTGTGAAGCCAAGGGGCCAGGAACTGAACCAATTCATCTGTCTCCAGCCTTAAAGCTTTGCCTACGCCTCTAAACAGCACAGCTGGGCTGCTGCCAAGGGCACTCAAACCTCCCTTCCTACCAACAACCCTGTTCCTAAACCTCTTAAAACCCCACACTTAGAAAATCTGTTACAATTTACTGCATAGTTAAGGAGTTTGTTTTGATTCACGAAACATTCCCAGGTCTGGAACTCTTCCATTAATCCATGACTATTATTTTAATAAGTAAAAAAAGAGAAGGGAGGAAAAAAACCTTTTCTCCCCTGGAAATTCATTGCTTGAACTCGGTGCTCTGGGCTATTCACATTCAGCTGATGGACAGAGGGATTTACTGCCCCTGGTACCCTCGGTGCTCCTTGGAGGATGTGGTTTACTTTTCCTGCCAAGAGCCCTCGCTCTCAGCAGGACCTCGGTGTCACCCCAGCCCCGTTCCCGGCTGTGCCAGTGCCCAGCACAGGCTGGGACACTGGGACAGTGTCACCCGGGCAGCCCACACCGGGAGCTCCGGCCACCCCAGTTAGGAATGTGTGGAAATCGGGCTTTGGAGTGAGCGAGGGAGCTGCTTTCGGGAGGATTTGTGTCAAGGGAAACCCTGCACTGGGGTCACTGTCGGCTGCTCGTGAGAGGCGGGGAGCCAGGGGGGAGGGAGCGGGGACACGCCGGCTCCCGATCACCCCACGGGGCTGCGTGTCCCCTCCCAGGGCACCCCATCCCATGGCAGTGTGATCCCACCCCCTGGGGGGAATTCCACACAGGAATGGCTGCACCCTGAAACACAGCAAACCATCGCTCCCAGCAAACCACGGCTGCCTGCAAACCATGATTCCCAAAAAACCACACCACTCTCAGCACACCGTTGCTCCCAGAAAACCATCATTCCCAAGATACCATTACTCCCAGAAAACCATCATTCCCAGCAAACCATGGCTGCCTGCAAACCATGATTCCCAAAAAACCACCGCTCTCAGCACACCATTGCTCCCACAAAACCATCATTCCCAAGAAACCATTGCTCCCAGCACATTGTCATTCCCAGCAAACCATCATTCCCAGCACACCATGGCTCCCAGCAGCCCCCCAGTGCCCTGCTCCCAGCACTGCCCGTGCAGAGCAGGGTTAATCCCGAGGAGCAGAGCGGAGAGGAGCGCGCTGGCCGCATCCCATCCCCTTCCCTGCTCCATCTCCCGGTTCAGCAGAGGGTTCCATAAATACAAAGCAAATACCAAAGCCCTGATGGACACAGAAAGCAAATCCAAGATCCCGCTGGGAGCTGGCTCACGGTGCGTGCAGGAGGGTGTACTTTAAATGCAAAACCAGGATTTATCCATGGGACTGCTATTAAAGCCACTTTTCTCTTTGTTTTTTGGTTCTGCAAAAATCTCCTGCAACTCCGAGATAAACGTGTGGCCATCCTGCTTGCCCTGCAAACCGTGGTTTTTGGGGTGAAAGGAGCTGCCAGCAGCTGGTTGTATGGACAGAGCTGTGGGATTTGGGGTGGGCTGTCCCGAGGGATCATTGTGACCCCAGAGCTGAAGGAGAAGGAGGGGTTTGTTACATCTTGATCTGATGTGATAAATAAAGGGGTATAACCAGGTCTGAGCCCTTGGGATCTCCCCTTCTCCCCACTGCTGTACCTTCTGGGATCAGAAAGATGCTGTGCTGGGCACTGCAGGCTGCCACAAGCCTGAGCATCCCCGGGCTGGAGTCGCTGGGATCACAGACACAGCTCTGAGGCACACAGGAAGGTGCCAAGCTGCAGGCACAGGCATTTCCACCTCTGATCCCAGATTTGTGAACGAGGCACAAAACAATCTTCATTAACCCAAAGCCCTTTTACCCTGATACTCCAAGCCCAGCCTGGTACAGCACCTGGCCATCTCCAGCTGTCCCTCTCCTCCTGCAGGCCAGGGGCTGGCGCTCCTGTGGATCTGCACATCACCAGTCCGAGCCTTTTTCCACCCCCACTCACCTGTTTCAGCTCAGGCTCTGCTGTCAGGAGGGGCTGCCGCCGGGGGGTGCCTCTGCCTTACCTTGTGCCCCACATCCGAGCAGCCAAAGAGAACTGGGGACACGTCCAAGCCATCGAAGCGCCTGCTCGGGGGCAGCGCTGCCCCAGCCAGGGCCACCAGCGTGGGGAAGATGTCCAGGACGCTGGGGAAAGAGGGGATGGTCATCAGAGCAAGGAGTGAGGATCCCTGCAGGGTCCCCCCAGCCTCACCTGTGCCCCACACCCCTCCCAACAGAGCTCCCAACAGCTGGAAAGGCCGAGCCCAGCTGTGGCCCTGGAGAGCCCTGGCTTCACAGCCCTCCCACCCCAGCCAGCTGCTCGGGGTCAGTCAGGAGGTGCCTCTCCCCGTGCCTGGCAAACCCCGCACCCTCGGGGCAGGGGGGAGCAGGGCAGCCCCTCCTGCCCTCCCGAGCCCCCCGGACACGTGAAGGCAGCAGGTCAGTCACTCTCTGCAGGTCACCCTCTGCAGTCAGTGCCAGCACAGGGGTTTTCAGGCCAGTGCCAGCAGCTCCCGGTGCCCCAGGAAAGGCGGCGTGGCTGCTGCAGGGCACAGGAGCCGCCAGGATGGAACAGGAGAGTGGAGCTGCTCCGTGTCCCACGGCCCGTCAGCCTTCCCAGCCTGTGCAGGGCCTCGGCCACAACCGAGAGCCTGGGGCTCACCTCGGCCCTGCCCCGAGCGGGGCACACAGGGAGGGGGCAGGTGACCCCAAGTCCCTCTGGCTCCCTGGGGATGCAGAGAGGGACACAGGGAGGGGGCAGGTGACCCCAAGTCCCTCTGGCTCCCTGGGGATGCAGAGAGGGACACAGGGAGGGGGCAGGTGACCCCAAGTCCCTCTGGCTCCCTGGGGATGCAGAGAGGGACAGGCCCTGATTTCCCACCTGCTGCCCGTGCCCCGGGACCCTGACTGTCCCCACCTGGCACATCCCTGTGGTGTGGAGGGGCTGCAGGAGGGGTGGGATGGGGATCACCCAGCCCTGCTCTCCACAGCCTGGGCACAGCCTCCCCCTCTTCTGGCCCTGTGTCCCAGAGGGGTCCAGACTCGACTCCAGTGGGATGGGAACATCCTGCTTGCAGCCCCCCACATCTGATCCTCACCCACCACATCCTGTGGGGCACAAGTGTCCGTCCCCCTGGTGCCACCAACAGCATCCCTCCCTCACAGATACAGTCACAAGGTGACCCCACATCTCTGAAAGGAACCACCTGCCCCGGGGTGTCCCATGGCCCCAGGGGACAGCGGGACATCAGCGTGGCGCAGTGACACATCACAGCGCTGCCCTCGGGGACCGGGCTGTGGCACAGGAGGTGACAGCTGCCAGTGCTGCCCACAGGGACTCAAACCTCATCCCTCTGGCTACAAACCCCCAAGCCAGCAGCTCAGAGAGCTTGGCTGGGGCAAGGAAATCGGTGCAGGAGGCAAAAGCACCAGGGATTGGGGTCACCAGGGTGCTGCCGTGGTCCTGCCACTGCGACCTTGTCACCGTGGTTCTGCCACCACTATGACCCTGCCCCTGCGAGTCTCCTGCAGCTGCGTGAGCAGAGAGAGGAAAGAGCCCTGGGCTTAACAGCCCCCGGTTCTCCCGTTGAACGAGTTTTAATTCAGCTGCTAAGAGACAGAGAGAACAAATAAGAACAAACACTGCTGCGAGGCAGCCCCGGCCGGCGCTCACCGAGACGGCCCCCACGGCCAGGCCGGCCGGGAGGCGCCCAAAAACATCCTGGCCCTCCACTGCCATCCCTGCAGCACCTCCCCGGGGGCACAGCAGCTCCCCCAAACAGCAGCTCACCTGGGCAGCCTGGCCCTGGTCCCACGGGAGCCCAGCACCCCCAGGATCCAGCTCCCATCTCAATGCATGTGGATGCTCCCAAGCAGCCCCGACCCAGTGGGTGGGACCTCTGGAAAGCATCACCAGGGTGGAAGGACAACATGATTGAGGGCAGAGGTGGTTGAAGATTCCCCCAGCCATGGGCAGGTGTAAATGCCATGGAAAAAGGCATGAAAAATAGGATTCTGGTGGAAGCTGGCATCAAAGCAAAGGCCCCGCCAGTGAGCACAGCCTGGGAGCCAAGCTGGGGAAGCTGAGCTTGAGAGAAAGCCCCACTGCCAACCCCTGCCCTGCCAAGAGAGATTTAACACATAAAGCCACCCCAGCATCCTGCTGCTGCCTGAACACCGAGGGAAAAGGGCCTGGCAGTGCCCAGGGACAGCAGCTCCCTTCCTGTGAGACAATGGGCATCCTGACAGCCCGGGCAGGACGTGGTGGCAGCACTGCCCTGCCATGGTGCTGGGCACCCTGACACCCCGGGCAGGAGGTGGCAGGAGGGAAAGCCTGCCCTGCCTGGCGGTGCAGGGCGCAGGCAGCTGCAGCAGCTCTCCCCACAGCCCGGCCAGGCTGCCCAGCCCCACGCCGCCGGCACAGGCAGGATGGTGCAATCTCCTCCTTCACCACCCTCCTGACCTACTTCTTCCGTGCCCTACTTCGGGTTGGGGCAGGGAAGGGCAGAAGCACAGTGGGTGGTTCTGACAATTAACTCTAATTACGAAAAGCAGACGGGGCAGTTTTGTGCAGAGCCCAGCGTGCAGGTGCTGGTCTCTGGCGAGGCACCAGCGTTTCTCCGCTGGCTGCAGCTCCCCGGCCCCCGGGCACGCTCACCCCCGCTCACCCCGGCGCTCCCCGGCCAGGCAGGACACGGAGCCACGAGGTCCTGGGCAGTCCCGGCCGCCTCCGTGCCCGAGCCAGGCGTTTCCATAACCCCGGGAGAGGAGGAGATCCCTGCAGAGGGACAAGGCTTTCCCCTGCCCAGCCCCGGCTCCTCCCGGGGACCCCACCAGGCTGAGGGCTCCCGGCCTCTCCTGCGCTCCCATTCCATTCCCTCCCCAGCCTCTCGCTGGGGGGGTTTCAATGCCCTGTTGCACATGCTCGTCTTTGGGGGCTGTCCCCGAGGGTGACAGAGGCACAGAGAAAAAGCCACCTGTCCTGTGAGCACCTCCCTGTCCCTCTGTGTCCCTCCACAGTCCCTGCCCCACCTCGGGCCACGGCTGGGACCGCAGTGGTGACACTTTCCTGAGCATGACCCACTGCTCACGCCCCCAGGCTGGCTCTGTGCCGCCTCCCAAAGAGGGGGTGCCCGTTCCTGAGGCCAGGGCATCACCCTGCACAGCCGGGCATGGCCCCGTGGCAGTGCCAGGCTCTGCTGGGGGACACCGGCTGCGCTGGCACTCCCGGGGGGCTACAGAGTCACTTTCCGAGCACCTGGAGTGCTGCACGTGCCTCCGTGCGATTTCTCGATTTCCAGCTGTCCAACCTGTCAGACTGGAGCTGGGAAATGCAGGAGATAAGGTCTGTGAGGAGATAATCAGAATTCCTGGGCTTGGAGGCAGGGCTGCAGGGAAAGGCTGGTGGCACAGGGGGATGGGGACGGGCACTGACCCTGCGCACGCTGGCCCCACTGCCCGAGTGCCCCACGTCCCACGGCAGGAAGGATTTGGAGGTGAAACCATGGGGTGCTACGTGCGCCCCATCCCCTCCACCAGACACCAGTGACTCAGCTTATGGCTCAAACCTTCCCCTGCCTGCAAAAACCCAGCTACCAGAGCTGCCCTCGGGCCATGGAAGGAGTGAGTGTCTCCAGCTCATCTCATGGGCCTTAGAAACACCCAAAGCTGCCCCAGGGCCCACCAGTCAGGACCTGCTTCCAGCAGCTGGGACATTCTTTCCCAACACCAAACAACCCTCCAGCCCCATCACCCTGTGTGCTTGAGGGATGAAAGGGGACAGGCATCCCAACAACCCCCCAGCCCCACCACCCTGACCCCCAGCTCCGTGGGGATCCGTCAGGGATGAAAGGGGACATTCCCCCCACCCTGCCCCTGCCCAGGCTGTGCCCCACACCGGCTGCCAAGGAGGGCTCTCAGGAGAGGTGCAGTTCCACACGAAGAGGTGCGAGTGCTGCATGGAGAGGGGCAATACAGACCCTCCCTGCTGCCCTCCCCAGCGAGGAGGGCCGGGGGGCAGCAGCCCTGCCCTCGCTGCCGCCGGATCCCGGCCCGGCCGCATCCTGCAGGGGCTGCCAGCTCCGTCTCTCCGGCCAGCCCTCCCCACAACCGCACCCTCCTCCACATAAAGCCATTCACAGACCACAAAGCCTGAGCCTGCTCCTTGGTGGGGAGAGAGAACATCGTCATCTTTTAATTATCGGGAGGCCCTTGGCCACCGCGGCCAGGAGCACACGGAGCCCGGTGGCTGCGAGCGCCAACCCTCCAGCCTCACAAAAAGCCCTTTCAGCTGCTCTCTGCTGAAGCATTAAGTCTTGGGAGAGGACAAAAGTACAGCCTGGCACAAGGCAGGGAATAACCAGTGCAGGCAGCTGCTGCTGCCAAAATCCAGGTGATGACCTGGGTCGCAGTGTGGGGACGGGGGGTCCTTCCAAACGGGGGCTCTTACCTGAGCAGAGCGTGGCTCGTCCTCCTGGCAGGGACACGGCCAGGCCAGTACACCAGGGCTGGCACCCTGTGCCCTCCTTCCCACGTCGTCTGCTTCGCTGAGCTCCCACCTGCAGCAGAGCAGGGCAGCGCTCAGCATCCCGCTGCTACTGGAAAACCTCCTGACCCCGGAGTTTCCCTGGGAAAGGAGCTGTGCGGGGCAGAGATGGTGTAAATTACCCCAAAGGAGGATGGTTTCACTGGGCTGGGGAAGGGAGAAGAGCTACGGGAGTTTTTCAGAAGGAAAGGGAGAAGAAAGGGGTCTCAGCTGGGCTCTGGTTTGTGTTTCTGTGCTCCAGTGAGTGATGAGAAATGCAGCGGCTGCCAGAGCCATCGCATTTCCATCCACTTTTGATGCCAGGTGAGAGAATGGAGCCGGCAGGAAATGTAGGAATTTATTCCAGGGGCTTCTGTCTTCTGCAAGGCTCAGCACCAACAGCCCCCCCCCGGCTGCTGGAAACCTGCCTCATTAAAAATACCACCCTGCTAATAACCCTGCTGCTGTTAATGAACCTGATCCATCGTCTCCCTGACAGCACCCAGAGCACGCCTGCTCTGCCCTTGGGTTTGAGATGAACAGGGATCTGCCCGGTCCCTTCCTCTGCCTGGAGTGCTGAGCACCGGGTCTGGGGTGCTGAGCACCGGGTCTGGGGTGCTGAGCCCCGAAATGGGAGCACCACGCATCAAAACGGCTGGAAGGGTGTTGGAGAGCCTCTGCCTTGGCTGCAGCCCAAAGGGCCCCAGGCAGCTGGAGGGGGAAGGGGCTGGGAATGGGGCAAAGAGAAAATCCCAACGCGATTCACGGAGCAAACTTCCCAGGAGCAGCCTTTGTGCGCTGCCTTTCAGTGTGCACATGGCAACGGCTCTCGCCCCGAGCCATTTCCTCCGGGCACAGCCAACAGAGTCCCCGCGGTCCCCAGCCCGGCCCGGCCTCCCCAGGAGTCACTGCCTGATGCCACGGGCGGATCCATGCCCCAGACAGTGCTGCCGTGCCCACAAGGACACGTGTGGCACAGGTGCCACGAGGACTAGCCCAGGGAAAAGGTCTCTGACCCTGGCACGGACCAAGCACATCCCCGATCCCTCCCATTCCCCACCCAAACTTTTGGTGTTTCCCTGCTGCCCTCAGACACCCCAGGAAATCAGAGCAATTACAGCAATTAATATCAATCCCCATCTCTGCACGTGTATGACAAAACTCATCCTCCTGGGTGCATTTCCAGGGTTTTTCCACGCGTGGTCAGGGGTCTCTGGAAGGACATCAGAGGGATATTTCCTGACCAAGCCACCCCAGTACCTCTGGCTGGTCGGGTCAGAGCAGCCTGGGAATGAGGTCACATTAACACTTTGGGAAGTAAACAGGGCTGAAACACCCAAACCCAACCAGGGAATTTTCTCCAGAGTGGGGATGATGCAGCCCTGCTGCTGTGGGGACTTTCCAGGCTTTCCAGGAAAGCTGAACTGTGCATTCCCGTGGCGGGATGAAAACCTTGGTCCCACCACACACACAGCAGGTCCTCAGCACAGGGACACCAGGTCTGGAACTTCCCCAACCTGCCTCAAAACATGCCCAGCATCACATCCCTAAAATGTTTCTCTCTCTCCCAGTATCCCCCCCCTTGCTGGACTCTCGGCCCCAAGGTGGGAGACGAGTTTTTGGGGTGGGCTGGGGGCTGTGGGAAGCACAGAGAAAGGGAGAGCTCACACGGATATGCTGCTCTCTCCCAGCTCCAGCGACCACCTGAAACCAGTGGAAAACATCCCTGGAATTTGGGTTGGACCCTAAAATGAAACAGTGAGCTACAGGCAATGTATAGAAATACATAAAAACATGCAAAAACATTTAGAAAGATATAGGGACATGCAGGGACATATAGAGCCGGAGCAGTCCGTCCTGCCCTGCCCTCCCACTCCTCGGGGGCTTTTCCCTGCCAGGGAACAATCCCCGGGGCTGGGAGGGCCGAGCATCCCAGGCCGGCAGCCCCGGGCGGTGCGGGCAGTGCCAGCCCAGCCGGCAGCAGCCCGGGCCGGCTCTCCAAACATCCGTGCAGCCACCAGCCGAGGGATTTCCGAAGTCACCCTCGCCGCAGTGTTTGCAGCCAGCTCGGAGCGCTCTGCCAGCCCGACCTCCTCCCCGGCCTCCGCCGCAGGCAGGAGGGGCTGGGAAGGGGCCGTGTTTTCCTCGCCTGTTCCCGAACGCCGCAGTCCCTGCACCATCTGCTCGGGCTTGTGACCGTGGGTTGCTCAAGAGCAACAACCCGGGGCCGTCAGCGGGGTTTGTTTACTAGAAAATTAAGGTTACGGTTCCACGCCGGGGCCAGGCGAAGGAAGGGCTCTGGGAACGGGACGGAGCCGGCGCAGCTCGCGCGGGGAAGCGGCCGCGGTGCCGGGGCCGGGCTGCCGGGAAGCGGAGGAGGAGGAGGAGGAGGAGGAAGCCCCTCGCTGCTGACCCCGGGCAGGGCCAGCCGAGCCCGGCACGGTAACTCCGCGTAATTCCAGCAGAAGTGGGAAACGCCTGACTCATCAATGTTTCTGGCCGCCCCGGCCGAAATAAACCCACCAAGCAGATGGCTTGGCCGGAAAAGGAGGAAAGGGTGAAAAAAAAAAAAACCCAAAACAACAACAAAAACAACAAAAAAAAAAAACCCAAGGAAAGGGTGGAAAGAAAGAAAAGCAAAGTCCCGGGGCGCGGGGAGGGTGGCGGGTGCTCTGCTCAGGGCAGGATGGGGCTGGGGGCTGTGAGACCCTGATGGGGCAGATGGCAACATCCCATCTCCAAATCACCACTCACCTCAAGCTCCGGGGTAGCGGGGACCCCAGCCCACCCCCCGCGGCAGTTTCGGGGGAAACTTGGCTGTTTGAAATTAAAAAACTGTTCTGGGGCGTGTTCAAGCCCAAGGGAGCGGCCAGGGAAAGGCTGGGGGTGGAACGCTGCCCGTGTCCCCTCGATGGGCAGCGAAGGGCTTTGTGGAGCTGCCCCCCCCCGCGCCCCCCGGGGACTGGGACCCCCCCACGCTGCCAGGTTACCTCGCTGCCTCTGCCAGGCACCCACGAACGGCCCCAGGCGTCCTGCCAGCTCACACTTCTGTGCCCAGGGGCCATTGTCACCTGCAAGAGAAAGAAATGTCCCCATGAGAGACACCAGGACCAGAGGGGACACCTCCACCGTGGGGGGTAGGCAAGGACAAGTGACCCATCCATCCCTCCTTGCCACCCCTGTGATGCCTCCCCACGCGAGCAAGAGCAGCTGGTTGATGGATTTTGGTTTTTAAGAGTTTGTTTGCAGGGGCTGAGTGCAGGGCGAGGGGCTGGAGTGCAGCCAGGTCGGGGCAGGGGGGGCACGGTGCCACCAGCTTTGGGCGTTAATGAGCGGCCGAGCGAGCAGTTCCTGTCTGCAGGAGCAAGACATCCTCAT
>VWZW01000877.1:78059-90088 GCA_013397115.1 Edolisoma coerulescens | reverse complement strand
CATTAGGGAGGCTGCTCGGCGACAGAGAGCGGATTTGGGCTTCTTAATGATCGAGGATTTGTGGTTTAATGAGTCACGGCCCCACCACTTCAGCCCCGCAGCCGGAGGGGGGTGGCAGGGTGGGCACCCAGCGGAGTGGCCACAGCAGCCTGGGACCCCCGTCCCCAGCTGGGACCGCTGCCCATCCACAGAGCAACGGGAGCATCGAGGGCAGGGGACATCGAGAGCAGGGGACATCGAGGGCAGGGGACAAACACAGGTCCTGCCCCACCCCAAGGCGCTGTCCCCAGCGTCACCCCCAGCCGCAGTTTTCCTGCTGTACCTGCAAACCACAGGAGGGTGTTGCCCTTCCCGTGGCTGTCGGCGACCTCCTTTATCCGTCCCACCAGCGCATCCATCTCGCTCAGGGAGGCTCCGTAGATGCCCCTGCCCGGAGCGGGGGGCAGCGGGGGGGTCAGCGGGACGTGCATGTGGGCCAGGGCCAGGTAGAGGAAGAAGGGGCGTCCGCTGTCACTGCGCAGGGGACAGAGGGACAGTGGTCAGCCCTCAGGGGAAGGCAGCAGTGGGAGGTCACTGGGGTGGTGGCACTGCTGAGCCTGGGGACACAAACCAGTGGTGAAAAGCACCCCACGTGCATCACCCAGCCGCAAATTCTCTGGGCACCCACTCCCCTCACAGGGAGGGAGCTTGGCTGAGCTGAGCCTCCCCTGCTCCTGCTTAAACCTCTCCCCATTGTCCCCCTGTTGTCAACTGTCCTCCCACCTGGGATGGACTTGCCCCTTCCTCCATCTCCAGTGGCCAAACACCTCCCTCCCCTCTCTCAGGGGGCCCATTTTGGCCCTTTGTCCCCCTCCCCAGCAAGTGCCCGGCCTCGCTGGTGCTGCGGGCAGAGGATGGGCCACAGCAGGATGCCCACACCACCCGGGGCACGGCCTGGGCAGTGCCAAGCAGCCCCGCGCAGGGAGCGCGGCATGTTCGCCGCCGAGCGCTGCCCCGCTGCCTGCTCGCTCCTAAATCATCGCAGGACACGTCCTGTTTGCTTGTTTACAGCTATATTTATCTGCTCCAACGAGGCCTGCTCTTCCTCAGGGACCTCGGAGGGGAAGGGTGGGATGGCCAGCGGCGAGGAGGGGCCGGATCCCGGGGACGTGTCCCTGCCCGCGCACGCGCCCGGCTCCGGCCGCCCCATCGCTGCCTCCTGGAAGCTCTCAGGGCCCTTCCAAGGGCGTCCCGGCACTTCCTTCCTCTGCCCGTCACCCACCTGGATGGAAAATGAGTAAACCCCATCCTGCCTGGAGCTGCTGCGTCCCCCCCATGGCGCTGGAGCCCTGTGAAGGGCTGTGCCCCCTGGCACCCTGCCCATCCCTGCAGAGCACGGGGGTCGGGAGGGCTCGTGTGCCCCTTGCAAATTGCCACTGTGAGACCTCTTCCCGTGGGATGCCAGAGACCCTGGAGCAGGGAAAGCTGCTCCCCTGGCTCACATCCCACCCGGGAGCACCCCTCCAGCGTCCAGACGGACTCGTGGCTGTGATGCTCAGCTGAACATCCCTCTCATTTGCCACACGGACACCTCAGAAGTGTCCTGAAGATCGAGCAAACGTTTAATCAATAACTGAAGACAGGAGTCCCTGACTTTTGCTCCCACGCTCACTTGTGCTTGAGCAGTGCCACGTCTCACTGTCACAAATTGCTCAACCTTGACTGGTTAAAAAAACACCGAGATGGCAAATCCGGTGTTCTTTTGTTGCCCTGTAATGAATGAGTCAGGCAGGGGAAAACTGGAATAAGCCATCAAAAGGAAGGGGAGAAAAGGCAGGCACCTGCTTAATCCTGTTCTCCGCGAACGGAGATAACCCCGAAACACTTCTGGGAGTTTAAAGGTTTTTGCTATTAACCCGGAGCTTACACACTTGGTTTCACAGCCAAAGAGCATCCTGGCAGCCCGGAGGGCTGGGGGTGTGGCAGGAGAAGGGGTTGCTGCTGCCTCACAGCCCAGAGTCTGAGTATCCTCAGCATCCCAAACGTGGCCAAGCCACCCCTGGACCCATAAGGGATAAACTACAGGTATTGTGCACCCAGGGTTACAAAGAGCCGCTTCCCCACAGGCTGCTCCCTGCCTAGCCCTTCATTCAGCTCTGTCACACAAACCTCACCCCGAGGACCCCCCTTCCCCAGGCCTGCGTTGTGCCGGGATGCAGGCAGGGGACGGGCTCAGACAGGGCTGCCCGGCAGCGCTTCCTCTCCTCGCTCTGCAGGGAGGCATTTTGCAAAGTCACAGCTCGTAATCCGCCAGTAATGGGGATTAAAATGACACAACCCGTCAGCAGGGCTCGGGGGCGTCATTCGGAGGAGCCACTCTGCTCCTCGGGGACAAACACACCCGGGCACCTCCTGTCCTGGAGGGCTGGGAGAGGGAGATCATGAAGCCCAAGGATCTCGGGGTGCTTTATCCTCGAAATGGGTCCAATCTCACACCTGGGGCGTGTTCAGACACCTCTGGGTGCTGTTCTGGTCCCACCCTGGGCACCATTCAGCGCCTGCTGACACCTGCCAGCACTTCACACCCATGGAGGCACCTCCACCGCCCCACTGCCACCTCCTCCACAGGGATGGACAGAGGATGGCAGCGTTTGCCTCCCTCCCATCCCCACCAGCCCTGACATCATGCACATTCCCCCCAGAAAGGAGGCACAGCCCCACTCAAAGGCTTTGACCTTCCTCAAAAATGGTGGTTTTAAAAACACACGACCCCTTTAGAGGGTCGTGCCTTTAGAGGACACCAGGACAGCCCCAGTGCCTCCTCCAGCAGCAAGCCAAGCCATAGGCACCCCAAATCCGAGCCATGGGGCACCACCCATCTCCCCTGGTGCAGGGGAGTCCTGCAGTGACCCAGGAGCTCTCGCAGCCAAGGGGACAGGCAGGGGACAGTGGGTGGCCCTCACCTGGCCCGCTGGATGAAGCGTGCCGCCTCCTCCGCGTAGCGCCTGGCCAGGCTGCCGAGCTCCACGGGCTGCTGGACGATGGTGACGTTCTCGAAGAGAGGCAGGGCAACCTCCGTGTAACAGTCCTTCCTCGCCTCCCTGCTGGGAACAGCCACCCCAGGCTCGTCACCGGCGCAGGCACGGAGCCTGGCTGCTCTCCTGGCTTCCAGGACACGAAAGGGAGTGGTGCCGATGTCCCCATGGCACGAGGTGCTCCCAGCCTGCACCCTGCAGGGGGAAACTGGGTGCACAGAGCACGAGGGGAGGTAACCACAGCCAAGGGCAGCCCTCAGGGCCAGGGACACTGCTGCAAACACCCACTTCCCCGTGCCAGCACTGCAACCCCCGTGCCCCGTACCTGGCAGCGGTGCCGTGCCGCGGGCAGGGCGGGCAGGGCGGCAGGTTGTAGCCAGGGGTGTCCGTGCAGCCCATGTCGTGGCTGTAGGGGATCCCAAAGTAGTAGTCGAAGCCTGAGAGGCAAGCGAGGGGGTCAGCGGGGTCAAGGTGACCACAGGGCCCTCGGCCCGTCCCCGCTGGCACGGCCCTTACCGCGGGAGTTGGGGTGATGGGGGCCGTGGTGTCCCAGGTGCCACTTGCCTGCGGGGAAGCCACAGAACATCATTTCAGAGGTGACACAGCCCTGGCCACTGCCAGCCCTCACCCACGAGGTGCCCGCAGCACTGGGGGCTTTAATCAAGCTACAAGAAAGGCTCCTTGTTTGTGCTGGCCGCGGTTCCAGAATGCCGTCTATTTTTGCAGAAAACCCAGAAAAAACGCATAAGGTATCTGATGCCTGTGCAAAGCGACTCTTTCCAGCCTTAAAAGGCTCTTTCATGTGTTTGTGTTCCGAGCAGACGGCTTCCTAGCCCCTCCCGAACAGCCAGCCTCATCCCCTGACCCCCGGCACGCGCCTGCTCCCACCGAACGCGCTGACCCGAGAGGGAGAACTGCAAAATCTGGGGGGAATGGAGGAACAGAGGGATTTTCTGCCAGCACAACAGCAGGAGCTGCAGGTGCAAAGGGTCTGTGCCGGCTGAGGGGGACCCACAGAGACAGGAGGGTGCCCAAAGCCAGGGGGCCAACGGCACCACCCTGGTGTGGGGTGTGGGATGGCAGAGCCGCTGAGCACAGTCCTGTTTGCTCAGGAACACCCAGCACATTCCTCGCGAGGTAAAGCAATTAGAGATTAAATGGAGGAGTCTGGATTTCCGGCAGAGCTGTTGAAAAGGAAGATTTTAAGCTTGGCATTGCAAAATGCAAGGGGGATGTGTGAAATCTCCCTCACTTGATCCCTTAGATTTTCCTTTCACTGCCAGTGTTTCACCCAAGTACCTGCAGCCCCTCCTCTGCAAGGGCATCTTTGTCACCCCCTGCCACCTCCCCAGCTGCCCCCTGGCACTCTGGGCATTACCTATAGCCCCTGTGCTGTAGCCAGCCTCCCGCAGGACCTCGGCCAGGGTGGTCTCGTTGAGGGGGAGGCCCCCGAGCGAGGCGATGGCGAAGTTGTGGGTGACCCCGTTGCGCAGGCCCAGGCGCCCCGTGAGCAGCGAGGCGCGGGACGGGGAGCACGTGGACGCAGCCGAGTGGAAATCCACAAACCTGCAGAATGAAAAGACCCTTCAGCTCACGAGACCCTGTGCGCTCTGACACTGCCCTGGCCCGCCCTGCTCCCCTGCACACTCCCCCTTTAGCTCTGGGGATGAGGGCAGGGAGTGGGGGATGAAGGTTCCAGCAGGGATGGATGGACCTGCACCCCAAGGTACCAGGCTCTGGCTGCCCTCCCCATGCACCCAAACCCACACCAATGAAATCCCTTCGTCTGCCAGTCCCACAGGGCTGAAGTCCCCTGTGCTGCAGGACAGAGGAACCAGGGATGCTGGGCAAGGGCAGGGAAGGGGGACAGTCATTACCTTGTTCCTTCGGCAGCCAACTGATCCAAATGCGGGGTCTCCTTCGTCTCTGCCCAGTTGGCACCCAGATCCCCCCAGCCCACATCATCCGCCAGGATGACGATGAAGTTGGGCTGCCTGCTCACCACACAGGGAGCCCAGAGTCCCACCAGCACCAGGGCGAGCACCAGCACCGCCCATGGGGACAGGGACGGGGTCCCCATGGTGCCACACATCCCCTCCCGCCCGCACTGCGGCACCAGCAGCTTCATCTCCCCCAAACTCCCTCTGCTGTGTCCCTGGGGATGCAGCTGAGCCTTCCACGGGCTCTGTCCCTTCCTCAGCTGGTCCCGTGGGGCAGGGCCGGGGGCCGGGGGTCTGGGTTTGCTCCCTTGGCTGCCGACTGAGCTGCGACACCTCCTCCGTCTTTCACACCCAGGCACAGCTGATATTCCCGAAATCGGCGCCAGCGAAGGTGTTATTCTTAGAAGTCAAAAAACACCCTTTGAAGTCACTGTCACCCTATTTATATCTTTGCTTCCTTCCTGGTAAATATCTAATTAGACACCAAACCGAAGTGGTATTTTCCCCTCCAGGAGCGGGTTCGATCTGCGGCGGCAGCAGCTCCTCTCCTCTCACTGCAGCCAGAGGGATGTTTGTGCCCAAAAACGGCTCCTCCCCTGCAGACTGAGCCCCTCGGCCTTCGGGTGGGGAAGAAACTGCTGGGGCTCTGTCAGTCCATCCTTCAGCTCCTTACAGCATCCCCTGTGCAAGGGAAACAAGCCACAGTCAGGAGGTGGGGAGTGCTCCTGCACCCCAGCCCGGGGCAAAACACCTCCAGACACCAAGGCTTGGCCTTCGCAGCTGTTCTGCTGCCTGGTTCACAGTGGCTCAACTGGAGAGGACTGGGAATAAGGAGCACCCCTTCCCTGCACCCACTGCTCAGGCTGGGATGGCTCCCCGTGCTCCTGCCACCCCGTGCTCCTGCCACCCTCTGCTCCTGCCACCCCGTGCTCCTGCCACCCCGTGCTCCTGCCACCCTCTGCTTCTGCCACCCCGTGCTCCTGCCACCCCATGCTCCCTCCCGCTTGCCAAGGGCTGTCTCCCGAGTGCTGCAGGGGGCACAGCACCACGAGGGGGACGTGCAGGGCCCTGCCTTCATTTGTGACAACTGATGAGTGTCTGAAGCTCGTTGCCTAAGTTTAGTTCTGCTCCTGCTGCCCCACCGCTGCCAGAGCAGGCGGCACAGCCCGGCTGTGGGAGGGAGCTGCTCCCAGGTGAGGAGGCAGGAATCCATACAAACCCAGAAGGCAAAAAACCCCAGGAATACCCAGGATTAACCACATCCAGCTGCTTCAGGCAGGATTTGGCCTCCAGAGATGGAAAGGTTCAAGGACGAACCCCCCAAAGACCAATGGCAGAGACGGAGCCGTGGCAGAGCTCCACGGAGCAGATGGAGCTGTGCAATACGAGGTCTAGAACACAAAGTTATGGCCAAAGGGGGATGAAGCTGCAGAGATCTGCCAAAATCCCGCTGGGTCCTGCGCCAGGAGCTCTGCCCTGGCTGTGGGGATCTGTGCCCGGGTTGGGGATGGCCAGGACCCAGCTCTCCCCAGTTGGTACCAACAGCCTTGGGGCAGGAATGTGCCATGAAGGATGCAGCTCCCATGGGATGGTCAACACAGCCAAGCAGGACGACACCCATTAAGACAAACGGAGAGGGAGAGTAGAGAGGGCAATACTGGGAAACTAAAGAGAAGAACAGGACAGAAGGAGGCAGGAGAGGGAATACGATGAGCCCCATCTGTAGGCCAAGAGGTTTGTAGCTTGCAAAGGAAATTATTCCCAGGTTTTGCTGTTCACATCTTTAAAAGCTTTGGGCTGTCACTTGGATCAGCAGCTCCTGGGCTGTCAGCAGAGCACAGCACTGATCAGAGATGTGGCTCCATTCATAATTCATAGCCCAGAGTGTTAATTTATAAAGCCTGGAGGCTCTCGGTACATCAGCTGATGGGGGTGGGATGTGGTGGGTCGTGGGGCTGAGCCGTGGGAGGGGGCTCAGCTGTGGGAGAGGCTGCTCAGCCCTGCCCCAACAAAGCCCACGAGCTCAGGTCCTGTTCTGCACCCTCCTGCATCCCCACAGCTCCAACCATTGGGATCAGGTCTCTGGACACATTTGATGGCAGCTAAGTTGCCTTTATTTCCAAAACAAAAATTCCTTTGCAATTTCCTTGGATTTCTTCACAGATGGGAACTTGAAAGGAGCAGCCGTGCTTGGGTCCAACACCCCCTGCTCAGGGGCTGAGCCCAGCTGGGCCAAGGACAGCACAGAACCGAGCCACCACCTTCATAGGAACAGCATGGTCAGGGAGACGTCAGCCCCATCCCAGTCCCCTGTCTGGGACTCTCCACAGGGCAATGGAGCAGGATATCCCCCTGTGCTAGAACTGGGGTTTGGCAGAAAATAAAGCACCAAAGTTGAGCTGAGTCCCTGAGGCAGTTGGTGTTCAGGCTTCCTGGGAAGACACACCACCTAATCCTGCCCTCCGGCACCTCTGCTGGCATCCAGGAGCTCCCGGGCCCCTCCCAGGCTGAGCGTGGTGTCTGTGCCAAATCCCAGCCTCTCCAAACACCCTCCATGCAGCACCATCCACAGTCCCGCTCCTGAGGGGTGGCCCTGCACCCCACAGCGTGCCCCAGGGACCCCCCAGCTGCACCTGCAGCCACGCGGAAAAACCCTGTGAACCTCAAAGGAGCCGAACCCACAAACCTCTGTCCCTTCGTTTGCTTTGGGGAGGGAAGCCAGGATGACACAGCTAACAAAAACAATCCAAACAGTTTTCAAAGGACACTCTCTCCTCCCTAAATTACAGGGAAAGTCATCCAGGGCTGAAATTCATGCATTAGCATCAGACAAAACTTCTTGATCCCTGATGCTCAGAGGCCGTTTGAAGGCGAGGCGGAGTGCGGCCCGGGAACGGCCGCATCCAGACCACATCCCAACCCCGGCCGAGCGTGGGGCCATGGCTCGGCATCAACCCCGCTGCACTCTGAGCCCTCTCTGACCCTTTTCAGCCCCAATTCCCGGGTGAGTCCGGGCCGTGCTGGCTCTGCCCCCGCCCCACGCTGTGCACACCCCCCTGGAGGAGGTGGGAGCCTCCCTGGGATAAATCCCAGCCCTGCTCACCCCTGCACCAGGACCTGCGGCATCTCTGCTCCCCTCCAGCTCTGCTACAGCCAGACCCCCCCCAGAGCTGAGCCACCAACTTTTAGCTATTTTTGCAAAAATAAAAATGACTCAGGACAGATTCCCCAGGCTGCCTGTGGCAGGAACACTGCGGCACCTCGCCTCGTGCCAAGCAGGAAATGCTGCACAGGTGGCTGCAGCTGGATGAGCTACCTGGGAGGAATCAGCCCCGGGATCCAAGGGCTCCGGATAAGCGGCGTTGGCAGCGTGCTCCTCGACTGGACACGGCGCACCTGGGCGTCACAGCACGCACCTTGGACCGGGGAGGATTAAACAAATAAATAACCTGCCTTTTGCAAGCCAGGCAAGGCGCTTCACAGGAACCCGGAGAAGTCCAAACCCGATAAACCAGTTCAGAAAAGCCCCAAAACCTCTCCGAGCAGGACACCCCGGGGCTGGCCCTGGAGCAGAGGAGGGGAGATGCCTCTCTGGGATGTCACCGCTGGCAGTGCCACCACAGAGGGGTCACCCACACAGCGCTGGCAGTACCTGTCATGTGTTTATTACACATTAACCAGAAAGTTTACAAATCTTGGGGCCAGCATGATCGTTTTCACATTTTTCACATTCTTTCACATTTTCACGCCTGAAAAAATGCAAAGCAGGGGCTGGAGCCCAGAAAAACCTGCGGCCCTTTGAAGCACACCCAGCTGTGCCGAGCTATCCCCCGCAGCTCCCGGGGCTCACAGCCCACCCGGGGTGTCCCAGCTCTGATCTCCAGCCCAAACCCACCCTGGTGGCCCTGCTGAAAGTCCCAGCAGGATCCCCATCCCGGCCACGAGGAGCAGGGAGATAAGGACACAGCAAGGGATGAGAAATTCAAACCGGAGCAGGTACCCGCTGTTATCCAGGACCATGCCAGGAGCTCCCAGGGTCTCTCCTCACGCCAGCTGGAGTCAGGGAAACTGAGGCAGGCAAGCAGAAGTGATGGCTCAGGCTCTGCTGACCCCACAGCTGCTGAGTGACGTGGGATGGGGACATGTCCCCATGGTGAGGCTCCTGGTGCTGACCCCACTGGGGGATGTCCAGCCACAGCCTGGACAGGATGGATGGCAGGGCAGACAGGCTTTAGGGGGCAGAAAAATAAATCTAGGTTTTGTTTGCAATTTAAGCTCGCAGAGATTTTGATTTGGGCAGAGGAGGGCAGCAGGTACCTGGTGAGGGGTCTGCCCGTGGGGCAGAGGGGCAGGAGCTCTGTTGGGCCCCCCCAGTGCTGACATGTTTACCAGCAAAGCTCCATTCTCAGCACAACCGTCCTGACAATGCTCTGAACCGAGTCAGGACTTTATTCCAGGAAAAAGGTTTTCTGCTGGAATAGTTTATACTAGTTCCCCTTACAGAATAAGCAGCACCGACAAAAACATACTTCTGCAGATTTACCAGGATTTCTGCCAGCTCCTGGGACAGGAGAATGTTTTTCACCCAACTCACTGCTGGGTCTTTCAGAGAAAACATTTCACATGCCGAGCAGGGCTGGGCAAACCCCAGCAGAATAAATGAACTGGAAGTCCCTGAGCCATCCGGCGGCTCAGCGCAGGGGCCCGCGCTCCCCTGCTCTCCCCAGCTCGCGGCTGATTTATGCCCGCAGCCAGGATGCCTGCTCTGCTTCCCCGCGGGTTACAGAGCCCGCACACCCCGGCCGTGCTCCGGGGCTGCTGGAGCTCCCGGGAGGATGGGGAGGTCCCGGTGCGAGCGCTGCCGGCCACGGGACGGACCCAGTGGATGTGCCGGGGAAAAGAATCCCGGCAGGGCACAGCCGAGCCAAGCAGCAGGGAAATCCCCCCAGAGGGGGCAAACAGCACGGGGAAAAAAGGGTTTTACAGCGGGGCTGGGAAGCTCTGGGTTGGAGAGGCTGCAGCCACCAGCCCTGTCCCCCCACAGGGCCCCTCCAGCCCCCGTCGCTCCCCAAAGCTTTATTGCTCTTGGAAAGCCCAAGGGAAAGGAATGGGAAGGTGAGGCAGAGACAGATGCAAAGGACTGACAAGAAATACCGAGGAGCAAATCGCTTTGGGTTTTTCGTGCCAAAGATATTTGCATTCTTATTTCTCCCCTGGAGGCACAAACCTCTTTTGTTGTCCCACAACCACTTGCACTGTCGCTGCCAGGAAGAATTTCAGCACGGGGAGGGTGACCCATTCCCAAGGAAAAGCCTGTGACGGGATATTGGCTCTGCGAGGCCAGAGGGGTGGTCACCCTTTATCTGCAGCCCCCAAAGGCAGGGCATGGATAAAGGGCAACCACCTTCCAAAGTTTCCCTTGGAGGAAGGGTTTTCCTGTGGGACAGGGAGATATGAGGCTCTCAAGGACACACAGGGCAGTCCCATGGCTGAGTACCCAGATTTCTGATGGATTTCTGATGGATTTCAGCTTGTTTAGGATGGGGCTGTGAGGAGTGAAGCTGCTGAAACCTCCCTGAGAGCACCAGCACTTGTTGGCTGTTGGACCAGCATTGCCAAGAGAAAGCAGCAGCAGCTTTCCCAAAGTTCCTGAGCAAAGCAACAATTTGCCTCATTCAGGGGAATTTGCAGAATTTTGTCCCAGCTACCTCCTGCCCTTGGCTGCGTTGTCCCACTGGCAATCCCACTGGGACAAAGGAAGGGAAAAGCAGCAGAAGGGACTCTGGCCAAACCAAACACAGCAGCCCTTGCAGTGCAGGAACATTTTAACCTGGGTACTTTTTCCAGGGGTATGAACCAGGATCGGCAGGTTCCACGTTAACCCAGAACACTGTGGTGGGGTGCTGGGCCAGCACAGGGGGCAGATCCCAGGAGGGCAGGTGAGGAGAGGTGTGGTCACCCACTCTGACCCCTCTGCTGTTCCCTGCAGGCAGAAGTCACTGACCCACAAGTCACAGTCAATGGTGCAAGACTCCAAATCCTCCTGGCAGCATCCATCAGTGCCAGCACACGGAGAGCAGGAGCAGGATGCAGCAGCAGCAGTGAGCTGAGGCTGCCAGAGCTCCAGGAGAGTTTGGACAGCGCTGCCAGGGATGCACAGGGTGGGGTTGTTGGGGTGTCTGTGCAGGGCCAGGAGCTGGACTGGATGATCCCTGTGGGTCCCTTCCAGCTCAGGATGTTCTGTGATTTCAGGATGACTGAACCCCTGCTCCCTCCCTCCCCATCCCTGTAGGTGGTGAGTCGGTCTCTCCCGCTTTGTTTGACTCACAAATCCCTACTTCTGAAGCTTCCTACATACAGGACATGTTTTCCCTTAAAAATGCAACTAAGGGAGTTGGTGTCTCTTAAATTGCAACTAAGGGGAATGTTTTCCCCTTAGAATTCAGCCAAGGGACATGTTTTTCCCTAAAAAAATGCAACTAAAGGAGATGGTTTTCCCTAAAAAAATGCAACTAAGGGAGTTGGTTTCCCCTAGAAATGCAACCAAGGGAGATGTTTTCCCTAAAAATGCAATAAAAGGGCACGTTTTTCCCTGGAAGTCCAACAAAAGGAGATGGTTTCCCAAAAAAACACAGCCAAGGGAGATGTTTTCCCCTAAAAATGCAACTAACAGAGATGGTTCCCCCTAAAAATTTAACTAAGGGAGATGTTTTTTCCCTAGGAAAACTAAAGGAGATGTTTTCCATAAAAATAAAACTAAGGGATAGGCTTTTCCCTAAGAAAAAAAAAATGCAACTAAGGGAGATGTTTTTCCCTAAAAAAAAAACCAACCAAGAGAGATGGTTCCCCCTAAAAATTCGAGCAAGGAAAATGTTTCCCCTAAAAATGCAACCAAGAGAGATGTTTTTCCTTAGAAATGCAACTACAGGAGATGTTTTGTCCTGAAAATGGCAAGTAAGGGGCATATTTCCCCTAACACCGCGCCATGCGCAGCACCCAAAGCTCGGAGGGGACAAACGCACTGTGCCACCCCCAGAAGCAGCACCGGGGGGGGGGTCCGGCATGTGCTCCCCGC